>JARQOD010000005.1:25263366-25319407 GCA_033576555.1 Oophaga sylvatica
TGCAAATACTGTGCTCCCACCACACTAGATGAGCAACATGACTGGGAAAATGCAAGGTCAAGGTGGAAGGGGGATTAGGCTTGTTGTTCAAGGTGTACGTAGGGTAGGTGGTAATGTTAGTGAAAGCACTATTGAACCAACGTCGTCTGTTACAGGACAGGCTACTCCACTACCTTTCTTTAGCAGATGCACAGCAGTACACCTTGCTGATGAGGCATGGAAAGAGCATGTGCTCAAGTGGAAGGCAAGCGCAGCCTTAAGTAGCCTCTCCTCCTCTTCCTCCACCTCAGCATCACACCCAGTACAGTCCACAAATGTGTCACCCCAATTACCCTTGCTTCCCCCCGCATCCCAACTCTCCAACAGTACAAGTAACTGTACGGAAGCACAGATGGGTGAGTGTGAAGAGCTGTTAACACATTCTATGCCATGGGCATTAAGAGTGTATTCAAAAGCTTTACAGAGTCAAGAGAAGGAAATCATCTGCACTGATGCCCAAATGTTTTTTAGTTGGATCCGGGGCAGAATGAAGTAAGGTCCGAACAGCATCCTGACCTTTGTCTCCAGACATTAACCTCCAGGAAGGTGATCCTAATGAGACTCATATCTTAAGGTACTGTCACACTAAGCGAGATTGCTAACGAGATCGCTACTGCGTCACCGATTTTATGACGCAGTAGCGATCTCGTTAGCGATATAGCTGTGTGTGACATGTAGAGGCGATGTGGCCCCTGCTGCAATGTCGCTGATCGCTTTTGAACGTTCGGAGCCATTTTTTGGTCGTTGGTGCCCCGCTGGTGAGCCTGAATCGCTGAGTGTGACACCCTATATGAATGACTTTACCAGCGTCGCAGGTGGGACTAGGTTTTCCCAATGACTGCAGAGGTCGTTATACAGATCGCTGATCTCTGATGAGATCTTTGTGTTAACTAGCGATCACATAGCGATCGCACCAACGATCTCGCCAGGTTGTGTCGTTGTCGTGATCACTGGTGCGATCGCTAAGTGTGACAGTGCCTATAGGCTCACATGGACTGTACTATGCTGTCAGGCTAGGAAGAGGAGGGTGACTCATTGTGAGGAATCTGATAACACAGAGGAACAGAGGATGATGATGAGGTGGTAGATCCCAGTTGGCGTGAACACAGAGGCACACAGCTGAGTAGGTCATCTGAGGAGGTGGACTAGGAGGAAGATGAGGAGGTTATATTGCGCTATACAGCACAGACATGTAGTGATGCAGCCACGATGAGCAAAGCATTCTCAGCAACAACTGTGGTTAGCAGCGTTTGCGGGTCTGCAGCTCACAGGGGCGGCAAGAGTTGCCTAGCCTGGACCTGTTTTGACACCGTAAAGGATGAGCCAACTCATATAATCTGCCAACTTTTTAAATAAAACTGAGTAGAGAGAAAAAGGGTAATATTTTGACTACTACATGTATGAACCTTCACGAGTGCAATCAACATGTGTTACTCTGGAAATCCCACTGCGCTAAAATGTGGACCAGTAGACCTCAACAACCATCAGCTGCCCTATCAACTGCATCTGCTGCTTCTTTCTCATCCTCTGTCACTGTGCCAAGTATTGTGATGCAGGTCTTCGACCACAAAACTTTGGATTCTTTACCCACTACAGTCAGGCTGAGTGAGAGCCCGTCAGCTGTAACGGAAGTGGACATTCCTGCTATTTTCGACGGATCTGAGAGAATGAGCAAGCCACAACTTTCTCAATCCACCATAACATCTCCACCTGCACCTCCCTCACAGTCCAGTTCACCATAATTCGCCCTTTCTCAGCACTGCAGCCAGCCCATGGTACCGTAGTTGTGGTTATGTAAAAGATTATTTCCTTCTACACATGACAAAGCTAAGAGGTTAAACTCCACCATCTCCATCTGTTGGCCATGGAAATGCTGCCTTTCAGCCTGGTAGATACAGATGGTCTCCGAAAGCTGATGGCCGTCGCAGTCCCTCAATACCAGTTGTCCAGTCACCATTACTTTTCTAAAAAGCTGTGCCTAAGCTACACCAGCATGTTGCAGACATCACTTGTTTCTTGACTAAATCTATGTCTGCCAGGGTGCCAATCACCACAGACACTTGGAAGAGTAAGCATGGCCAAGGGCATTACATCAGACTGGGCACAGGGTGACTCTGGTGGATGTGGGGGCAGGTGGGGTAGGTGTTGCTCCACAAGTCTTGTAATCCCCAAGGCTTGCAGGACTAACATCTATATTTTACACTTGCTCCACTGCTTCTACGTACTCCTTTACCTTCTCTAGGGCCTCCACCTGTGCGCTCAACCTCTGCCTTAATGAGACAGGCATTCCAACAGTGCACAGAGAATCCCCACCACCTCCATACTGCACAGCCAGGGCTTACCACAATCAGGCAATGTTCCAATTTATATGCCTTGGAGATCACAGTCATACAGTTGAATAGTTGTGGACAGCTCTCCTGGCCGAGTTTGAGCAATGGCTGTCTCCAATGAACCTGCATCCAGGAAAGACTGTGTCCGATAAGTGCATACCTGGTGACGGCCATATGCCAAGGCAAGCTCACATACATGCCTTGCATGGCTCATGTCCACAACCTGGTGGTACAGCATTTTCTTCACCATTATCCTGGCCTAGGCAAGGTGCTGCAAAATGCATGGAAGCTGTAGGCTCGCTTCCGCCATTCGCATCCCTCAGGTCATTATCTTGCATTCGTACAGAGGTCTTTGTCCATACCAGTTAACAGGTTGATATGCTACGTGCCGACACAGTGGAATTCCACTCAGTGGAATTCCACTCTGCACATGTTGCAGCTACTGTGGCAGCAGCAATGAGCCCTGATGCAGAATGTCATGTCATATAGTTTGGGCCAATGCAGTACGGATGTGGCGCATATCACGTTTATGGAGTGGGCATAGATTAAGGACCTCTGCACGGTTTCAAAATGGCTACTAAGATGGTTAGCACTGATGGTGATTCCATCATCAGCATCACTATTCCATCATCTACATGCTGGAGCAGACTTTGAATAGCCTAAGGGTGGAGATGGTGGTCCCAGAGGCCGAGGAGTAAGCGGAAGGGATAACATTGTCTCAAAGTTCCAGACTATCATCACACAGGCGAGTGCAAAGATTAACCTGCCTTGCAGAAGCATCCCCAGATCATCACCGATCCTCCACCAAATTTCACAGTGAGTGCAAGACACTGTGGCTTGTACACCTCTCCAGGTCTCCATCTAACTATTAGACGACCAGGTGTTGGGCAAAGCTGAAAATTGGACTCATCAGAGAAGATTACCTTAGTCCAGTCCTCTATGGTCCAAACTTCAGCCTGGCTCTCCTTTGCTTCTCATTGATGTAAGGCTTTATTTTAGTTTTATATGACTTGAGCCCTGAGTCTAGGAGCCTGTTACGAACTGTTCGTGCCGTGCACTTCACCCCAACTGCCATTCCTTTTCTAGGTCAGTTGATGTCATCTTGCGGTTGCTGAGTGACAATTGAAGAAGATGGCAGTCATCCCGGTCAGTGGAGAGTCGTTTTCGCCCTCTGCCGGGGTGTAGCTTTGTTGTCCCCAATGTCTGCTGCTTGACCTTGTTGTAATGGACTGCAGTCTTAGAAATTTTAAGGATGGAGGCAACATGACGCTCACTGTATCCCTCTGCTAGTAAAGCCATAATTGAGCCTTTCTTTTCCTCACTTAAGACTTTCCTTTTCAACTCATTAAACATGGTTAAAAGTTATTTTTCATTCCAAGTACTTTTGGGATATTACTAGCACTTGTTTTGCCATCCAGTTTGTCCTATTGCAAGAGGATTGTGAACACCACTGCAATGTTTTTTATACTTTCCTTCATTAAATAAGATTTAGTTCAGGTGATCACCTAATCAGAAGCACATTAAGTAGAATGAGGTGTACTGTGGTTGGAATTCAACTGACACTGGAATGGAATAGCTGTCAGACATGTAGAAAAGCTGATTTTTATAAAACTGCAGTGGTCTCTTAATTTTTGCCAGAGCTTTATGTCCCATTGTCCAGTAAATTGAATAGTAAAATAAATTGATACCTTGAAACCTACAACACATCCTCTAAAAAAATAACTCTTTATACCAAACTTTGAAGAAAAAGTAAAAGTTTATGGCTCTTGGAAGATGAAGAAAAAAACAAAAAGCACACAAATGGAAAATCATCAAGTCAGGAAAGGTTTAAAGGACGGTATCTCCATTTGCACTAAGTTATCCCCAAGCAATAGGTGCAAGGAATATGGAGCTCTATAAAAGACCAAACATCATAATAGCTTTCAATGGAGGACATTCACTTTTAATAGGTTCTCCAAGAATGTGCTAAAATACCTCTGTCACATAATTGAAGCTGCAGTTCATCTTGGTCATGTGTCAGGATGGCCTGCAGTATAAAGAAACCCATCACCAGAGACCTGTGTCTCAAATTACAGAAGAGGAATATCATAAACACACATACATCAGGGAGCTGCTCGAGCAGGGCTTTAACATAAGAAAAATATTCTCACTGATTGACTGAGGACTTAGGCTGAACAAAAAATACTTTGTGCTCAGTGATCGAGAAGAGTATTAATTTATTCTCATGTCACAGTCCTTCTCCAGCGGCTCTTTTTACTGAGATCTTTTTTAGTGATTTTTTTACATTTAGGCCTGCAATGATGACATGGGTCATCCTCTATATCTAGAGGAAAGAAGGTTTAATCATATCCACGAATGACAATTCGTTACTGTATGAGCTGTGAGACTGTGGAGGTCTCTGCCACAGGATGCTGTAATTGTTGATTCACTACAAAAGTTCAAGAAGGGTCTAAATGCCTTACTCTTAAAACATAACATTACAGTTTATGGGCATCACTCTGTAATGGGACGTTTATACAGGAAACTAATCTGATTGCCGTATGTGGAGTCAGAGAGGAATATTTCCAGAATACGCAGAAATTAATTGCCTTAAGGGGCTCTTGCCTTCTTCTAGATCAAAATGTTAAGTCCATAAATTTCAACCTATAATCTATATCTACTTTGAACCTTAAAAATTATGAAACCGAGGTTGAGATATGAGGTTATGATAATGCTCCTCAGTCAGATGAGACATAGATCTCAAACTATGTTTCTTCAAACTGCAGCTCGTCCTGACTTGTGACCTGCAGTTTGATTTGACACATGCTGTTTTATCAAATTCTTGGATAATCCCTTAAAATCTGCTAAAGTCCATTTACACAGATCTAAGGATTTTTTCATGATCATAATCATAATTATAATATAAATTGAGAAGGACATTGGAATAAATAAACTATTATCCTTTATCAATCCTAGATCAGGATTAATTCTGCATAATAAACAAAAGATTTAAATGATTATATGTGCATGTAATTACAGCCTTTCAGATTTTTGGGTGGACCAATGGTTTCCCATTCCCAGTGCGTCCCTCCTCATTGGTGAAAACCCTTGTGATGATTGGCTATTTCCTCACAATTCGGGGTATATATTGAGCTTATGCTGCACCTGTACCACCAGAAGAGAGAAAATTATCATACAAGACAATGGAGCTAAGAGTTGTGCTGCTGTGCTTAATTAGCTGTTCCCTCTGTCAGGGGTTACCAGTACAGGTAAGTCAGGATCCTAAACTGTCATTTTCTCTAATAAGGAGGGGTAGATAGAACTGTACTCATTACTCTCACCACTTTCTCAACATAGATTTATTTTTTTTTTCCTTGCAGGTAAATGATGTTAAGCCCAATGGTAAGTAAGCACTTGATTTCATTGATTTAATAGCATTTCCTTCCTCTTGCTGATTATTAGTTTTTTATTTTGTTCCTTTGTTAATGTAGTAGTCATTAATAACATTATCCTCATTTTCATTAGTCACCCAAATAGTTTTATGTCTCTATCTTTCTTCACTGCTATTACAAATGTATTGCCAGCTTTCTCTGCTCCTTCTTGACTCTACTTTAGAAACCACATAAAACCTTTCTTTGACCCTGTAACATTTATTTTCACTCGTTGGTCATTTTAATTTTGCTCATTCTTTTTCCTATTCCTATGATTTACACAGTCAGTAATAATATTCTCATGTCCCTGTTGTTTTCTGTGATTGAGTGTAATAGGTTTGCCTCTACAAATTCCTTGTAAGCTTTCTCAGCTTCTTCTTGACTCTACTCTAAAACAGAAAATTAGCCAGAGAGATACTATTTTATCAAAGAAAACAGATTCCTCCTTCACCATATATACCACAATATATTTTAGCAAAAAAGTGGATTATTAAAACTTAACCCTTACTAGTTAATTTTAAGAAGAATGTGTAAATTTTCCTATCACATAAAATTAAAAACAGCTTATGAATATACTCCCTGTTTGAGAGGTATAGGTTATATACACCAATTTCAGATACTCCCTGTTAGTAAAGACCCACTTTTATAGGTTTAAATCATTTCACCATATAAATTTTTCCCATATTAGGGTTCCAATAGAAAACCAAGGGATTAATCCATATGGAAAGCGATCAAATCAAATATTCAAGTTTAAGGAGAAAAAAGGAACAATCTCACCATTTACTGATGTTCTCTTTCTTAGTCACTTTTCTCCTATACCGGAAAAAGAGTCAACCTAAGATTGAAATAAAGAGAGCAAATACCTGTAATAAGTAAATATAGTAATAGTAAACATATATAAAACATAGATGCTACCTATCTCTTGTAGTTCTTCTCACTATATGTCAACAGATGTAAAAATAGATAGGGGCAGAGTAGGACCTGGGTCTGATTGTTTAGACACCTGCGTATGGACAGCTATATAAACAAAATGGCCCAAAAAAGGGGAGCCATGCCCCTATTAGTACAAACTACAAAAAAAAAAATAATGGAGTCAGAGCATATGTTGGTACAAGTGCAATGCATTGATGCGCATTCACACTGTGGGCATTTAACAAGCAGAACCTACATGAAAATAGTAATAGTACAGGTCATTTCATTTTTCTTTCTATTTGCTTTTTTTTATAGTCTATTTCAGTTTATAATATTTTTCTCATGTTCCTTAAGATGTTTTCTGTTTCCACATACTTTTTTCCCCACCCTAGTTTGTATTAAGTACCATAACAAATTTATTGCCATCTTTAGCTGCTACCTTCAGACTCAATATAAATTTTAACTTGATTTATAATAATTATGAATTATTTGTACCACAACGAAAATAATAATAATTCCTTAATAATTGGGTAATTCATATGTTAAAATTGTATATACATGTTACAACTGTATCAACAGTGGTGGAAAAGAAATCACTGTTACAACCACCAAATGGTATACAAATGCAATACTTTATTGAATAATATGTATGTAACTAAGTTACAGCATAATTTACTAAAAGGTGCTAGATACACAGTAAAAACACATGAGACGTTAAAATCCAAAGGATACATCTCAACCTGCAGCACTTACCAATAAGGCCTAGGATGTGTAGCAATATGTAGTAGATAAACTAACCAGGTAATGTAGCATGTTCCTCAATGGCCACAATTATATTCCTGCTTTTCATCAATTGCTAGACATTCTTAAAAGATCAAAACCTATTGTAGAAAAAACATACCGTAAGGCTGGCAGGTGGATCCGTTACACATGTGTGGCGATTTAATATGATTGTTTCCTGGCACTATATGTACCGGACTGCCCCCTGCCCTGACACGCCTCCCCAAAGAAGAAGCAGTGCGAAACGCGCGTCGGGGCAGAGGGACGTCCGAGGATCATCCACATCAGGTTGACATGTATCCTATGGATTTTAACGTCTCATGTGTTTTTACTGTGTATCTAGCACCTTTTAGTAAATTATGCTGTAACTTAGTTACATACATATTATTCAATAAAGTATTGCATTTTTATACCATTTGGTGGTTGTAACAGTGATTTCTTTTCCACCACTGTTGATAAAGTATTTGGCTGTGATATATTTACCCTTGGTGGGTTCTCTTGTTTTAGTGGGCATTGTTTGTGATTACAATGTTACAACTGCTCAGTAATTTTGATCAGTGTAGGTCCATGTCCTGAGAGTTCAGTGAAGGCATAAAGGGAACCTGTCATGTAAACAAAATTGCTATTAATCTACAGATATGGGGATAATCTGTAAGGTAATAGCCCTCTGACACCATGCGGCTGCCACTCAGAGCCTCGCTGCCGGGAGGAAATTAACTTTATTCCTCCCAGCAGCCTCCAACTTTCCGTCATAGGGGTTCAGCTGGCATGGTTTCAGTCACTGCTCTGTGTATAGAGAGCAGCAGCTGTAACCGCACCCACTGCACTGACTGACAGCCGACTCAGCATTCGAGCCGGCTGACCATCAGTGCGGAAGCATGGTGTCAGAACCGGGCTTTAAGTGCGGAGGACATGTTAGAACGCTATTAACCTTCAAATGAACCACATATCTGCAGGCTAAAGGGATTGTCTGGGACTTTTTTTCCATTGATGGCCTATCATTAAGGGTAGTGACCATGTGCTGCTCATCCACCCCCTATTACTTTGATGAATCTATGGAGCTCCAAAACTGAGCAATTCCACCCAATGCCAAATCCAGAAACAGCTGATCATTAGGGGGTTCCTCATGTCTCACCCCCACCAATCAGACATTAAAGACCTACCTTAAAGATACACCATCAATGTTAAAGTTCCAGATAACCCCTTTAACCTGCAAAAATGTTGAGACTTTTCAAAGCTTTTATGCCAAAAACTGGCTCAAAAGCTATGATGAATCAGCCCGTTTGTTCTATTTTGACAACTTTACATAGGTGAAATTCACCATAAGTGAACTCAAAAGAACATAACACATTTTTGTTGATAACGCTGTAATTTGGTCCACTATTTTGATCTATTTCACACGTAGAACATAATCTTTTGAGCACAAAATTTTTTTCTTTATATCATTTGTGACTTTTTTCTATACCCTTCAGTTAATAACCCAGCGTCTGTTGATGATAAAAGCACGTTGTACGACATACTTAAGGAAGCCAACAAAAGTAAGATTAGTACACCATCTGCTAGTGAAATTACTTATTTTTATTGATTAATGCCTTATTGCTTGAGCTTATTGAGATGATTTGCGGTTTTGTATGACACCATTCATTATACTATATTATTTTCTGTAAAATGAGAAAAAAAGTTCCAAATACGATAAAATCATAAAAAAATATACCGTAGTTCCCGTATACTGTTTTTTTGGGTTCTGCTTTTATGATGTTAATTGTGTAGTAAAGATAACTTGGCAGGATAATTATTCAGCTCAGGATAACTACAGTGATACCAAATGTGTTCAGTGTTTTTTTTTTTTGTTATTTCAGTGGTGACGAAAAAAAACAGAAATTTGTAAAAAAAAAAAAAAAAATGCTTCTGTAAATAGAGATGAGCGAATATGTTTGGAAAACGATCGCCAAACAAACTCTGCACGAATATGGTACATTCAGATTCGTGATCGGTAACACGAGCATGTGCCGCGTTTAGTAAAATCACAGCTTGACAGGTTAGAATAGAATATATAGAATAGATAAATACACAGAATATATACATATATTTATGTCAGTATTATTTTATATTACATAGATAGAAGAAAAGCCAGTAATTCATCAGCTGTGGTAGTGTAAAAACACGGCAGGAGCCTACAGGATAGAAGAGATGGATTACACACAATAAATACAAATAGAACAGGTAGATATATAGAGGTCAGTGAGAAATATGATTAATACAGTGTGTGTGCAGCTTACTGTACATGTATTTAATTAAAAGATTATTTTTCTGAAAAAAATGGCGTGAGCTCCGGGATAATTTTCGTACCAACAGAGGGAAAGCCAACAGCTGGTGGCCGATGTTTATAGCCTAGGATGGGGGTAATACCCATAGAGCTTCCCACGCTATTAATATCAGCTCACAACTGTATACTTAGCCTTCACTGGCTATTAAAATGGGGTATCCTAAAAAAAATGATGTAGGGCCCCCCTATAATTAACCAGCAAAGACTATGCAGACAGCTGTGGCCTAATATTAGGCGAGGTCATAAGTATGGTTTAATTGAGATTATTAAAGGAGTCTGCGTCATTTTTCCAATTAAAGGACTTTATTCTGGCCGTGTCTTTATTTACCATATAACTATAGGATTAGTAATGGATAGGTGTCTTATTGATGCCTCTCCATTACTAACCTCGGGGCTTGATGTCATCTGACAATACAAAGGTGACATCAACCCCACAAATATGAACACCACTTGCCACTTCTACATGGCAAGTGGGACGAGCTTGCAAAAGTGACAGAATTGGCGCATCTAATAGATACATATGCTGCAATAAAAGTCAACCTGCGTATTTACAGAGTTTTTTCACCATCCATTCAAGTCAATGGGTGAAAAACACTGCAAAAATGCTGAAAAAAAAAGCTGAAAGAAGTGACATGCTCTATGTCAAAGAAATGCTGCAAAGCACAAAATCCTGATGACAAAAAAACCAATGTGTGTACATGAGATTTCTGAAATCTCATAGGCTTTGCTGGT
Source organism: Oophaga sylvatica (assembly GCA_033576555.1). NCBI lineage: Eukaryota > Metazoa > Chordata > Amphibia > Anura > Dendrobatidae > Oophaga > Oophaga sylvatica. The sequence goes on from JARQOD010000005.1 coordinate 25,273,896, forward strand.
AGTGCAAAAAGCAGCTGAAAATTAGCATAAAAATGCAGCAGCAGAAAGTCACACAGTGCATTCTCGGTGAACTCACCTCTGCACTGTGCGACTTTGTCATGGTGCTAGCGGGGATCTCACCGAGGTCACCGCGATTCATCCCCGCTGGGAACACCGCCTCAGTGACGTCACTGCTAGCCACTGTTGCTGCACTCTCAGCAGCTCATTCACCAGTGGTTCTCAGCCTGGATGGTCGCATCTTGGCACCGTCCAGGTTGAAAACTGTATCCCTCAGATATGGATTATGGCATGGGGCAGAATGACGGATAGGTATAGTATATTGTTGTTTTATTATTTTACTTTTATTACAGGAGAACGAAGGCTACGCTGGAATTAGGCATTTAAATAAAAATGGAAAACTGTGCTTTGTCTTATTTCAAATAAAGACTTTATTCTGGCTGTGTCTTTATTTACCATACAACTATAGGATTACTAATGGATTGGTGTCTTATATACACTTCCATAGCAGGATTTCACCTCCCCAAACTATTTCCATGTGCATGAGGCTTTCAAAGAAAATTCCATTTATACCTTTATATGGCCAGTCCGCGCCTCTGTTACTGAGAAATCTATGTTTGAATTGATATGCAAATGGCTATGTTAGATTCAAAGAGTCTGTCACTCCAGCTCTATTTCCTGCCCAGCGCCTACTCCTCCTGCTTGACTAACAGCTTGTTTGCCTAAAGTCACACAACATAGAGGGTGTCAGTCAAGCAGGAGGAGGTGGCACCAGGTTGGGAATAGAGCTGGAGTGGCAGAAGATAGCCCTTCAGCTTCATTCACATATCAGTTGAAAATCCTATTTCTATGTAACAGAGGGATAGACTGGCCATGTAAAGGTATTGCTGGGCTTGTATTTGAAAGAACTAGATGCACATATAAGATGGTAGGGTAAAATCCTCCTGATGACTGATTCCCTTTAAGCAGTTAATGTAAGATTTTGGAATTTTTGTGACATTTTTCTGCCATAATAAAATTGAAGTTTCATGCTTAAACATAGCCACTAATTATTTTTCCTTCCCTCAGACGTCGACTTTCTTCTTAAGGAAGAAGACATCAATGTTAAAATCTCACGTAACGTGATATCTTGTCCATCATGCCTGTGGAAAAAATCTGCAGATGGAATAGTTAGAGTCCCTTACAGCATCTCTTCTTCATTCTGTGAGTTTTTTATATTCCATTCATTATCTGACGTACTCGTGTCTAGAGAAATTTTGCAAATATTTTAGACCTGAAATATGTGACTCTGGTCTTCTCTTTCCAGTGAGCTATGAAGGATCAATGATCACTTTGGGCATGAAGGAATTTGAGATGATGACCTGTGTACTGTTTGTCGACAGAACCACAGAACAAGATTATATCAGTATAGAGCCCGGCGGAGGGTATGATATTTCAATATTTCAGATTTCGTTGGTTCGGTCATATTTCATATTAAGTGACATTTGCTTCCCAGTGTGTGGAAAGGTAGTGAAGCTGGAATCAACACCAGTCTTCATGAATCGGCCCCGGGGTATCAAAGCCCAGTACAATGGTGGGGGGGCCCAATTTGATCTATTTCAAGTGGCCCCTTCTTATCTTTGTATGCATGCCACCAACTTTATTCATTGTATTATTGATTTGTAATGTTTCACCCCTTCCCAACCTTGAACGTACCCAGTACGTCTTGGTTAACTGGTACTTACCGACATTAGAGGTACTGAGTATGTCCAGGCAATTTTGTGAGCACAGAGGCTGAGCTCATGCAGTTGCCGCCAGGTGTCAGCTGGCACCCAGCACTCCGTGCAAGAGCGATGCCCGAATTGCCCCCAACTTTGACCCCTAACGTCCTAGCGATCAGAGAGCTCCCTCTGCCTCCCGATCATTGCCATGGAGAAAAGGTAAAAATAAGAATTGTAAAAATACCTTTTAGAAAAATCAGAAAATACTAATATTATATCTTGTACTGATAAATTTCTATTTTTATGTAAAAGAAAAAAAAATAGTACATGTTTGGTATTGATACATCTCTGATGACCCGCGCCATAAAACTATCCCACAAGTTAACCCCTTCAGTGAACACAGTAAAAAAATAAATTAAAAAGGGAAACCCATGTTTTTCATCATAAAGTAGAATTAAATGCGATCAAATAGATCAAGCAAAAATGTTATCTCTGAAAATGTCATCTTGTCCTGCAAAATACAAGCCGCTATACAGCTCTACCAGTGGAAAAGCAAAAAAGTTATAGCTATCAGAATACAGCGATGCAAAAATAATATTTTTTTCTATAAAATAGGTTTATTGTGTAAAAGCGCCAAAAGATAAAAATAAAATATATAAATGGGGTATCGCTGTAATTGTACTGACCCGAAGAATAAAGTCGCCTAATCACTTGTACCGCACGAGGAACAGCGTAACAAATAAATAAAACCAATTCTTCACATGCTGTTGATTTTTTTTTTACTGTGCCTCCCTAAGATCGCATTAAGGCTCGGCGCACATTTATTTTAAAGTAGTGAATCATGGGAGACTAGTTTTAAAGCAAGAGGAATCAAAAGATGAACAGACTGTTCAGAAAATACAGAAAACAATGAAAAAAAAATCACACAATGATAATAACTTGAATAATAAGATAACAACTAATAAATGTAGAAAAAGTTCAGTAAGCATTATCCAGGAAGCCTCCCCAAAAGTAAGCGGTATCCAGAAAGCCTCCCCCAAAGTAAGCAGTATCCAGAAAGCCTCCCCAAGGTAAGCAATATGCAGGAAGCCTCCCCAAAAGTAAGCAGTATCCAAAAAGCCTCCCCAAAGTAAGCAGTATCCAGAAAGCCTCCCCAAGGTAAGCAATATCCAGCAGTATCCAGAAAGCCTTGTTCAAGGTAAGCAGTATCCAGAAAGCCTCCCCAAGGTAAGCAATATCCAGCAGTATCCAGAAAGCCTTGTTCAAGGTAAGCAGTATCCAGAAAGCCTCCCCAAGGTAAGCAATATCCAGCAGTATCCAGAAAGCCTTGTTCAAGGTAAGCAGTATCCAGAAAGCCTGCCCCAAGATAAGCAGTTTCTAGGAAACTTCCCCCAAGCCCCAAGGTAAGCAGTATGCAGAAAGCCTCCCACAAGGTTTTAGATGGGGTGTTTTGGATAAGTGGCCAGAAAGGGTCGGTCTTTGGCAACATGCTCTCCATCTACCTGGCTTACCCACAAGTGTTTTTTCAAATGTGCAAGTAGTCGATGCAGTTTGCTGTAAATAAAAAATATCAGTGTTTATTGCCTTCTGGCTTGAGCGGCACCATCAATGAATTGATTCATTGTGACTCACGATATTGTACTGTATATTGCATTAAATGTGATCTTTGCCACGTTGGTAAATAGGGTGTATGACTAGGAAATTAAGAAAGCATATTGCAGAGCATCTGTCTAATGCTATTAAAAAAAATTGTTTGTATTCTAAGCAGCAAAACATTTAGTTACCAATTATAATAATTTGCGATTTTACGGTATTGAGAGGGTTCCTTGCCCGGACATGGGAGGAGTTGGCAGAGACTTCTTTCCTTGCGGGAGTCTTTCTGTATACTGACCCTTGATATCAAGTTCTCACATGGTACGAACTTCAAAAACGATAGTTTCTACATTTATTAGTTGTTATATTATTCAAATTGTGATTTTCCCAATTTTTGTGCTATTTTCTGAATAGCTCGATATCTGTTCATCTATTGATTCCTCTTACTTTAAAACCGGTCTTCCATGACTCACAACTTCATACTATGATTAGGGACACCATTGTGCTCCAGAAACGCGTCAGTATTTAACTCACTCTTACACCGAGGCTGTTCGTTTTTATGGATTTACAATAAAGAAGTTTTCTATTCATTGTATGGTAGCGCCAACAATTTCCTTTATTACCATCTTGCTTCGCTGTGCCACGCCAGCAGGATCGGACATCCACCGATGCAGTATTCTCCGCTTCACATTTTTGGACAAGTGTGATGCCCTCTATTCCTCTCTTTTTTTTTTCACAAGCAGACTGATTTTCTTAAAAAAAATGTTAACATAACACACACAAAAAGCCTAATAAATACACAAATATATATACACTAAATATAGGGAAAACCTTATACATTAGGACATTATAAAATTATATCTTTATGATCTAAAAAGTATCTGGTCATTAATTACGGTTTTCTTTTTTTTTAGGTGCTGGTCATTTGTAGGAAAAGTGGGAGGTAAACAGGTAGTAAGTCTGGATAAGTCTTCCTGCCTCAGATTCCCATTTGTACAACATGAGCTAATGCACACACTTGGCTTCTACCATGAACACACCAGGAAAGACAGAGACCAATATATTGATATCTTATGGCAAAATATCTCTCCAAGTGAGTATTCAGATCAGGTAACCTTTTCAGAAACTAAATATTGCCCCCTTCTATGGAGTATGGGATACTGTGGAGTCAAAAGATTTAGTAACTTATTCTACCTAAGGGTTCATACACACAGTTATACTACATGTTTGTTTTGTTGGAAATTGTAGTGTCTACAATATCATAGTAGGAAAAATTAAGGGTTTTTTTCTGTAGAAATCCAGTAAATAAATGAACAATGCTATATTGGTCTCAATATTTGTGGAGGGATAAAAATGCAATGACAGGGATCTGTCTGTCCATGAACCTTAAAGAGAACCTGCCCCATTTTATATGCAGTCCAATCTGTTGATAACATGGTGTAGAGAAGGAGAAGCTGAGCAGAATGATGCATGGGTTTAGAAAGATTCACTATAACTTGTATTTTATTAATTGAAATCCCTAGCGTTTACTAGCATATGAGTCCAGTGGGCGGTCCTAGTATTGTGAGTCTGGTGGGTGGTCCTGCTCAGTGACTGATAGCTTTCTCTCCATGTACAATCATACATGGAACACCATCAATCACTGAGCAGGACCACTCATGGGACTCATCTGCAAAGAAGCACCACAGATTTCAATGAATATAATGCAAGTTTTACTGAAACTGTTCCCACAAAATGTATATAAATCTGACCAGCTCCTCCTGCCCTTTAACATCCTGCCTGCAGATCAGATACGATTTTCATCATGATAGGTGCTCTTTAAAGAGGACCTGTTAGCAAGATATTCGAACCATAATCAAAGGCATGACTATAAAGCGCCTATACCCTTGAGGGTGGTTGCACGTTAATGACCGGGCCAATTTTTACAATTCTGACCACAGTCACTTTATGAGGTTATAACTCTGGAACGCTTTAACGGATCCTGGTTGTACAACATGATAGTGGTAAAATTTGTTTGATATAACTTGTGTTTATTTGTAAAAAATAAGGAAATTTGGCAAAAATTTTGAAAATGTCACAATTTTCCAACTTTGAATTTTCATGCCTTTAAACTGCAGAAATATGTCACACAAAATGCTTAATAAGTTACATTTTCCACATGTCTATTTTGTTTTTGTTAGGAAGTTATAAGGGTTAATATTTGAACAGCGATTTCTCATTTTGACACCATTTTTTTTTTTTAGGGACCACATCCCATTTGAATTCACTTTGAGAGGTCTATATGATAGAATGGTGTCACTTTTGGGTTTTTTCGAACATTCTAAAAGCTGCACCCCTCAAGGTGCTCAAAACCACATTCAAGTAGTTTATTAACCCTTCAGGTGCTTCACAGGAATTTTTGGAATGTTTAAAAAAAAGAACATTTAATTTTTAAAAAAAAAAATTTATTCACATACAAATTTTTTTATTTTACCAAGGGCAAAAGGAGAAATTGGACTCCCAAAGTTGTAATGCAATTTGTCCTGAGTACGCTGATACCCCATATGTGGGGGTAAACCACTGTTTGGATGCATGGCAGAGCTCGGAAGGGAAGGAGCGCCGCTTGACTTTTTCAATGCATAATTGGTTGGAATTGAGATCGGACGCCATGTCGCATTTGGAGAGCCCCTGATGTGCCTAAACAGTGGAGACCTCCCACAAGTGACACCATTTTGGAAACTAGATCCCCCAAAGTAACTTATCTAGATGTGTGGTGAGCACTTTGTACCCCCAGGTGCTTCACAGAAGTTTATAACGTAGAGCCGTGAAAATAAAAAAAATCATATTTTTTCCACAAAAATGATCTTTTCGCACTCAATTTTTTATTTGACCAAGTTATACAGGAGAAATTGGGCCCCCAAAGTTGTGCAATTTGTCCTGAGTACGCTGATACCTCATATATAGGGGTAAACTGCAGTTTTGGCACATGGCAGAGCTCGGAATGGAAGGAGCGAACAAGTTAATTTTATAACAAGAACTCCATATTTGTCTTTTTTCTCAAACAGATGATTACAGCAATTTTAAAATTGACGATGACGGGAACCTCATGAACCTCCCATACGCCTACAACTCCGTCTTGCATTATGCCTCGTAAGTACATAACCGAGGTACATCACAAACCACATAGTTTACTGTAGAGTCACATGGATTATCTTTCCTTTTAAGCGCTCTTCAATTAGTGTGGATTGTCATTCACTTTCTTGATTATATATCTACAAAACCAAAATATTGCTATTAGATCTTATTTCTTTCTGCTTCAAACCAAGTGGATTATCACTCCATGGTGCATGTTGTGTTAAGGAAATTTTACTAAAAATCTCATATGGAAGTTTCTATTTCCCAGCTTAAAAATATGACAAGTAAAATAATTTGATTTTGTTACTTATGTCTAACCATGTTCACATTCTATAGGTCAGCATACAGCAACGTTCCTGGACAGCCATCGATGGTAGCTAAATCTGACCGTAGCATGCCTCTGGGACAGACTATAGCAATGAATAATTTTGATGTAGCGAAAGTTAATACCCTCTATAATTGCAGTAAGTGCTTTTATTTTATCCTGATGCCATAATCTAGCATTTTGCATTAAGTTCTACATTGGTCTAATCTGACCAGAGTAGCTATTTCCAAAGGCTAGCCATGTCCCCTACATGGACGGTGGAAGAAGGTGATCTGGTTATATGAGACCAAAGAAGAACGTAGTGTGGCAAAAATACAACACTGCACACCACCCTGTGGCTTGTTTTCATACCCATCTGTTTAATTTGGGCTACTATTTGCAATATTCTAATGTAATATCAAGATGGTATTGCTTCATTCTAAATATTGTGTCAAAAATAATACCATAGACTGCTGAGATCAAGCATAATCATTACCCCAATGATGACCTTCCTTCTTTATTCGAACAATACTCCAAACAAGCAAAATCTTTGGGTGGGTGAAAGCCGACAACAGCTTTATTCACTTAACATTTTTTCTTTTATTAAACTTTTATTAGGTACTTGTATTACTTGTAGGAAACACATTTCTCGGTCTGTTTTATCACAGGAGTGAGTGTTTCTGCCATGTCACCAGCCTTCTGGGCTCATCATTAATCAAGTCAGTGATGTAGAAGATCTGGCCCCTGAGCCTCTATGTGACTGAATGGATTTATTATGAGTTCAAAAGGCTGGAAAGACAACAGAAACACTTGTCCCTGTGATAAAACAGGCAGGGAAATGTGCTACCTCAGAAACCAGCAGCTGTTGTGTTGTCTGTAACATCATTTATCATAAGTGACTTGTGGTTCCTCCAATGGTCAGGATATGTTGTATGCGTACTTTAAGATTTAACACGTTTTTATTACTCGCACTGTGTTGATTTCAGATATCTGTAGAAGAAAGTTTGTGGAGTTATCAGGAACGTTTAACTTTAAATTCACCTCATCAAACCAAGGAGGATCCAACTGCCTTTATCTGTTCCAGAATTCCCAAAAGGTATGTATAACATTTCCTAATTATTTTTTGTAAAAGTTTCTTTAACTATCGCCTTACAGTAGGAGCTTACTCCTTTTGTAAAACTATCATATTGACAACAACATCTGAGGGGTTTGTAATCAGTGGTAACTCCTTTCCCAGCTATTACAGCAGAAGCTCAACTATATATTTCCACTGACTAAATATGGATGGTGTGGGTTCTGCTTTGGTTGATGGCAATCACTTCCTAATACATATGGCAAAAGTATACTCTTTTGGAATCTTATACGGTTCCTATCTCTGCTTTCATCCCAGGTTCAACTGCAGCTTGATAACATCGATATCTCACCATCTCCAGACTGTAATACTGCCTACATTAAAATCTATGATGGAGTCGATAAGTCATCACCTGTCCTGCTTGACAAAATATGTGGAAAAGTAGTACTCCCACCTCTGATTTCCTCTGGATATTTCATGCTGGTGGAGATTGTTACCAACCAGCCATCAGCTCAGAATACATTTAGCGGTTCTTATCAGTCAGGTAATGGAAATTGACTGTTACAATCCCCCTCATTATAACAGGTGGTCATCTTTTGTGGTAGAATATGATTGTGCTGATGGAACAACCTAGCAATGATCGTTTACTGTCGCGATTATATGAATTTAAAGCAAGCCTAGTAGTGACCACACGTTATGTTCTTTTCATATAGTGAGGTACGGAGGAACCTTTGCGACAACAAGTAATCCGGTGACATCTCCATTTTTTCCTAATATGTATCCTCCCAGTCAGAACATTGTCTACAGTATCATAGCCCCTGTAGGATACAAGGTAAGACGTCACATCTCCTGCATGATGGTCATTTGTTGGTTACTTGTCATCCACTTGACACTTCTTTGAAATGGTGTACATCCTCAGTTGTAGGATGCATATAATTTTGGCTTCATCCACCAACTGCTTATCACAATACATATGGAGGTGTGTGGTTAGTAGACATTGTGCAATTAGCAATGTTAATGTTGGTGCTTATATGCTAGCTTCTTTAATCCAAGAAACACTGGCACATGGGGGCAAATTTTGCTCCACATGTAAATGAAGTGTTAAGAGTAGTGTTGAGCGATACTGCTTGATATCCAGAAATATCGGATCAGATTGGATCGGCCCGATACTCAAAAGTATCGGTATCACTGATCCAATACCGGAAACCCAATGAAAGTCAATGGGATAGAACTATCATAATTAAAAAAAAACCTTTCTTTCCTTTGCAAACACTAGATATACACACATAGAATATATATATATATATATATATATATATATATATTATTATTATTATTATACATTTATATAGCGCCATTTATTCCATGGCGCTTTACATATGAAAAGGGAAAAATATAGACAGGTACAATAAACATGTGCTAGACAAGGGACACACAAGTACAGAAGGAGAGAGGACCCTGCCCGCGAGGGCTCACAGTCTGCAGGGATGGGTGAGAATACACTAGGAAAGGGTAGAGCTGGTCGTGCGATGGTTCAGTAGATTGAGGATCATTGCAGGTTGTAGGCTTGTCGGAACCGGTGGGTCTTCAGGTTTTTCTTGAAGGTCTCAGTTGTTGGTGAAAGTCTGATGTTTTGCGGCAGGGAGTTCCAGAGTATAGGGGAAGCCCGGGAGAAGTCATTGTGATATATATACATATATTTACAGTTAGGTCCATATATATTTGGACAGAGACAACATTTATCTAATTTTGGTTCTAGACATTACCACAATGAATTTTCAACAAAACAATTCAGATGCAGTTGAAGTCCAGACTTTCAGCTTTCATTTGAGGGTATCCACATTAAAATTGGATGAAGGGTTTAGGAGTTTCAGCTCCTTAACATGTGCCACCCTGTTTTTAAAGGGACCAAAAGTAATTGGACAAATGACTCCAAGGCTATTTCATGGACAGGTGTGGGCAATCCCTTTGTTATGTCATTCTCAATTAAGCAGATGAAAGGGCCGGAGTTGATTTGAGGTGTGGTGTTTGCATTTGGAAGGTTTTGCTGTGAAGGAAACATGCGGTCACAGGAGCTCTCCATGCAGGTGAAACAAGCCATCCTTAAGCTGCAAGAACAGAAAAAAACCCATCCAAGAAATTGCTACAACATTAGAAGTGGCAAAATCTACAATTTGGTACATCCTGAGAAAGAAAGAAAGCACTGGTGAACTCATCAATTCAAAAAGACCTGGGAGCCCACGGAAGACAACAGTGGTGGATGATCGCCGCATACTTTCTTTGGTGAAGAAGAACCCGTTCACAACATCAACTGAAGTCCAGAACACTCTCAGTGAAGTAGGTGTATCTGTCTCTAAGTCAACAGTAAAGAGAAGACTCCATGAAAGTAAATACAAAGGGTTCACATCTAGATGCAAACCATTCATCAATTCCAAAAATAGACAGGCCAGAGTTAAATTTGCTGAAAAACACCTCCAGAAGCCAGCTCAGTTCTGGAAAAGTATTCTATGGACAGATGAGACAAAGATGAACCTGTACCAGAATGATGGGAAGCCAAAAGTTTGGAGAAGAAAGGGAACGGCACATGATCCAAGGCACACCACATCCTCTGTAAAACATGGTGGAGGCAACGTGATGGCATGGGCATGCATGGCTTTCAATGGCACTGGGTCACTTGTGTTTATTGATGACATAACAGCAGACAAGAGTAGCCGGATGAATTCTGAAGTGTACCGGGATATACTTTCAGCCCAGATTCAGCCAAATGCTGCAAACTTGATTGGACGGCGCTTCATAGTACAGATGGATAATGACCCCAAGCATACAGCCAAAGCTACACAGGAGTTCATGAGTGCAAAAAAGTGGAACATTCTTCAATGGCCAAGTCAATCACCAGATCTTAACCCAATTGAGCATGCATTTCACTTGCTCAAATCCAGACTTAAGAGGGAAAGACCCACAAACAAGCAAGACCTGAAGGCTGCGGCTGTAAAGGCCTGGCAAAGCATTAAGAAGGAGGAAACCCAGCGTTTGGTGATGTCCATGGGTTCCAGACTTAAGGCAGTGATTGCCTCCAAAGGATTCGCCACAAAATATTGAAAATAAAAATATTTTGTTTGGGTTATGTTTATTTGTCCAATTACTTTTGACTTCCTAAAATGTGGAGTGTTTGTAAAGAAATGTGTACAATTCCTACATTTTCTAACACATATTTTTGTTCAACCCTTCAAATTAAACGTTACAATCTGCACTTGAATTCTGTTGTAGAGGTTTCATTTCAAATCCAATGTGGTGGCATGCAGAGCCCAACTCGCGAAAATTGTGTCACTGTCCAAATATTTCTGGCCCTGACTGTATATGTGTCACAAATTCAATGATATATATATATATATATGGTGTAAAATTGTGGAAAAAAATGCGTGGGCTCCCGCCCTATTTTCTCAACCAGACAGACAAAGCAAGCGAGTGGGGGCAGATAATAATAGCCCAGAGAGGGACCATTATTTTTGCCCCCCCCCCAGCTACTAACATCTGCCCCCAGTTCATACTCTATAATTAGTTTCACTCTTTCTGGCACTTTGCCTGTCTATTCTCATTGCCCTGTAGCGGTGGTGAAAGGGTTAATAAAGGGTTAAAGCTACCTTGCTATTGAAAGGTGACTTTAAGCCAGGTTAATAATGGAGAGCTGTCAATTAGACAACTATTAATTATTAATCCTATTGTATGAAATAAAAATAAAACACACACACTTTAATTAAAAATCATTTTAATGAAATAAACACACAGTTTTTGACCACATTTTATTTTACTGCCATTCCTTGCGAAGCCCTTGTTTGCCTGTAATAAAAATAAAATAATAAAGCAACATTATTCTTACCTATCCGATGTTCAGTCAGGTCCCCCGATGTAATCCTTCTGAAAGGGTTAATGTTTACTGCAGGGACCGCAGCTAATGCTGACAGCCTCGCAGTAAACCCCCGACTGAATCATCTCCTCTCCTTGCTGACAGGAGAGGAAGTGGTTAGTATAATTGATTGCTTCCCACTTTCACTTCAGGTCAGCCAGGGACACCGCAGCATCAGTGACGTCAGAGGGAATCCCGACTGACCTGAAGTGAACTGGTCAACAAAAATAGGGGATCCCCTCAAAAAAAAATGGCATGGGGTCCCCCCTATTTTTGTTAACCAGCCAGATGAAGCAGACTGCTGAGGCCTGGTTTTTCAGGCTGGTAAGGATCCAATATCCATGAACCTTGCAAGCCTGATAATACAAGGCAACAGCAGTCTGCTTAGCTTGGCTGATTAAAAAAAATAGGGCATCCCCTCAAAAAAAAAATGGCGTGGGGTTCCCGTATTTTTGTTAACCAGCCAAGTAAAAAGCAGACTGCTGCGGCCTGGTATTAAAAGACTGTCAAGGCCCATGGATTTTGGCCCTCAACAGCCTAAAAATACCAGGCTGCAGCAGCCCCACAAATGGCGCATCCAAAGATGCGCCAGTTGTGGCACTTTACCCGGCTCTTCCCACTTGCCCTGTAGCAGTGGCAAGCGAGGTAATAAGGGGTTAATGTCACCTTTGATTGAACGGTGACAATAAGCCCGGTTAATAATGGAAAGGCATCAATAAGACACCGATCCATTATTAAGCATAAAGTTTGTAAATTTTTAAAAAAAATACACAGCCAGAATAAAGTCTTTTAATGAAATAAAACACAACACAGTTTTCATTATTTTTATTTCATGCTCATTCTGCGACGCCATCGTTCTCCTCTAAAAAAAACAAAATAACAAACCAAAACAAATACTCCCTGTCTGACGCAGTCCAAAATCACGAGTGTCCCACGACAAGTCCATCTCTGCTACACATCCAGATGTAGCAGAGCTGCTTACCTGAGGAGATTCCCCGGCGGTGACGTCATCGGACTGGTTTACGGCCAGCTGTCGCGAGAGTACAGCTGGCCGAGATTACCCAGTACCCGGCAGCACGTGCAGTTATCGCGAGAAGCTGCACGTGACTGCCAGGGAGAGGGTAATGGCGGCCATCAAGGAGTACAGGACGTGACCGCTGGGATCTTCTGCCAGGTAAGTGCTGCTGCCACCTGACAGACCCGACCGACACTGACAGTGACACTTTCGGGAAGTTCTTGTGTCACGTACTTAGTTCTGTGACACAGGAACTCCCCATAGACTTTACAGGAAAACTCAGATTCCGGTATCCGATATGCAAAAAATATCGGATCTCAGAATCGGAATTCCGATACAGCGAATATCGGCCGATACCCGATATTTGCAGTATCTGAATGCTCAACACTAGTTAAGAGTCTGTTGGGTGTTCCAGCTGTTGGAAGAGTCTGACATTCATTTTCTTTAGAAGCTTCCAAGGTTGCTTGTGTAAATCATGCCCATATGCAGTGACAATATGCCAGCAATTGTGACATCCGGCTACTGCATTTTACAATTTTGCTGTACGCAGTAATCTCGTGAAACCAGAACCAAAAGAAGGCACACAAGGGCAGATCTCTAAAACTGTGTAAAAAAAAACCAAAACTGGTGTTGTCTTTAGTAAATAAAGACAGCATGGCTTTCATTTTTGAAAATCATCATATTACAACATACAAAGCCAGTTTTCTCTTTGTCAGTTTTAGTAGATCTACCTCCCAGTGTTTAACTGCACACGGGAAGATCTCAGAGGCTGCCAACGTGAACTCTGAAAGAAACAGCCAGTCAATCAAGAACTGAATGCAGGGAGAGTGGCAGAAAATAACAGGACTGATAGCCAAAGACGCAAATTACCATATGAGACATATAACCTTTGAGGTGTGGGGGACAATTCATCAAAGTGGTTTTGATATAAAACCTGTGTAAAATATTTCGAAAAATCACAGATTTGCGCAAAAATTTTGCAAGTTCTGGCATTTTCATAAGTTACATGTGGTTCTGCCATAAGGGGCAAAGCTAGGAAGGAGTTCGGGTGGGATATGACATGGCTACTCCAATCAAATTAATGAATGGTACTGGTATTTCTTATGCCACAAATGTTATTTCAATCTGTGACTGGAGTACCATTTCTGGCAAGGTGCATGGAGGCACACAACACTAACATGATGTGCTGAATTCATTAAGTTGCGTGCACCTCTTAATGAATTTGGCACTTCTTACAATTACAAGGCTCTTATTATGCCTGGTATGTGATACATTATTCTTATTGAATCCAAGAATGTTTATTTTTGAGCAAGTCTATGATCTTTATAAGTCAAAGCAAAATCCCCATAAATTGTTTATCGTCTCGTCTCCATTGTTCACTCCATCATCCCTTAATTATACATCTTTTTTTAATATTGTTTTCTCAGGTGACTCTAACATTCAATTTCTTTGTGATGTTATATTCACCAACGTGCTCCACAGAGTATTTGATAATTAGAGATGGACCCTTAATGACATCCCCTATCTTGAACACGTTCTGTGGAAGAATTTGGCCTTCTCCGGTGACATCTACTGGAAACATAATGCTTCTACAGATGCAAACTGGAGCCACCACTATGTTTAATGGTTTTATTGCTGACATTAGTTTTGGTAAGTGTGTCACATTGGGAGAACTAAAGAACTAAAGTGTCATTTTTAAAAGACTTTAGCGTAAAAATCTAAAAATAATAAACAAAAAAAAAATCTGTCCTGGACTCTAGCAGTTCATTGGATAATGATTATAGAGAAGGCACGAATGCACGGCCAATGCTCCATCATGCTAAGGCACTCCAAAACTCCGTTCTCAGGAGAGGTGAGGCTAGCAGCAGTTAGACCCCCATTGATCGAAGGATGGGGGACAACTTTTAGATGTGAATACTTTTCTGTCCAGTTATGACAAGAGTATTCTTTGAGTGATATAATTTTCTGGTTAGCCAATAAAGGTATGTTTGCAAGCTTTCATAGCACAGGGGCTCCTTCAGGCAAGATTTTGTAATCTTGCCTGAAGAAGGAGCACCTGTGCTCTGAAAGCTTGCAAACATAATTTTCTGGTTAGCCAATAAAGGTATCACTCTAAGAATACTCTTGTCATAATTGGACGGAAAAGTATTCACATCTATTTTTCTAGCTAACACGGTACCACAATATAATTTTATTGTCACCCATCCTTCCAAATTTAAAAAATACTCAGTGGTATATTAAAAGTGGTAGCTTGGCGCCACTCACTTCCGGATCGGGGGCTAAACAGTGCTGATGATATTGACAAGTCTCTCCTAATCTGTTAGTCACTGCCAGTAGTGCTGGGAGAAGGCACTAGACTAGTCTAATCTCTGACATTTTCCAGCGTTAAATCCAGGTAATTAACAGGTCTCTCACATAGAAGGGTGACCAATAAATCATTTATAACAGTGCTGGGGAAGCCGTTCGGGGGAAGTGCCAATCTCATCTCCTCTCTGGTGATGATCCCCAAGCAGATCTTTTATTATATTTTCTCTGAAAATCCAGCGCGTTTCAGAAAAAAATATTCCTGGCTGCAACCGTTCAACCATGCTACCGATGGTTTGGGCAGAATGAATCAGCTAAAAAAAGTTCCCTTTATCGTTCAAGCCATAATAATGACCAAGTATCTATTTCTTTATCAGAGTCATAACTTCTTTTTTTTTTTACATTTATAGGTTGGGTTCACAAGCGCTTATTATAAAAAAAAAAAAAAAAAAAAAAAAAAATCGCTCATTTTTCACATAGTAATAAAAGAAGATTTTCACCAGTATGGTGGTCCATATGCAACCACTATGTAATCCGTTTGACATCTGTTTTTTACATTACCTGTTACTAACATTAACAAGATCAACGTTTTTTTCAGCTGCAGATGGAAGGAAGAGAGCCACAGTATTCATTACTGATGGGTAGGCGGAGCCCCAGATCAGGATGTCACCTCAGATCAAAAGAGTGCTGACTGGCTGGCCCCTCCAGCTCGGGCTCCTCCTACTCAGCTCCAGTCTAAGATTTGAGGTCCAGAGGATGGTCGCTGCTAATGCAGCTCCTCAGAAGATTTTATTATTTTATATTCGGACAGGAGACTTGGATCACTAGTTGGTCTAGAGGTCTCAGGGGTACCAGCGCTGCTGTACCCCAACCTCTCCCTTGGCGGATCTGTATTTACTCAAAGTCCCTGCAGAATCCTTGCCGGCCCTGGGGGATGAGGAGAGCTTCCCTGGCGGGGACGCAAACCACACGTGCGGTCACTGCGTCCCTCGCCCTGGGGGGAAGCATGGGCACAGCGCCAGAAACCCCTGAGGGTCCCTGTGGCGCTTTGGCTGGTGAGTACTCCACACAAAATTTTATTATTAATGTGTGAGTGCTTTAGCGTCTGATGGCAGCGCTATTACATGTATATCAGTATGCTTCAGCACTGCGGTGACAGCGCTATTACATGTTTATCAATGTATTTCACCAGTCTCTCCCTTGGCGGATCTGTAACTACATAATGGTCCCTGCAGAATCTTGCCGGCCCTAGGGGATGAGTAGAGTTTCCCTGGCGGGGGCGCAAACCACACACTGGGGTCACTGCGCTTCCCGCCCTGGGGGGAAGCATGGGCATAGCGCCAGAAACCCCTGGGGATCCCTGTGGCGTTTCGGCTGGTGAGTACTCCACATTTTGGTAAAATGTGTGTGAGTGTTTTAGCGACTGCTGCGGCAGCCGCTGTACATTATACATGCCGATGACTAGTTTTTCTATGTCCGCAGGAGGATGCCTGCAGGACGAGGGAAAGGAGGGGAGTACGCGCTCTTTTTATTTTTTGAATTTCGCGCCGCTTCTGAGCGCGCGCTTTACTGCAGCCTCCATTTCCGGCTCCTCTACATGGAGCACACGGAGGCAGAGCGCGGCGGCCATTGCTGACAAGCGAGCCCGCCGGGCAGAAGCTTAACCCCTCCACCTCCACAGCGTGGCTATTGCTGATAAAGCGCTGTAGGTTGAAAGCTCCCCGGATCGTATCCTCCCCTCCCGGCTAGAATACGTGTCCAGCTTGGTGAGTCGCTTCTAGCCCGCCGGGCAGAAGCTTAACCCCTTCACCTCCACAGCGCGGGCGCCGTCTGGGGCACTTCTGAGTGACAGATTGCGCTGTCCTGCGGCTGTTCTCGCATAAGGGGCTCGCACACTCTTTTAATATTAATAAAGAGGCTGTGGGGAGTCTGCGACATTAATGCTGCCACTATACGTTTCCGCTGACGATCCTGATGGCGTCGCATAATATTGCGATCGTTTGTGTGTCATTTTTAGTGTCGCTGGTGGCTGCCAATCTGGGCAATCGCATAGGCGATTAGCGATCTCCTTGACAACTTTGGCGGTCATTGAGTTATGAAAAACAGCGCAATTTTTTTTTAGCGATCTTGTGGAACGTTTTCTGTTTAGTGTGGCATGGCTGTCCTGCAGCTGCGACCTTATAAGAGGCGCCTGAGATTCGCACACCCTTTTTCATTATCAAGGTTGTGGGGAGTCAGCTACTTTAACCCCTTCTTAGGAGGTTAACTCTTAATGGGAGACAGCTGGGGTAGCTCTTTCTTAGAGCTTTAACCCTTCAGCGTTTGTTTTTTATTTAAGTACTGCTCTGGTTACTGACAGGTTTATCCTGCCATATACTATGCAAGGGTATGTCAGAGACCCTCTCCCAGATCCGTTACGGATCAGCCTCGCGTATCTGACACGCAGACCTCGACTCATACACGGTCAGAGGTTCCAATGGTGTCAAAATGAAGGCCTTCACTGGTTTCTATTGATGACCTTTTAGGTTATGGAGTGTCAACTAGATCCTTTCAAGGGAGCGACACAAATCGGTGTTTTCCTTCTCGCTTAGCGAAGAAGTCCGATTCGGTCAAGGAGGATCGGCAGGGACGCCCTGCCTCTCTCAGGGGCCGTACTAAAATTTCTGTGGAAGCCATGTGGACGTTACAGTTACCAGAGGAGGTAATTAGTCGTCCTGGTAAGTCGGCCCGGATGTTGCAAGGGTCGCATGGGTCGCGATGACCTTACAAACTGTATCCGTTTTTCTACGGAGTTATTTGTTAATTGGACCCCTTCTCCTGAAGTGAATGTTCCTTCATTCCAGCTTAGCAAATCTTCCTGGTAAAAGGGAAGACGAGTCTGCAGGACACGCTGGACAGAAGAACGGAGATGGCAACAATTTCCATCTGTGTAGCCGTGGGTCATAGATTCGGTATTAAGGATCTAGGTGTACTTGTTAAGTTCCCCTGAGCCGGTTGGACCGTCTAAGGACGGTGTGGCAAGTTTCCCTCTATCAAGGTAGATGGGCTTTTCTAGTTGAAGGATAATGCGTCACTGCTATCCAGGGCGCAATCCTCGGCAGTTACAGTCAGAAGAGCACTGTGACTTGGATGGAACGCAGTTTTCCAACAGGGTTTGCTATCTTTAGCTTAGAAAGTGGTCAGCTATTTGACTGACCTCACGGAGCTGATGCCAAGGCAAAGGCAAAACAAGCAGCTTTACCGCAGCGCAGAGCTGTGACTTCTGCGTCTGGCAGGACTAGTGCCGATAGTTATCGGCAGTCCTTTTCGGTTCAAGGGATGATCTGACCAACCCTCTGGGGGTTTGTGTCGTCTCTCTCTTTTTAAAAAAAAAAAAAAAAAAAAAAGGGGGGGAATTCTCAGAAATTCCACATACCCTGGAAACAGAACTTCTGTTAAGGCAGAAGCTGGCAAAAAAAAAAAAAAAGAAAAATTCGCTAAGGCGGACTGACTTCTGACATTCCGTCAGAGCCGAGCATGAAGTCGCTTCGCTCAGTTATGGCAGCCCTGTCGCAGAACGATCAATCGACATTCGCGACGCTTTTTGGCATGTTCCCATCGGAAGACCTCACCCAGGTTGTGGCTCGACCATTCGGCTTGGCTTTAACGCTCAGAATTTTTACAACGATTCTGACGCCAAAATTTCATGGCAATCCTTCAAAGACGGGGACTTACGATTCGTCCCTATTTGGACGGCCTTTTCGGTTGTGGCTTCAAAGGAGAAGTCGTCTCTGGAATCGTCGCAGGCAATCCTGTTTTTGAGGATGCATTTCAACATGGTACGGGCGGTGTTGTCCCTACCTCCAGACAAGCAGGCATGTCTGCTCCAGCATGTACAGACTATGAAGTCTGCGACAGCAGTGTCCCTTGGAAGGTATGCGCCTTCTGGGTCTGACGGTGGCGTCCATGAGGTTTTTTCCGTTTGTCCAATTTCATTCCAGAGCTCTCCATAGGCTCATTCTGAGTCGTTGGGATCAATCGCAAGGTTCGCTGGATTGCAGCGTCATCATCTCTCACAGGGTGCGAGAATCCCTAGGATGGTGGTTATGTCCAGGAGCGTTATCCCTGGGAAAGCTTTTCCTCCCTTCAAAGTGGTCGGTCATAACCACCGATGCCAGCCTGACGGGCTGGGGGGGGGGTGTTTGGAACAATCTCTGGATTCAGGGGGTATGGTCATCGGAAGAGTCTGTTCTTCCGATCAACATCCTGGAATTGAGGGCGATTTTCCTTTGCCTCCAACATTGGACGGTCCCTTTGAGCGGTCTGCCAGTCCGAGTGCAGACAGACAATGCGACGGCTGTCGCGTATATCAATCACCAAGGTGGGACAAGGAGTTCCAGACTCATGGTAGAGGTGTCCCGAATTCTGATTTGGGCAGAGGCCAGTGTGCCAGCCATTTCGGTGATTCACATTCCAGGGGTTCAGAATATTACAGCGGACTTTCTCAGTCGCAGAAGGATGGATCCCGGGGAATGGAGCCTCCACCCAGAAGTTTTTGCACTACTGTGCTCTCGCTGGGGAACCCCCCAAGTGGATTTGATGGCATCCAGGTCCAATGCCAAGTTACCGACGTTCATGTCCAGGTACAAGGACCCGAAGGCTGTGGCGGTGGATGCTCTAGTGGCTCAGTGGGATCAGTTCGAGCTGATCTATGTATTTCCGCCGATATCCTTACTTCCTCTAGTACTGCGTCGGATCAGACTAGAGAGAATTCCAGCTATTTTGATAGCTCCAGACTGTCCAAGAAGGGTGTGGTTCTCGACAATAATGTCGCTGTTGGCGGCACCTCCTTTTCCACTCCCTCTTCAACCGGACTTGTTGACTCAGGGGCCCGTTTGTCATCCGGACTTGATGTCCCTGCGTTTGACGGCGTGGCTCTTGAGACCGAAATCTTGACCCGTAGAGGTTTCTCAGCCGAGGTCATTGCTACCCTTCGTGCTGCAAGAAGTCCGGCTACTACTAGGATTTACCACAAAATTTGGGAAACCTTCTTTTCGTGGTGTTTGGGGTCCTCTCGGAACCCGAGAAAATTTTCCATTCCCAACCTGTTGGCTTTTCTGCAGCATGGGCTAGACAAGGGTTTGGCAGTCAGCACCCTGAAAGGTCAGATTTCTGCTCTGTCCTTATTGTTCCGGAGAACCATTGCTTCAAATAGAGACGTGCTCTCCTTTTTCCGAGGTATATCTCGTAAATTTCCGCCGCGGAAGGCGCCCGTGTCTCCTTGGCGGCTCAACCTTGTTTTGGAGGCTCTTCAGCATAAACCTTTTGAGCCTATGGTTTCTGCTAGTCTTTCTTTACTTTCTTGGAAGGTGGCTTTCCTTGTTGCAGTCACTTCCTTGAGGAGAGTTTCTGAGTTGGCAGCTCTTTCTTGTTCGCCTCCTTTTCTGGAGTTTTTTCCGGATCGTGTAGTGCTTCGCACTCGGGGTGATTTTTTGCCTAAAGTGGTATCACAATTTCATGTTAACCAGGATATTGTGTTGCCTTCACTCTGTCCGGATCCGAAGAATGCGAAAGAGCGAGATTTACACACATTGGATTTAGTGCGGGCCTTGAAGTTTTATCTATCTATTACTCAAGGTTTTCGTAAGACGGACTCCCTGTTTGTGGTTCCAGCAGGTCGTCGGCGTGGTCAACGAGCTTCCAAGGATTCTATAGCTCGTTGGATCCGGTCAGCTATTTTGGAAGCTTACCGCCTTCAGGGTGAATCTTGCCCGATTAAGATTCGAGCCCATTCCACGAGAGCTGTGGCCTCATCGTGGGTTTTTCATCAAGGTGCCTCGGCAGTGCAGCTCTGTCGAGCGGCAACTTGGCGCTCTGTCCACACGTTTACAAGGTTTTATAAAGTGGACGTCAGTGCTTCCGCTGATGCAGCCCTCGGACGTAGGGTCCTGCAGGCAGCTGTAGTTTAAAGTTCTGGATGAACTTGTGTTTAGCGCTGGTTGCGCTTTGTTGTTAAGGTTGTTGGGTTTCTGCCTTTTGTTGGTTTTTCCCACCCTTATTTTTGAACTGCTTTGGGACGTCCCATCAGTAATGAATACTGTGGCTCTCTTCCTTCCATCTGCAGCTGAAACACGGATTTTGGTAAAAACTTACCTGTAAAATCCTTTTCAGCGAAGGAAGGAAGAGAGACACAGCACCCTCCCAAGGCAGAAGTGTGTTGATGTTTTCAGATGCAGCGCGACCCTTATCTGATAGCGATTACCTGGGCTGAGGTCAGCGCGCTAAGGCTCTGTTCCAGCATCGCCAGCTCATCGCAGTAGTCAGGTTCCGTGAGTAGTACCTGGAACTCTGTGGTTTTTGGTTTTCTTTGCATGCATAACCTGTATCCTTGTGTTTTTTCTCTGAAGTTCCTTCAGAAGGGGTTATGTTGCTCCGCTGGTGATCTTGGCTCTTTTCCTAAAAGCTTTGGTACGACTGGAGCTGAGTAGGAGGAGCCCGAGCTGGAGGGGCCAGCCAGTCAGCACTATTTTGATCTGAGGTGACATCCTGATCTGGGGCTCCGCCTACCCATCAGTAATGAATACTGTGTCTCTCTTCCTTCCTTCGCTGAAAAGGATTTTACAGGTAAGTTTTTACCAAAATCCGTGTTTTTCATGTGCCGATGCGGTCCAAATTGCTCATCTGAACATCTCAATTACTGTCCATGTGATGTCAGTTGTTTTTCACGAACGGCACTCCTACAACAAATACGCATGTGTGAACGTACTCATGTAGTAAGAAGGGTGATGTTTTATGGAAAAAAAGTAATTATTTTTCAATGCTGCATCCCAAGAGCCGTAATGTTTGTATTTTATTATTGACACCGCAATATGAGGTCTTGCTTTCTGTAGGCTCAATAGTTTACACACACGGTTCGGACCAAAATTATTGGCATTGGCTAAGGCGACCAATTACATATGTGAGAAATGCAACTTAATTGTATCACCTTAGACCTCATCTGTGAATTTTGTGTTTCTTGCCATACAAATAATTGATCATCTGTTTTTCTTCTCTTGTAGTGTAAATATGAAATGCAAGAAGGAATTAGGAGAGAACGATCAATCTAGAAGTGGAATGACCAAATCTGATTATATTTTATAATTAATATTTATTATTCTATTTAATGATCGTGAATAATTTCTGGATGGCAATGTCATGTCATGTAATGATCTTAGATAATGGTGCCGTTTTTGTTATTGTTATTTTGCTTTTCTTTTTAATACTAAAAACTTTTAGAAAAAATGGCTTTAGAATGTATTGATTCCTTCCTTTGTGCCTGGTATTTTGTGTCAATTCAATAAAGGTGCTGGCTAGTTACCGAAACTCGTTTGATTAAGTAGTTAATTTTTTCAGAACTAACAACTGTAAACAGATGACAAAATAGATGAATACTGAATTATTCTTAAAGGGGCACAGTAAATCATTTTCTAAGAAATTATATTCCGCAGGTCCTGTTCTGATGATTTTCTAGTCTCTTAATTTCCAGAGTATGAGGAATTTTTATTAAATAAAATTGTGTTTGGCATTTTTGGAGTGCTGTGATTAAAACACCTTCACTTATGGGGAACCTGTCAGCTGAATTTTGCTGCAGAATTCATGGGCAGAAAGAATCAGCGCAGCCAAGCAAGTTTTACTCTGGAACGCTCTGGTGTTTGAAGACCCAGTCGGAAATCAAAGGAATAGACAAGACTAGTTCAGCGGCACCACACTCCGATCTAGTTGATTGACAGGTCTTTCCCATGTGTGCTCACAGGGAGAGACTTGTCAATCAACTACAGTGGTACAGAATGAATCCAGCCAGGGGTGGTGCCGTAGTAGTCACATCTCTCCTCACAGTTCTTGGTCGACTCTTCAAACTATGTATAAAGGCTGGGTCTCACATAACGATACACCAGAGATCCCGACAACGATATGCACTTGTCAGGATCGCTGGTGTATCGCTACATGATCACTGCTGAGCTGCCAAATAGGCAGCTCAGGCAGCGATCTGGGACAGCGACACTGCGGGTAACATCGCTTACAGGGGCGTAACTAGGAACGGCAGGGCCCCACAGCAAACTTCACAATGGGGCCCCCCCCTCGCGTGCGTTGCCAATCCCGGTCTACCCAAGTTGTGTTAAGAAAGATACCTTTATTATCCAAAATTAGAGGTTTTTGGAGTAATGATAGTGAAATAACAGAAAGGAACCAACTCCCAGGAAGCAACTGAGGTAGTGACAAAGGTAGGCTTTCTCCAGAGTAAATATGTGAAGAAACTTGTAATCCAGCCTGCAAATTGCTTTCAAAACAGATGATTTATTCAGTAGAACAACAGTCCGGTATACAGAATAATCTAAGATTGTTCTGTATACCGTACTTCTGCACCACGCCCTCACCAATTACACATGTGAGGAGTGACAGCCTCAGCTCTGCTACATGTGAGGAGTGACAGCCTCAGCTCTGCTACATGTGAGGAGTGAGACTCAGTTCTGCTACATGTGAGGAGTGACAGCCTCAGCTCTGCTACATGTGAGGAGGAACAGCCTCAGCTCTGCTACATTCGAGGAGTGACAGCCTCAGCTCTGCTACATGTAAGGAGTGACAGCCTCAGCTCTGCAACATATGAGGAGTGACAGCCTCAGCTCTGCTACTTGTATAGCAAAGCTGAGGCTGTCACTCCGCGCATGTAGCAGAGATGAGGCTGTCACTCCTCGCATGTAGCAGAGCTGAGGTTGCTACTTGTCACATGTAGCAGAGCTGAAGTTGTTACTTGTCACATGAGCAGAGCTGAGGTTGTTACTTGTCACATGAGCAGAGCTGAGGTTGCTACTTGTCACATGTAGCAGAGCTGAGGTTGTTACTTGTCACATCTAGCAGAGCCGAGGTTGCTACTTGTCACATGTAGCAGAGCTGACGTTGTTACTTGTCAAATGTAGCAGAGCTGAGGTTGTTACTTGTCACATGTAGCAGAGCTGAGGTTACTTGTCACATGTAGCAGAGCTGAGGTTGCTACTTGTCACATGAGCAGAGCTGAGGTTGTTACTTGTCACATGAGCAGAGCTGAGGTTGTTACTTGTCACAAGTAGCAGAGCTGAGGTTGTTACTTGTCACATGTAGCAGAGCTGAGGTTGCTACTTGTCACATGTAACAGAGCCGAGGTTGCTACTTGTCACATGTAGCAGAGCTGAGGTTGCTACTTGTCACATGTAGCAGAGCCGAGGTTGCTACTTGTCACATGTAGCAGAGCTGAGGTTGTTACTTGTTACATGTAGCAGAGCTGAGGTTGTTACTTGTCACATGTAGCAGAGATCAGGGTGTCACTCGTCACTTGTAGCAACCATGAGGCTGTTACTGGCCAGGGGGAGGCTACTGGTGACTGAGGTCCCGTGCCCAACAGGGCCCAGGGGGAGGTTAGTGGTGACTTGAGGCTTGCGTCAAACAGGGCCCAGGAGCCCGAGGCCCTGTTGGAATGCGGGCCCCTTGCTACCTGGGCCCTGTGTTCAATGTGGGCCCCCTGCACTGCAGCCTGGGGTCTGGGCCCTGTTGAATGTGGGCCCTGTTAGATCCTGCCTGCACCTGCCCTCCCAGTCACCATTGAGCAGCCAAGCCTCTTCTCACTGTTGAGAGACTCACGGTACTCACCCTGCTCGCCCGGGCTTCCACCTGCTTGTCCAGTCAGCCTGCTGCTTCATGTGGTCTGCCTGGCCGTCTGCTGTCCGCCCCCACATGCACACACGCTGTGACAGACGGACCATAATGCACTGGGCCGCAGCTTAAAGCTACAGTGCTCATTTCTGTTCGCTGTCTGCATTTACAACACTGTAGTGTCTCTTTAAAACAACACAGTGTTGTTATGCATCAGCGTTCAGAGTCAGAAGCCTGAACAAAATGTTGGG
Organism: Oophaga sylvatica; assembly: GCA_033576555.1. Taxonomy (NCBI): domain Eukaryota; kingdom Metazoa; phylum Chordata; class Amphibia; order Anura; family Dendrobatidae; genus Oophaga; species Oophaga sylvatica. Next base: position 25,298,792 of record JARQOD010000005.1, read on the forward strand.
AGGGGGCCCGAGCGCGGATCCATTTGCCAGCGTGCTCGGGCCCCCTTTTTGCTCCTAAATCACAGGGCAGCTGCAGCAGGGACGGGCCCCCTTCTAGCCCGGGCCCTGTGGCAGCTGCTTCCCCTGCTTCCACTATAGTTTTGCCCCTGATCGCTTAGTTACCCGCAGTGTACCTTGGATACCAGCACGCTGATGCAGGGAGCTGGTATCCAAGGTACACAGCGGGTTTCCAAGCGCTGCGCGGTGCCTGGAAACCCGTTGTGTACCTTGGATACCAGCTCCCTGCATCAGGGCGCTGGTATCCAAGGTACACAGCGGGTTTCTAGGCACAGCCCCGCGCCTGGAAACCCGCTGTGTACCTTGGTTACCAGCGGATCGCTGGTCTCCCGCCTGTCACACGCAGCGATGCGTGCCTGTCAGCGGGAGACCAGCGATCAAAAAAATGTCCTGACATTTCAGCGACGATCAGCGATACCCAGCAGGGGGGCTGATCGTCGCTGAATGTCACACACAGCGATATCGCTGGTGAGCTCGGTGCTGCGTCACAAAACTAGTGACTCAGCACCGATCTCGGTAGCGATATCTCTATGTGAGACGGGCCCTTTAATGGTGCAGTCAGTCTCTGATTTATGCTGCCTGTGGTTTGGGCAGCAAATATTGAAGGACAGGTTATCTTTAAAAAATTTGTACAAAGAATGGAAGTCACCCCTTTTGTATATGATAAAATATTAATTGTGGATCGTTGAGAGTTCAACTAATGGGGGTGCTACTGATTCCAAGAGTGGGGCTCTATAGAGCACTGTTTGAATGGAGCAGATGAGCTTTGAGAATGAAGGGAGCAAGAGTGCACATGCTCGACATACGATCCACACAATCAGGAAGTTATGCCATATCCAACAGTCGGATACCTTCCAGTTTTGGTACAAACGCTTTAAACAGAAAAGTAAAATTAAAGGGACAAAGTCCCAGGACCTGTTGAAGACCAAGCAAGCGCGAAACGGCTGCCGTACTATGCATGTGCTTCCTCCTTCCCTGCAGCTGGCTTTTATATTGATGTAAATAAAGACATTGAATTTTACAAGACCGGTGAGTGACACTATTGTTCTTTTTTCTTCTACAAGAATCAAAGTCTATCTACTGTTCCTTCTCAGCAGAGTCTTGTGTGAAAGGAGAGGAGGTCAAGATGTGCACCACTGTTCAATTTATTGTCTATGGAGAATGTGGCTTACGTACTTAGAAAATTTCTTATACAGAGTTTAGAAAAGTATATTTTTGCTTGTTAAAGGGGATCTGTCATCTAGTATAAAGTGTTTTTTCACTTTTACTTTTTTCTAGTCCTCATTAGAGAACTTCAATCTGTAATTGTCAGATCTATTGTTGTATATACTGTAATGCAACCATAGTGTTTCCAATAAAGCTGTGGTTGGGATTAACAGGGGGACTAGTATGGCAGCAATAGGGGCTATAATTGCATTGCAAAATAGGCAATTGATTGCTGGAATGGCGGACCCCCAGAACAGTGCACTTTAAAGGGGTTTTCTGGTTTTAGAAAAGTGCAGTTTGTTGAGAAAAAATAGACTGTGCTTTACTCACTTTCCCTGGATCCAATGCCCAAGTCTCTGTTTGGCTGCAGAGATGTCAACATATTTTTTAGCATTGCAGCCAATCACTGAGTGTAGTCAATGGCCGCAACTCTGTAGATGTAATGGTCATCTTGATCCCTGATGATTTAAATGAAGTATTTTAAGTAACCCTTAATGCTCCATGACCTACTTTTACGTCGTGGAGTGTGTCAGGGTGTTTGGAGCAGGTTCAGGAGCTGACCCCATTCCACACAGATCAGGTATGTAACAGGCTATATTACAAAGCTGGCACCTGCCTTTAACACCTTAACCCCCAAGGGTGGTTTGCACGTTAATGACCGTGCCAATTTTTATAAAGAGACAGTGGTCAGAATTGTGAGGCTATAACTCTGGAACCCTTCAACGGATCTTCACGATTCTGAAATCGTTTTCTCATGACATATTGTACTTCACGTTAGTGGCAAAATTTATTCGATATAACTTCGTTTATTTTTGAAAAAAACGCAAATATGGCGAAAAATTTTTTTAATTGTGCAATTTTCAAACTTTTTATTTTTATTCCCTTAAAACAGGGAAATATGTCACAAAATAGTTAATAAATAACATTTCCCACATGTCTACTTTACATCCGCAGAATTTTGGAACCAAAATTTTTTTTTGTTAGGAAATAGGGGCTAAAAGTTGACCAGCGATTTCTCATTTTTACAACAAAATTTGCAAAGCCATTTTTTTTTAGGGACCACCTCACATTTGAAGTCACTTTGAGGGGTCTATATGGCAGAAAACAACCAAATGTGACACCATTCTAAAAACTGCACTCCTCAAGGTACTCAAAACTATGAACATTAAGTTTATTAACCCTTCAGGTGCTTCACAGGAGCTGAAGCAATGTGGACGGAAAAAATTAATATTTAACTTTTTAGTCACAAAAATGATCTTTTACAAACTTTTTTTTTATTTTCACAAGGGTAAAAGGAGAAAATGGACATGTAAAGTTGTGCAATTTCTCCTGAGTAAGCCAATACCCCATATGTGGGGAAAACCAATGTTTGGGCATGCGGCAGAGCTTGTAAGGGAAGGAGCGTCATTTGACTTTTTCAAACCAAAATTGGCTGGAATTGAGATTGGACGCCATGTCGCGTTTGGAGAGGCCCTGATGCGCCTAAACAGTGGAAACCCCCCACAAGTAACACCATTTTGGAAACTAGACCCCTTATGGAACTTATCTAGATCTGTTGTGAGCACTTTGAACCCCCAAGTGTTTCACAAAAGTTTATAATGCCTGGGTGTGAGAAAAAAAAAACAATTTTCCACAAAAATGATTTTTTAGTCCCAAATTTGATTTTTCCCCAAGGAAAGTGGACCCAAAAAGTTGTTGTCCAATTTGTCTTGAGTACGCTGATACCAAATATGTGGGGGGGTGAAACTGTTTGGGCGCACGGCAGGGGTTGGAATGGAAGTAATAACGTTTTGGAATGCAGATGTTGATGGGGGTCATGTTCCGTTTGCAGTGCCCCAGATGTGCCTAAACAGTGGAAAACCCCCACAAGTGACCCTATTTTGGAAACTAGACCCCCTATGGGACTTATCTAGATCTGTGGTGAGCACTTTGAACCCCCAAGTGCTTCACACAAGTTTATAATGCCTGGGCATGAAAATAAAAAATCCTATTTTTTTCCCACAAAAATAATTTTTAGTCACCAATTTTTTATTTTCCCAAGGGTAACAGGACAAATTGGATAACATTTGTGGTCCAATTTTTCCTGAGCATGCTGATACACCATATGTGGGGGGAACCACTGTTTGGGAGCACAGCAGAGCTCGGAATGGATGGAGCACCATTTGACTTTTTCCAACCAAAATTGGCTGGAATTGAGATTGGACGCCATGTTGCATTTGGAGAGCCCCTGATGTGCCTAAACAGTGAAAACCCCCGACAAGTGACCCCATTTTGGAAACTAGACCCCATAAGGAACTTATGTAGATCTGTTGTGAGCAATTTGAACCCACAAGTGCTTCACACAAGTTTATAACGTAGAACCGTAAAATTAAAAAATAATTTTTTCCACAAAAATGATCTTTTCACCCCAATTTTTATTTTCCCAAGGGTAACAAGACCCCAAAAGTTATTGTGCAATTTGTCCTGAGTATGCTGATACCCCATTTGTGAGGATAAACCACTGTTTGGGTGCATGGCAGAGCTCGGAAGGGAAGGAGCGCCGTTTGACTTCAATGCATAATTGGCTGGAGGCAATGTCGTGTTTGGAGAGCTCCTGATCTGCCAAAACAGTGAAAACCCCCCACAAATGACACCATTTTGGAAGCTAGACCCCTCAAAAAACTTATCTAGACGTGTGGTGAGAACTTTGAACCCCCAGGTGTTTCACTAAAGTTTATAACGCCAGAGCATGAAAATAAAAAAAAAATCATTTTTTTCCACAAGCATGATCTTTTAGTCCCCAACTTTTTATTTTCCCAAGGGTAACATGAGAAATTGGACCCCAAAAGTTATTGTCCAATTTGTCCTGAGTACGTTGATACCCAATATGTAGGAGAAAACTACTGTATGGGCACACGTCGGGGCTCGGAAGGGAAATAGTGATGTTTTGGATTGCAGACTTTGATGGAATGGTCGTCATGTCGCATTTAGAGAGCCCCTGATGTGCCTAAACAGTGGAAACCCCCACAAGTGACCCCATTTTGGAAAATAGACCCCACAAGGAGCTTATCTAGATGTGTGGTGAGCGCTATGAAGCCCCAAGTGCTTCACAAAAGTTTATAACGTACAGCTGTAAAAACAAAAATTTTTTTTTTTTTTTTTACAAAAATGATATTTTCGCCCCCAATTTATTTTCTCAAGGGTAACAGAAGAAATTGGACGCCAAGAGTTATTGTGCAAATTTTCCTGAGTACGTTGATACCCCCATATGTGGGGGTAAATTACTGTTTGGGCGCATGGCAGAACTCAGAAGGGAAGGAGCACCATTTGACTTTTTCAAAGCAGAATTGGCTGGAATTGAGATCAAACGCCATGTCCCATTTGGAGAGCCCCTGATGTGCCTAAACAGTGGAAACCCCCCAATTCTAACTCTAACCCCAACACACCCCTAAACATAGTCCCAACCCCAACCATAAACCTAGCCACAAACCTAACCCTAACACACCCCTAACCCTAATCCCAACCCTAATCCTAACTTTAGCCCCAACTCTAACCCTAACTTTAGCCGCAACCCTAACCCTAATTGGAAAATGGAAATAAATACATTTTTTTAATTTTATTATTTTTCCCTAACTAAGGGGGTGATAAAGGGGGGTTTGATTTACTATTTATAGCGGGTTTTTGTGATTGGCAGCTGTCACACGCTAAAAGACGCTTTTTATTGCAAAAAATAAGTTTTGCATCACCACATTTTGAGAGCTATAATTTTTGCATATTTTGGCCCACAGAGTCATGTGAGGTCTTATTTTTTGCGGTACGAGTTGACGTTTTTATTGGTACCATTTTTGAGCACATGACATTTTTTGGTTAGAATGAACAAAAATCAGCAATTCATTAATTTCTTTTAGGAGGGGGGCGTTTATACCGTTCCGCGTGTGGTAAAATTGATAAAGCAGTTTATTCATCGGGTTAGTATGATTATGGCGACACCTCATTTATATCATTTTTTTAGGTTTTGGCGCTTTTACACAATAAAAACAATTTTATATAAAATAATTATTTTTGCATCGCTTTATTCTGCGAGCTATAACTTATTTTTTTGCTGATGATGCTGTATGGTGGCTCGTTTTTTGTGGGGCAAGATGATGTTTTCAGCGGTACCATGTTTATTTATATCGGTCTTTTTAATCGCGTGTTATTCCACTTTTTGTTCAGCAGTAGGATGATAAAGCATTGATTTTTTGCTTTGTTTTTTTTTCTTTTAAGGGGTTCGATAAGGGGTTAACTAGTGGGACAGTTCTATAGGGCTGGTCGTTAAGGAAACAGCGATACCAAATATGTGTACTTTTGTTTTGTTTTTTATTTACTGGAAGAAATGAATTTATTGGGGAATATGTTTTTTTCCTTTATTTTGGAATTTTTTTTTTTACACTTGTGATTTTTTTTTGATTTTTTTTTTTAACTTTTTTACTTTGTCCCAGGGTGGGACATCGCTGTAGATTTTCAGATCGCTGGTCTGACAGTGTGCACAGCACTCTGAGACCAGCGATCTCACAGGCACTGCTGTAGGCTCTCAGCAGGCACTGAGGAATCCGCCTACCTGCAGGACCCGGCGACCATCTTGGATCCGGGGCCTTGCAGGGAGGAAGGCCTCAGAACAGCGCGATCACATTGCGCTGTTCTGAGGGTCTCAGGGGACCATGCAGGGAGCCCTCTCCCTGCGCGATGCTTCACTGTGCCCCCGGTACACCGCGATCATGTTTGATCGCGGTGTGCTAGGGGTTAATGTGCCAGGAGCGGTCCGTGACCACTCCTGGCACATAGTGCCAGATGTCAGCTGTGATAATACAGCTGACACCCGGCCGCGATCAGCTGCGCTCCCCCCAAGAGCGCAGCTGATCTCCTAGGACGTACTATCCGGTCCCTGGGAATTAAGTCCCAGAGCACATGGACGGGATAGTACGTCCGATGACATATAGGAGTTAATAGCTGCGATCGGCACTTCTGTCCATTCGGGCATCCAGCGGACCCCCAAAAATGCAATTGGAGGCACCGTTGGTTTGCTACGAAAGCCTGGTGTCCGCTATATACCCCTGTGCTTGTCATGTGAATTCTCCTGCAATGTGCAGCCAGTGCCTGGGCAGACATTGATTTTTAATTTATGCATCAATACTTCGTTATAACCATATATAATACAAGTGATCAAATGATCGCTGGTTCCAGTCACCTAAAGGGACTAACTAAATGAAAAGCAGTAATTAAAATCTCCCCTTTCCTCACATAATATAAAAACATAAAAAATAACTATTTGGTATCACGGTGACCAGAAAATTCTGATTTATTAACTTATACATTTTTTATCTGATCAGCAAAGACTGTAAAGAGAAAACAGGTCGAAACGCCTTAACTAGGGTTTTTTGGACATTGCAGATGGGGGAAAAAAATGCAACAAGAAGCAATCAATATGATAGTGTGTTCCCCAAAATGGTATAAATAAAAACTAACAATGCAAAAAAAAAAAACCCTACAAATCTCCATTGATGGCAAAATAAAAAAAGTTTGGGGTCTCTGAAAATAGCAGCAGAAACCACATTTCTTTCTTATAAAGTTCAGATTTTTTTCAGCCACTAAAACAGTAAAAACTACTCATGTCGGTATCACCTTAATAGTACAGAGCTGGAGAATCATAATGTCAGATCATTTTTACTACACAATTAAAACCGTAAAATTAACACCCCCCCAAAAAAATGACAAAATTGTTTGTTTTTTTCATCATTTCTCTACACATGGAATTGTATTTTACACTACTTTATATGGTAAATAAATGAACTAAAACTTGTTACACAAAAAAATTAGTAAAAAAATTGGTTATTTAAAACAGGGTAGGAAAAAAATAAAAATGCAAAAACAAAAAATGTCTGTCCTTAAAGGGTCAAAGACAAGAGTGTATGGTACATGGATGACGATAAAGATGACATGCATGAAAAAATGCATAAGTGACATTCATTTATACATTGCCTAAAACACAATATTCAAACTTGATTATATTGATCATTACTAATTTTATACACTTCTTAAAGGGGCACTCCAGGTGATTTTTGCTTCCTCGTATAGGGCAGCACAGGCCATTATTGAAGAATAATGTAGAGTTTTTTGTGTATTCCTTGGGTACATATTTTTTAATGTGACATGTTTAGGTTGTCTGCCATTTTGATTCCTTCTTCCCCTCTGATATGGTTCCCCTAATACAGACTACATTTCCATGATTAGATACAGATTTCCCAAAAAAGGTATCACAAATTCAGGGAAATAACTCAAATGTTCAACTAACACGAATAACCCATTCTATTTGTGCAAATTGGAACTTATTTTGGATTAATAAACATTTTAATATTAAAATTGTATCGAATCAGAGTAACACATTAAAGCAGGAATTTAGGGGTAATAAATTCAGGAGTATAGCAATATTATATATTTCAGCCTAGTAGGATAACACATGCAGAGCTAATATAAGAATATATATATATATATATATATATATATATATATATATATATATATATATATATATATATAGTGTATGCGCTATAGTAGATTGATATACATACCAATTACATCTATAGATCAAGCTGTCCCATAGGGGGTCATGCATAAGTAAAAATGCAACTATTAAAGATGTAGCAGAGATGTAAGTGCAGTAGTGCGTGCTATGCAAATGAACTGATGGAGGCATAGATTCATATTGAAAAGGTAGAACTGACATGATTTAAATGATGTGGACCCCGACCTGCTGCCTTAACACGTGTTTCGCCAATCTTCGTCAGGAGGCAAAAGACCAAATTAAGACCGGCGAAACGCGTGTTGAGGCGGCAGGTCGGGGTCCACATCATTTAAGTCATGTCAGTTCTACCTTTTCCATATGAATCCATGCCTCCATCAGTTCATTTGCATAGCACACACTATTGCACTTTATTTAAATATCTCTGCTACATCTTTAATAGTTGCATCTTTACTTATGCATGACCCCCTTGTGGGACAGCTTGACATATAGATGTAATTGGGACGTATATAAATCTACTATAGTGCGTATTATATATACTCTTATATTAGCTCTGCATGTGTTATCCTACTAGGATGAAATATATAATATTGCTATACTCCTGAATTTATTACCCCTAAATTCCTGCTTTTTGTGTTACTATGATTCAATACAAATACAATTTTAATAATATTTTGGATTAATAAACTTTAATAATTTTTTTACTCTCTGACCTCTTCCTGTGATTTGCACAAATAGAATGGGTCATACATTTCCCTTTATGCCAGAGTTTCAGTATAAGGCTGGAGTCACACTGGCAACTAAATCGTACCACTAGAATGCGATGAAATATCGCATTGCAGTCGAACCAATATTAATCAATGGAGTAGCTCCCATCATCCGATTTTTTGTGGTCCGATTTAAACGTGCGAGTGCAATCGCAGCATGCTGCGATTGTCACCGATTGTGGGTCGACTATCGCCAATGCAAGTCTATGGGAGCGATGAAAAGTGGGATTACAAACGGACCGCACGTGTGAGTTGCGATTAAATCGCACAACTTTTCCAGGTGACAGGAAACTGGCTTTGAATTTCTCAGGAAGCCTTTACATGCTAATTAGCTAAGCACATCTTAAAAAAAACCAGGAAGAACGCCTACACGGAGTCCAGAAACATGGCATCTAGCCACATCAATGTGGAACTCCTCATCGTATTGGTGCAGGAGAGGCCTGAATTGTGGGACCAGCGCGATCCCAATTACAGTAATCGGACGCGCAAAGAGGCGGCATGGAAAACAATATGTGTGCACATTTTTCCGGACTATCATCAGAGATCCAGGGAGGACCAAGAGCGACTTAGTAAGTACCGCATGTAACGGTTTTTCAAAATGTTTTTCAAAATTTTTGAAGCAAATAATAATGTAGCCTTATGTGTTTAAATGCTATTTAAAAGCCAGCATTATCGACCTCTTACTATTTAGAAGTACACATTGATGTGTGTGTACGCAAACAATATCCATGTATATTTAAATATCATCGATGCTTCGGCATCTATTGACTACAACATTTTGTATTCATCTTCACCTCAGATGTAGTGTTTTGTTCATAAAATTCAAACTGATTGAGGCGTTTTGTAAAGGGCCAAGCATTTTTGTAAATGTATGTTAGTGCTTATAACATGGATACTTCTGGTTGTATGTTGATGTCTTTTAATATTGTAAATCACATCACACATGACCAGTATTTAAATGTTCAGTGTTGCATATTTTTTTTTGTTTGGCTTAATAAATAGATATCAGTCCTAATAACCGTTATGCTCTTCTTAAATTTGTAGTGACTGATGTGACAAGGCGATGGCGCAGTTGTCGGGACTGCTACCGGAGGGAGAGGCAGATTAGGGATCGGAGTGGGGCTTCAGCATCTAAGAAGAGAAAGTACGTCTATTTTGATAGACTGAACTTCCTTGAGCCAGTGTTGGATCTGCGACCGTAAGTGCATGTGTGTTGAAGCACTTTCATGGCAAAATTTCAATTTGTATTGATTTTAATTTGTATAATTTTTTTCATTCCTAGAACTGAGTCAAACCTAACTGAGAGGGAGACGGGGTCTGACTCAGAAGTGCTTATTGACCCCGTTGGTGATGGAGCACAGGAGGCAGGCCCTTCCTCAGCAGCATGTGGGTCCACCCAAGCAGCACCAACAACAGCTGCAGGAGCTGAGGATTCCCAAACACAGCATCATGAAAATGAGGACCTACCTCTGAGCAGCAGCCCTAATAGGGCTCAAGATGTATCTCCTCCTCCTTCCCAACTCACAAGGCGAGGTAGGCGGCGACGAGAAGGAGTGGGTTCTGTGTCAAGGAGGCAGGTGGACCGAGGAGTTCTGGACTATTTGTCCAGTGTAGCTAAAGATGGTGAGGAGGGATTTTGCCGCAGTCTGGCCCCTTACCTCCGGGCTACTCAAATACAGCACAGACTGAGGATCAGAAGTGGACTGCAGATTGTGTTGGAAGCTGGAACAGCTCCTAATGATCCCACCAACCTACTAGATTATCTTCATAGATGGGTGGTTGGTCCTGAAAATTTAGTGAGGTTGTTAGCACCAAATCCAGCACAATCTGCTTCAGCCTCTGATCCTCCTCCTCATCATCATCATCCTCCTCCTCCACCTCCTCGTGTCCAACAAAACCCAACTCCTCCTCCTCATCCTACTGCAGCTCATTCTTTCTATGGAGCTTCCCAGCTCCAAACCATGGGACAGAGTGGCCATGCACAATATGCCCACTCTAACATACCCAATGTTGTTGGCTGGCCACAACATGGATATGTTAGACATGGGCATATTGGGGGTCACTCTGCTAGTGCTCAGTCATATCAATATGACTATGAGCATCAATTCCCTATGTACCCCTACCCACAAGGCATTCATGATGCAGCCAGTAACCCAGCTGCTACTGTAGGATCTGCAGCAGCTCTTTCTCAAACACAGGTTGCAGATTGTGGAAGGCCGAATACACAACCTGGCCCTCCATCCTCACCAACACCACCACCAAGCTACCATCAATTGTAGCTGTAAGAATTGTTTTTTATTTTTTAAGTTATATATTTTTCTATTTTCAGATTAATAATGTTATACATATTTTTTTGTTCTGTTTGGACATGTTGGTCCTGTTTACCAAAAAATATATCAGCCTTTAAAAGGCTTCAAAAGAAAACACTAATGAGTAAAATTAGTGAAGTTACATTGGTTGTCTGTGTTTATTGTTATATGTTATGTAGTGTCTTAAGTATGGGAAAGTATTATCCAAAAAAAGAGAGTCAACCATGAATTGAATAATCAAAAGGAACTTTATGTTATGATATCACATAAAACACACTACATACCTATGGCCTCATCTTGCCAAGGAATAGAACCACCAGGGGAAACAAAATAATTTGTCAATAATTCACGCACTTTCAGACCAGAAGGGGGACGACGAGGATGGATGACTGGTCTCATAGGCCTCGTCATATTATCAGACTGAAGGTCAGGCATATCAGCTGATGAGCATTCATGCATTCTTGTAAAATTATGTAGTACCACACATGCTTGCACTACAAGATTTACATTTGATTCACTTAGCTGAATGGCTGATTGTAGGACACGCCATTTGGCTGTAAGAATACCAAATGTGCACTCCACCAGGCGTCGTGCACAAGAAAGGCGATAATTAAAGATGCGTCTCTGATGGTTCAGATTGCGCCGAGGATATGGCCTCATAACATTACAACTTAATTGGAAGGCCTCATCCGCTACTACAACATATGGCACTGCATCCATATTGGAGTGTGGAAGTTGACATGGTGGTGGTAAGTCCAATTGGTTATTGCGTAGCCGCCGACCCATAATGGAAGTATTGAAGACTCTGGAGTCTCCAGTCCTTCCATAGGCCCCAATGTCTATAATTATGAAGCGGTAGTTACTGTCGACCAAGCCCAACAAAACTATAGAAAAATATTGCTTATAATTGTAGAATTGGGTCCCTGAGTTCGGCGGCTTACGCACACGTATGTGCTTCCCGTCCAGGGCTCCAATACAGTGTGGAAAATGACTGTTTTGTTGAAATCCATGTGAAATCCTCAACCAATCTTCCATTTTGGGCTCTGGCATCACTTCTTTATTTAGTCTGGACCAAATTTGTCCACAAGTAGAGCTGACTATTCCGGAAATGGTGGATTTTCCAATTAAAAACTCTAAATGCAGAGCAGCGTATGAGAGCCCAGTGGAAAGGAACCTGCAATACAGAAACAACAACAAACATGTACACATCAGACAAACAAAATATAAAAAAAAACATGAAACAAATGTAAACAGTGGACATTTGTATACTCCCACATTCTCTTAATGTTAGGAGTTAATAACCATTAAGACTGCTACACACAAGCATATAGGGAAAATAATACAATTTCATAATGCCATCAGGTTCAGTATGTTAAGATGAACAAAGTAAGAAGAATGTGAAAGATGGTAAATTATGAAAAACATCATCAACATATCGTTGACACACATACCTTAATGTTAGAAGAAGCCTTTCCTCAGCACAAATTGAAGGACGCATCCTGGTGTTCTGCAAGGTGATTCCAGGGCGCAATATGTCCAGCAAAATATCAAAGGTGACAACACTCATGCGACAATAGGCAAAAAACTTGTCAGGATTCCTACGCAGTGTCGAATACAGGCGCTCAAAATGGCCTTTGCTGATCCTTCGCTTCACAAGGGGATGCACCCACATTCTTCTGCGGATTCTGTGAGAAACAACTACAGGATATGGCTCCCCAAAAGTTCTGGATATCAGCCAATAGTACAGCACACGCTCAGTTGTATTAAAACTTAGTCTGTCACTCATAATTTTAACTTAGCAGCAACACAACAGGAACCACTAAGAAGCAAAACACTCCACGGCAACGGTGGGAGGGTAAGAACAGTCAAACCCCGCTTAAATATGGGTCTGGCTCATTATTCAAATTATTTGCAGGCCTCAAAAACGTTAAATGTCCATTTTGCTATGATGCCACTAAAAATCGGTAGTCGGTGGGTAATCGGATGTGAAACGTAAGCGTACATGCTACAAAATCGCATCAACTACAAAAAAATTGGATGCCAGTCGCATCAATGTTCATGAAATTTTTATCCGATTATTGACCGACTAAAACGGACCGATTTTTAGACGTTGTGTGTGACTCCAGCCTAAAGCTCTTTCTTCCATGTAATGTCAGCCAGTGATAGATCAGTGGCACAGCGCTGCTATTTCCAGATGTATAGAGTCGTAAGGTATGTGCACACGTTGCGAATTGGGCTGTGGAATTTCCTGAGCAGATTCTGCCTCTCTTGGCAGAAAATGCATGTGAAAATCTGTGGGTTTTTCACGCATTTTTTATGTGGGTTTTTTGCGGATTGACATACGTTTTTTGCCCTGCGGATTTCACTAATTCAATGGGTTTTTAGCGGATCCGCAAAAAGAATTGACATGCTACAGAAAATAAACCACTGCGGAATCAGTGCGGAATTTTCCGCAGCACGTGCACAGCATTTTTTTTACCATTTAATAATATTGCTTGGTCAAACACTAGCGGATCTGCTGCAATTCAGCACAGAAAATCTGCTGCAGATCCGCAACAAATCCGCAACGTGTGGATATACCCTTAGTGTATGTAATGTGATGCAGCTTCTCGTCTACTAATATCGCTGGACTCTGATATAAAGCAAAAACAATAGGCCGAAAGTATTAATCTGTCTAGAAAAAGAGCGACCAATCACAGTGCAGCTTTCATTTTACCACAGAAGCGAACAAAACAAATGGTCTGTAGCTACCTGTGCTGCCCATAGCAACCAATCATAGAGCAGGTTTCATCTGTCAAGAGAAGAATACAAAATGGAAGCTGCTCTATGATTGGTTGTTATGGACTGTAAAGGCAGTTTTTCTTTTAGAAACTTTCAAAAGTTTTCAGCAATATCTTTAGGGAGAGGAAGGGTGGAGCAGCATGAGGAAGAGGTGGAATCTGGGAGCCGCCAGGAGGGCTTTTGATAGCTAAAATTGTCATCCTGTAGTTCACAGGAAATCAAAAACTGACACCTTGTCTGCACATTAGACCATGTAATGAAGTGGTTGTCTGACAGCACTTGACCGAACTTCCTAGGAATAAAGGGGAAATGTGCAGATGTAATGGAGGTGGGATACAATAAATTACCCAGACAGAATATTGATAGAAAAAACGGATTACTTACTTAATGCTCTTTTATAGAGCCCACGACAGTACCCACAGAGAGAGTATCCGCCCCTAGAAGCAGGAAATCTACGGAGAGATAAAAGGGGCTGTCCCCCTCGCTCCCACAGTTGGGTTGCAGAGAATGAGAGGAAATGCCCAAATTTTAGTAGGCTATTCATCATCCTTATCCATTTAACCTTATCTTCTAAATGCCTGCACCATTCACCCTTACATGTGAAGAATATATAATTGACAGGGAGGGAAATGAGTGGGTGATGTCGTGGGCTCTATAGAAGAGCATTACAGGTAAGTAATCCATTTTTTTCTTCTCGCCATGACAGTACCCACTGAGAGACTTGCAGAGACAATCATTTAGGGGGGACCACCGTGTCAAGGACAGATCTACCAAACGCCAAGTCAGTGGAGGCAGATAAGTCTAACCTATAGCGGTTATAGAAGGTGGAAGGTGAAGACCAGGTTGCGGCCTTACATATTAATTCTATGGGAACTTCTGCTTTTTCGGCATAGGATGATGCCATAGCTCTTGTAGAATGTGCTGTCACGCCTTGAGGCGGATTCTCCCCCTTAGTAGAATATGCCAGACCAATTGCGTCCCTGATCCAATGGGACAGCATCCCCTTCATAATCTCAGACCCCTTTTTGTAGCTCTGAAAGGAGATAAAGAGAACCCGACTTTTCCTCCAAGGCTTTGTCCTGTCTAGTTATGTCAGTATAGCTCTTTTCACATCTAGCGTGTGAAATCTCTCTTCCTCCTGAGTCGTGGGGTTATTATAGAAGGAGGGAAGAATAATTTCTTGCGACCTATGAAAACTAGTGGAAACTTTTGGTAAGTAAGAGGGATCTGTCTTTATGACTATTCTATCTTGAAGTATTGATAGAAAGGGTGGGGGGATCTATTGATAAGGCTTGAATATCGCTTACCCTTCTTGCTGACACTAGAGCCACCAATAGGGCTGTCTTGAGGGACAAATATTTTATTTTGGCTGAGTGCAGTGGCTCAAAAGGGGCCTGTATTAAAGCATCTAACACCAAATTGAGATCCCATGATGGTATGTGGGGAATATGTACTGGGTCTTCTTTCTGACATGCTGAAATAAAACGGCCAACCCATTATCTCCTGCCACATTGTAGCCATATAAGGCCCCCAGAGCTGAAATCTGCACTTTCAAGGTGTTGACTGAAAGACCTAATTCCCATCCTTTCTGTAGGAATTCTAAAATAGCAGGAATGGGTACCTTATCAGAAAGGTTTACTGGAAAGAAGTTAAAAAATTTCCTCCACACCCTTACATAAATTCTTGTGGTGGTCTCTTTTCTACTTCCCAACAGGGTATCAATCAGGTTCTCTGAGAAGCTTCTCAATCTCAGTAATTACCTCTCAAATTCCAGGCTGTCAATCGTAAGCCCTTCACCTGGGGGTGGTAGAAGGGTCCCTGAGATAGGAGATCTTGGCTCTCTGGGAGAATCCATGGGTCTGAGATAGACATGGCTCTGAGCCAGGAGAACCATGGCCTCTTGGGCCAAAATGGGGCTATCAGAATAACGTTTGCCCTCTCCTCTCATTTTCCTGATGACTACCGGCAAGATTTTCATTGGAGGGAAGGCATATGCCCGCTAAAAGGTCCATGGAGCCTGAAGGGAATCGAGCATGTCTGGATTGTCCATCAGAGATAGAGAAGCGAACTTTTCGACTTGCCTGTTGCAAAAAGAGCTAACTCCGGAATACCCCATAAATCTGTTATCATCTTGAAAATTCGATGATTCAGAACCCATTCTCCTTGGTGGAGTGTTTGTCGACTGAGAAAGTCTGCCTTTGAATTGTCCACTCCTCTGATATGTAGGGCTGATAAGGAAAGAAGAGGTCTTTCTGCCATTGTAATTATTTTGTGCGCTATACACATCAGAGTCCCCGATCTCGTTCCTCCTTGACGATTTATATATGCTACGGATGTTATTGTCTGACTGGATTCTTGTATGGGTTCCTTGCGACTGCAGAAGAAATTTACGCATGGCATGGTAAATGGCTTTCAGTTCCTTTACATTTGATGGATCGTTTATTTCATTCATTGACCACTGTCCCAGGACTACCTGCTCTCCTAGGTGTGCACCCCATCCCCTAGGTCTGGCGTCCGTATAAACCGTTCTGGAAGTTTTAATTTCCCAAGGGATTCCCTCCCTCTAAGTTGCCCTGTAACCTGATTTGTTCACGTAATATAGTGTGTTATGTTACGGTAGCTGAGGAGTGCAGGTAAAAAAGGAAATACACCAGAGCAGTTGGAATCTATGAGATTGCAGTACCCTGACTAACCACCGCAACTAGAGGCAGCCGTGGAGCGTTCCTACGTTGGTCCTAGACGCCTCGTCACAGCCTGAGAAACTAACTACACCTAAAGATAGAAATAGGAAAGCTATCTGCCCCGGAGCAGAACCCCAAAGATAATAGAAAGCCCCCAAACATGTAATGGCGGTTAGACAAGAGGAAATACTGACACAGAAAGAAAATAGTAAGAGCAAACGCTGGGGCCCAAACTATCTAAATAGAAAAGGATAGGAAGGGTACTTACTGCAATCTCAGAAAACCCTGAAAAAACACCAACTCTACTAATTTCAAAATCACCTGAGATCACACGACCTCTACCACCTAAATTAGTTCTCTGGTGTAACAAAAACAAAACAGCAGCCACTGAAAAAAAACTGGAAAAAGCAAAAGTACAAAACACAGTGGCTGGACTAAACTGAGAGGGCAAAAGCCCCCGGAGGGGACCCTGAAGGCCCCACAGAAGTGCAGGACAAAATGCAAAAATATAGCAAAAACACAAAATAAGAAATTGTCTTATCTGATAGCAGGAGATGCAGACACGACACAGCAGGCTACAAGGGAAACTGGAAAGAAGGATTCAGACCAGAACAATTGATCACCGGCAACCCTGATGGGAAAATGACTCCCTTATATAAGACCAATCAGTAACACCTGATTCCCAGTCCTCACAATCCTCACTAGTACCGCTTGTAACCACCAGAGGGAGCCTCTGCTCAGAACTCATCTCAAACCCATTCACAACAGTACCCCCCCTTGAGGAGGGGTCACCGAACCCTCATTTGAGCAACCAGGTCGGTCAGGATGAGTTCTATGATATGCACGGATAAGTCTCCTAGCATGGATGTCCGAAGCAAACACCCAAGAATTGTCTTCCTGACCATAACCTCTCCATTTAACCAAATACTGGAGTCTTCGTCTAGAAAAACGAGAATCCAATATTTTCTCAACCACATACTCCAGATTGCCCTCAACCAAAACAGGGTCAGGAGGCACAGCAGCAGGAACCACTGGCTCAACAAACCTCTTCAACAAGGACTTGTGGAACACGTTATGGATCTTAAATGTCCCTGGAAGAAGCAAACGAAAAGAAACAGGATTAATAATCTCCATGATCCTATAAGGTCCAATGAACCTAGGCTTAAATTTAGGAGATGCTACTCTCATAGGAATATTCTTTGAGGACAACCAGACCAAGTCCCCCACTTTAAACCGAGGACCATCAGTCCTATGCCGGTTAGCAAACCGCTGGGCCTTCTCCTGAGAGAGGGACAACCTCTCCACTACCTGGTCCCAAATCTGCTGCATACGCTCAACAACAGTCAACACCTGGACAGACAGAAGCCTCCGTCTGTCCTGAAGAAAATCGAGGGTGAAAACCCAGAATTACAGAAAAACGGAGACATCAAAGTGGCAGAGCTAGCCCTATTAAGAGCAAACTCAGCCAAAGGCAAAAAAGAGACCCAGTCATCCTGATCAGCAGACACAAAGCATCTTAGATAAGTCTCCAATGTCTGGTTTGTTCTCTCAGTTTGACCATTGGTCTGAGGATGAAATGCCGAGGAGAAAGACAATTGAACACCCAGTTTAGAACAAAAAGTCCTCCAAAATCTGGAAACAAACTGGACTCCTCTGTCAGACACAATGTTCTCAGGAATGCCGTGTAAATGAACCACGTGCTGAAGGAACAACGGCACCAATTCAGAGGAGGAAGGCAACTTAGGTAATGGCACAAGATGTATCATTTTGGAAAACCTATCACAAATTACCCAGATGATGGTCATTCTCTGAGAAACAGGAAGATCGGAAATGAAATCCATAGAGATATGGGTCCATGGTCTCTTGGGCACAGGCAATGGCATCAACAAACCACTAGAGCGAGAGCAAGGCTTGGAGCGAGAGCAAGTCCCGCAGGACTGCACAAATTCCCTGACATCGCGAGACAAGGTAGGCCACCAAAAGGACCGACTAACCAAGTCTCTGGTACCAAAAATTCCGGGATGCCCAGCCAATGCGGAACAATGAATCTCAGACATCACACTCTTTTTCCATTGGTCCGGGACAAACAATTTTCCAACAGGGCAGCGCTCGGGCCTATCCTCCTGACACCCTCCAGAGCAAGTCTCAAATTGGGCGAGATGGCGGAAAGAACTACACCCTCCTTCAAAATAACAGAGGGATCAGATAGCTCAGGAGAGTCCGCAAGGAAACTCCTCGAGAGGGCATCCGCCTTAACACTCTTAGTGCCAGGAAGAAAGGAAACCACAAAATTAAAACGTTGTGAAAAACAAGGCCCACCTGGCCTGTCTAGGATTGAGTCGCTTGGCAGATTCCAGATAGACCAGATTCTTATGGTCCGTAAGGACCACCACCTGATGTTTGGCTCCCTCCAGCAATGTCTCCACTCTTCAAAAGCCCACTTCATGGCCAATAACTCCCGATTACCCACGTCATAATTACGTTCAGTAGGAGAAAATTTTCGAGAGAAAAAGGCACAAGGGTTATTTTAGAGGTCTCTGGATCTTTTTGGGACAAAACGGCACCTGCCCCAATTTCAGAGGCATCAACCTCCACCTGAAATGGCAGAGAAACATCAGGCTGCCGTAGAACAGGAGCAGAAGTGAATCTCTGCTTAAGTTCCTGAAACGCAGAGACTGCCTCAGGAGGCCAATTCACCACATCAGAACCCTTTCTGGTCAAATCAGTTAATGGTTTAACAATAACCGAGAAATTACCAATAAATTTACGATAAAAATTGGCAAAACCCAAAAATCTCTGAAGAGCCTTTAATGAAGTAGGTTGGACCCAATCACAGATGGCCTGAACCTTGACCGGGTCCATTTCAATAACAGATGGGGACAAAATGAATCCCAGAAATGAGATCTTCTGTACGCCAAAAAGACACTTTGATCCCTTCACATACAGAGCATTCTCTCTCAAAATCTGGAATACAGTTCGAACATGTTTCACATGAGAGTCCCAGTCATTAGAAAAAATCAAGATATCATCCAAATAAACAATCAGAAACTTGTCCACAAAATCCCTGAAAATGTCATTCATGAAGGACTGGAAGACGGAAGGAGCATTAGTGAGCCCAAAGGGCATCACAAGGTACTCAAAATGCCCTTCAGGGGTGTTAAATGCCGTCTTCCATTCATCCCCGTGCTTAATGCGAATAAGGTTATACGCCCCCCTGAGGTCAAGCTTGGTAAACCAAGTAGCGTTTTTCACCCTGGAAAAAACAGGTCAGAAATCAAGGGTAACGGTATTGATATTTCACAGTAATATTGTTCAAGAGACGATAATCAATACACGGCCTTAATGAACCATCTTTTTTGGCCACAAAGAAAAAACCGGCACCTAAGGGTGAAGAGGATGGTCTGATATGACCCTTCTCCAATGATTCCTTGATATAAGACCGCATAGCGTCATGTTCAGGTACAGACAAGTTAAAAGGCGACCTTTAGGGAATTTACTACCTGGCACTAATTCAATAGCGCAGTCATAGCTCCTATGGGGAGGCAAGGATGCAGATTTACTTTCGCTAAACACATCAGAAAAATCAAACAAAAAGTCAGGAACATCCTGAGCCTGGGGGGAGGCAGAAAAAACAGGAGTGTTGGTATTAACACATTGGCAGCCCCAACTGGTTACAGACACAGATTTCCAATCCAAAACAGGATTATGAGACTGTAACCAAGGGAAACCCAGCACTATAATGTCATGCAGATTATACAGAACCAAAAATTTGCAGCACTCCTGGTGATCAGGTTCAACCCTCATCACCTGAGTAGAAAACTGGGGTTTATTCTCAGCCAAAGGGGTAGAATCGATCCCCAGTAAAGGAATAGACTTCTGTAGGGGTATCAAGGGAAACCCACAACGTTTAGCAAAATCATAATCCATCAGGTTAATAGCTGCTCCAGAATCAACGAAAGCCTGAGCAGAAAATGAGGACAGAGAGCATATCAGAGTGACAGTTAATAAAAACTTAGTCTGAACACTACCCAAGACAACTGAGCGTGCAAAATGTCTTCCCCGCTTAGGGCAGACTGAAATAGCATGAGAGGCATCACCACAGTAGAAACATAACCCATTGCGCTTTCGAAACTCATGACGCTGTGCCCCAGACACCACTATCACACTGCATGGTTTCAGGAGCTGGTTCACAAGGCAACACCATTCCACGCATACTTCTCCGCTCACGCAAACGTCTGTCAATTTGAATCGCTAATGACATAGAATCATTGAGACCA
>JARQOD010000005.1:25319507-25383729 GCA_033576555.1 Oophaga sylvatica
AAAACCCAAACATTGGAACTTTCTGAGATCTTTGTTCTCTGATAAAGATGACCGGTCTCTTTTTTGCCTTTGCTGAGTTTGTTTTTTTTTTGGGGCTTCTTAATTTGATGCCCAATTTCTCAATTTTGGTTTCACCCTGTTTTTCTTCGGGACAGACGGGGGCTTTGTTGTCCGGGTTTTGCTCGTTGGGACATCACAGATTGGGCCAAAGGAGTGGGGGTTTTTCCCTCTGGGGGGGGGGGGCCCAGGGTTTACAACCGATGGACTGAGGTCCCTTTTTTTGAGTGGGGGACTTGTTCTGGTTGCCCCAAAAAATACCCCATAGTTTGCATCCCCTAATTTAAAGCCTGTTATTGGACCTTAAAGTCTTGGGATTTTTAAAACCTGTTTCCTTTTCGTTTATTTTTCCCCGGGGACTTTTTAAGATCCAAAACGTGTTCAAAAAGTCCTTATTGAAAGGTACTGTTTTGAATATGTTGAAAAATTTTGACAGAAGCTCCCTCTGGTGGTTACAAAAATACTGAACCCTTAAAGAAATTGACAAAAAAGGGTTACAGAGGTCTTTATAGGGAGGTTCCCTCCCCTCTTGGGTTCCGGGGATCAATTTTTTCTTGTCTAAACTGGGTCCTGGTTCACTGGAAGCTTCTGACTTGCCCGGGTTGGTTAAAACCCATTTCTCGGAAAACCTTGGTTTTGTCAAAGGCTTTAGATCAGAATTTAGTAAGATTTCCTCCCTTTGAGATAAAACACCCCCACCCCCTGAGTTTTGAAAAAAAAATCCCGTGCTAGGGCCAAGGGGAAGGATGGTTTTTTTGGTTTAAAACCCTATTCATGTATTTGTGATAAGTTTTAAAAAAACCATTAGGGAATTCCGCTTCCTGCTTTTGGGTGTATTAAAACCCTTTGTTAGCAATAAAGGCAGATTTATTTCGCATACTTTTCTGTGCTTATTCCTCTGGTACCACATTTTCCAAGGAAAAAGGGGTTTAAAAAAAACGTGACGACAGCCTTGCCCCGAACAGGGGCCTAGTTATTGCTCTGGAAAGGGACCACCCGGGGATTTGGGGTGACGGATTTTTCTTTGTGTTTTAATACACGCTGAGGTAAAATACTTATTTATTTACCTAAAATCTAATCACGATAGTGACTCCCCCCCCCGAGCGTCCCCTTTTAGGTTATTTACAGTTTTCCTGGCTCGGGTCCCTTTGAACCAGTAAACCTTCAAAAAATTGTCAGTCCGCCTTTTCCCCTTTAAAAATGACGTAGGGGACCCAAATGTGTGCGGGGTTTTGTTTTTGGGTTGGTGTGTGGGATTTTTTATTTGGTTGGCGTACAAATCTTGGAAAGCAGCAGTGGAAGGGTTTCAAAAAACCTTTGGGGCCCTTTGTCAAAGGGATGGAATTTTCTTGGTGCAAAGTTTGGGTACAGTTTGTCTAAGTGACGGGAGAATCTTTTCGGTGAGGAGATACAAAAATGGGGACCAAAATGCCAAGGAAGGCATTGTGCCAAAGATTTTGGGTACGCAAGAGGGAAAGCGCTTGGAAGGCATTGACAAAGTATTGGTAAAGCAGGCAGAATGAAAACGAGAATGAACGTGATAAATGAAAAAGGTTCTTTAACTCACTCAGGTGGTTAAGAAAAAGGGGCTTTTTAAAACAGTGAACCTGTGGATGAGTGAAATGTATTACTTAGAGGAAAGAAAGAATTAGGGCGGACATTAAAGACTGACAAAAACAGGGATGACTGATTTACCCTCCTGTTTGCCCCCTATTACCTCCCCCCATACAACCTTCCCACGCCCTTCCCATAACCAAAACTTTGGGCTGCCCCAGGTGTGGACGCAAATCCCCTGCGGAGATGTCAGTGTAGGTTGCGGTGGACCCAAACCCCCCCCGGGGCCAATCTATTTTCCAATGAGGACCATGGTGGTACCTGGTACCCTGGGTGCTGCGGGAGGCAGGGGGGGGCGGATAGCTCCAGGCGCCCCCCGGACAGCAGTGTTAACAAATGGAGCCCTTCAGGGCATTAGCTCTAATAACGAAAACTCCGACCCTTCACAGTCACCAATGGGATTCGCTAGAATGTTAGCTACAATGCAGGATATGTATAAAGCAACTAGACAGGATTGAAGCACTTTGAAAGGAAATTGGCAGTGGACCAGATACGAAGCTGATGGAGCATACAAGTGTTATTTTGGTAGGCCGACCTGAAAAGCATATAAATGACGCAGCAGCAGGGTTCTGTTTAAAGAAGCGTTGAAAAAACAGTAAAGATAGATAGGCAGAGAAGGAAGTTACACTAGAAGACAGAGTTCAGGGAAAGGAAGAGGAGCCAAAAGATTAATTTTCTGGGCCCTAAGAAAACTTGGGTAGAAAGGGGTTTTGTCCCAGAAAACAAGACAGTGAGAGGATACTGGCAAGTGCATATATGAATGGGTTGAAAAAGGAAGTGGCAGAAAAGGTGAAAGTAGTAGACCAATTGGAGATCATTAAAGCAGAGATCTAGCCAGAATAGCACAGGGGCACAACATGATTTAGCGCAAGCAAAGAGAGGCCAAGGTTACATGCTGTAGGTTACTCGCCCGCAAACAACAGGGAGGGGAGTTGTGTGCCAGGAGATGACAGAAATTATGCTTCGGGTGCAGGAAACCGGACATTCAGGAAGATTGCAGAACTAATCCATATCCAGCCTGTCCAACTAATCCATATCCAAATGACCCGCCTGCAAGAAGCCCCCAGACCAATTAGGGCTGCTCCCATAGGATAATGGTATCTTGCAACATGAACCCCCTTGTCTCCTTACCCCCCACTCCTAATTGCACAGTGAGGTGAACCTACCAGGGGGACATGAGGTTGAGTTCCAAGTGGACACGGGGGCAGACAATTCAGTAATTACAGAAGAGACTGGCCATTTGGGAAAAGTGATTTCTCCCACCATGTTATAGCGACTCCTTACAAACTCCATCTATCCTGCTCCCCGTCACTAAAAAGATTACCCTGCAAATTCAAGGAACCACTGTACACACACAGTTAATGGTATCACCACGAGTCAATGTAATCTTTTAGGATGTGATGTAAATTGTCTCAATTGCAAGCACATATTGAGTACTCCTGATGGGATGTCACTATGACACCAGGATTGAAGCCAAGCACTCTTGTAAAAATCATGTCACTAGTAGTGTTGAGCGATACTTCGATATCTAAAAATATCGTATCGAAATTGTATCGCCAAATCACTAAATATCGTCGATATCCGATTACGATACCGGAAGTCCCATGTAAGTCTATGGGAACAAAATATCGCAACAAAAAAAAACCTTTCTTTCGTTGTAAACACAAAATATACACACATAGAATACATATATATATATATATATATACATGTCATTGTGACAATATATATCATATATTTATAGTTTATACACTTCTACATAGTAAAATAGACTCTGATTCAATTGCCGGTAAAGCCGTGACATACCCCATAGAAGTCGACGGGCTCGGTGCCGAGTACCCCCAAAAACCTCTGGCTCTGTGCGACTCAACTTGGGCGTCACGAACAGGATTCTGTAGCTCGCTATAAGCAGTCCTGTGTGCCTGAATTGAACTGGTTTTGTGCTTGAGAATTGCTAAAATCATCAGAAATGTTATTTGCCATTTTTCAGCCATATCTGCGTCACGACGAGGCACTGGTGAGAAGAAGGGCGTGCTCTTCATGGGTGTACACTCACTCAGTGACGCGAAAACTAGGCTCTAAATGGTACTGCAATGTAAGATCGTGCCCCACAGCTCTTCAGTTCCGCCTCCTCATCCTCCTCAGTGGGCGGAAACTAACACGAAGGTCCCCCTCCCTACAAAAGAGGGGCCCTCTCCAGATGCTAATGACACATGTGACTTGGCAGAGATGGCTAATGGACACGAGCAGAAGTGTGAAGGGATGGAGCAGTCAGAGCTCTCCCCCCACGGAAGCGACCCGATCGCCACGGAACCACCGTTGGGCACCCGGCCTGGAAACCCTCCTATGCTGCAAGAAGCGGAGGATACCCTAAGAGGCCTGGCCTGGCACCGGGAGGAGGTCGCCAGGATGGAAGCCAGCTGGCGTGCCCTAAAACTAAACTTGGAGCGGCGCCAATCCCTCTTACCTGAAGTGTCTGTAACGTAAGGTGTGGCACCCGTTCTAGTAGAGGAGCCCTTGCAATGTGATCCGGTTGACGTTGTCGCAGTGGAGGCACCCGTTCGTGCAAAAAACTCTGCACCGGCAGCACCCCAGATCCCGCTGTCTGCCCCCGTCGCTGAGACAGAAGAAGCGACACCCGTCCTCATGGAGAGCACTACCTGCCTGTACCGGAGCCCCGACTGTCATCTGTTCCAGAGCCGGCTGCTTCCTCCGCAGGTGAGCGCCGCCAGGACTGGGGGGCGCCAGGAGTGCTGCCGCAAACCGGACACTGTAAGCTGCAGTTTGATGGTGGAGACATGGAGCTGCTGGTGGAGGAGAATTTCAACCGGCGTCAGGAGGAAGAGTGGAGACGTTGGGAGCGGGAAGCAGAGTGACAAAGGGAGCAGCGAGAAACCCAAAAGCTTCGGCAACATAACCTGGAGAAGGACCGGGCAGATAAGGACCGGATGAGAAAGGATAAAGGAACCCTGTGGGAGCCGCGGCGTAAGGGTGCAGTACGGAGCTTTAAATTGAAAGGTAGTTGGGGCTTCATCCAGGAGCCTGGACTTTATTTAGAAGTTTTTGTGAACCGGCGGGACGTGGAGGCTCACCTCCCAGAAGGACACCCGGGGAGGGACCTGTTGCCAGGAGACTTGGTGACTTACACCCGACACTGGGGTTACAATGGATGGTATGCCCTAAATGTTACCAGGTGCGACCCCTACTCCCCAGAGTGTCAGGAACCTGTGAGACCCTCGGAGCCTTCAGCCTCCCACATCCAGGCCTCTGCAAAAGTGCCCACCCCACGCCGTAAATCTTCCAAGCCTCCCTCAGTGGTCTCCTCAGCAGCCCCAGCTATGGACATGATAAGTATAGCTGGCCCGTACCCGGCGCCTGTTAGGCCCCCTGGGGTTCGTTCAGTCCGGGACATAGGGTTCCAGACCCGGAGGGAGATGAAAGAGGTGGCCACACAGACCCAGATAGCGGGTCACGACCTGACTGTACAGGCCACACGACGTCATCAGGTCCTGGTGGTCCTTGGTGCCTCGGATGTTTGGCAAGCATCAGAAGAGTACCAGGTGGTACCTGGAACACCCCTGCCAAAGAATTATAAATAACCCGGACAGGGTCCCTGTATGTAAATAGTTAAATTGTTTATGTACCCGGACGGGTGAATGTTCATAAAAAAGTTTTTTAATTTAATAAAAAAAAAAAAAACACAGTTTTCATTACTTTTATTATTCTCATCCTGCGACGCCATCGATCTCCTGTAAAAAAATGAAAAAAAAAAAAAAAAGTATACCACCTGACCGACGCAGTCCATAGTAACGAGTGTCCCACGACGATCCAGCTCTGCTACATCAGAATGACAGGCAGAGCCTGTCATCCCGGCGCAGCACAGCTGATTACCTGCTTCCCCGGCGGTGACGTCATCGGACTGGTTTACGGCCGGAATTACACTGCAGTCACTGCAGTTATCGCGAAAAACTGCATGTGACCGCCAGGGAGAAGATAATGGCGGCCATCAAGCAGTCCAGGACGTGACCGCCGGAGATCTTCTGCCAGGTAAGTGCCGCTGACTCCTGACAGACCCGACCGACGGACACTCACAGTGACAGTGACAAATCCGATTCCGGTATTCGATAAGATGAAAATATCGAAACGAATTATCGAAAGGCCGACAGCCGATATTTGCAGTATCTGTCATGTGTGCATCGCCACGAAGATCGTCGCGGTTGCACATTCTGACTTCTCACAGCTGAGTTGCTGTTTCTTTGTGTTTGGCAGTGAGGGAGTTAATTCTGTCTGTGCTCGGTTCTGGGACTGGGTTCAGTTTCTCCCGCTGCAATTGATTATTTGTTGATTGGTTTCCTTTAAATCCCTGGTTGTCTGTTTTGGGAGTTGCCAGTGAAATTCTTCATGCAGACCACAGATAGGATTGAATCTGTATAGACTTAAGTTAAAGAGCTCCTTAGTTGTTTTAAGCTCAACTTGCTTAGAATTTTTATATCCCAGACCATTTATGTTCCTTCTGTGTTTGAGTGTGTATGCAAGTCTGTGTTTTCTCCAGTCTGTCCTATATGTCTAATCTGTGTATTTAGCAGAGATCAGCCCATATCCCTTTGGTGGTAATCAGGGTCCTTCTTAGGACTGATTACAGGGTTCAGGGACTGATAGGAGACTAGGTTAGGCTGGAGACTTGGACCTCTGAACCATTATCAGTACCTCCAAGGTGAGGGATTAGTTAGGACCCCAGTTTTAGGGTCAGGTTAGACCCCGGTCCTCCTCTTTCCTGTGACAGCGTATCAAGTCCTCAAGATTAACCCTGAGTTCAACGGATATCGTGTCAGGTAAATCTATTCTATATTTACATGCTGATGTTGCTAAACTATATGTTGTATAGAGTGTTGTTTCTGTAAGAATAGTTTACTGACATCGTACACATATCATTAGACAGCGTGACATTTTCACTGGCCAATAAAATTATCCCCAGTTGCCATGGATCCAGTAGCCCAGCTGGCTCTGCAGTTGCAGGGATTATCCATGGAGCTGACGGACATTAAGTCCAAAGTTTTGTCTCCCCTGGAGCAAACCAGATTTGAACCTAAAGTAGCTCTCCCGGACAGGTTCACTGGTGGGCGAGACAAATTTTTCACCTTCCGGGAAGCATGTAAATTGTATTTTCGGCTTCGGCCTCGATCATCAGGGAGTGAAGAGCAGAGAGTGGGAATTGTTATCTCGCTCCTACAAGGGGACCCTCAATCCTGGGCATTCTCCCTTCCTCCGGGATCCCCGGCTCTACAGTCTGTAGATCGATTTTTTACTGCCCTGGGTTTGGTATATGATGACCCAGATCGGGTCTCTCTTGCTGAGACAAAATTACGTAAGATACAGCAGGGAGATCGTCCGGCGGAGGAATTTGCTTCTGAGTTCCGTAGATGGGCCACAGATACTCAGTGGAATGACCCAGCTCTTAGGAGTCAGTTTTGTCATGGGCTTTCTGACAAATTAAAGGACGTTTTGGCTCAGTATGATTCTCCTCCATCACTGGAGGCTGCTATGGCCCTAGCTATCCGTACTGATAGACGGCTTCGGGAGAGGGGTGAGGTAACCCCACTCCCTGTTGTTTCTCCACCTAGCACTAAAGTCCCTTATGTTGAGGTTCCCCTTGTCTGTTCAGAGGAGCCTATGCAGTTGGGAGGGACATCATTTCGTAGGAGGGGATTGGTGGTACGCAGCAGGACTAGAAGGTGTTTCTTCTGCGGGAAAGAGGGACATTTTGTTGGGGGATGTCCATCCCGTGCCTTGTTGAGCAAAAAGTTGCCGGAAAACTGTTAATCCCAGGTTGTGTGGTGGACGACAACCTGGGAGTATGTATTTCGTCCGCTAGTTCTTTTCAGTTCCTTGTACCAGTGGAGATGGTGGTTGGTACGAGAGTGGAGAGATTTTCTGTTCTTCTTGATAGTGGGTCCGGGGCTAATCTGGTTGACGCTCAGTTTGCTCAGGCTCAAGGTATGCCTCTGAGTGTATTGGCCAAACCGATCCCTATATTCTCCATTGACGCCAGGCCTCTCGGCCAAGATAGCTTTGTTCATGAGGTCCATAACATTGATATTCGGGTAGGGGCGATACATAGGGAACAATTATCTTGTTATGTGTTGGAGGGTCTACCTACTCCTATTGTGTTGGGACTTCCTTGGTTGGTTAAACATAACCCTGTGATTAATTGGCAGTCCAGAGAGATAAGCCAATGGGGTGAGTTTTGCAAAAGTAACTGCATGAACACAGTCATCAGTGCGGTCGTGCCTAGTACATTGCCTCCTTTTTTGGAGGACTTTGGGGATGTGTTCTCTGAGGAGGGGTGTCAGGAGTTGCCTCCTCATCGCGTGTATGACTGCTCTATTAATTTACTTCCTGATGCTAAGTTACCTAAAGCTAGGTTATATAACCTTTCTGGTCCTGAGAGGCAGGCTATGAAAGATTATATTTCGGAAAGTCTGGCCAAAGGGCATATTAGACCTTCATCTTCCCCAGTAGCCGCGGGGTTCTTCTTTGTGAAGAAAAAAGATGGAGGCCTACGCCCTTGCTTGGATTTCCGCGAACTTAATCGGATTACTGTTCGAGATCCGTATCCTCTCCCTCTTATTCCTGATCTCTTCAATCAAATTGTGGGCGCCAAATGGTTCTTAAATTGGATCTCAGGGGGGCGTATAATTTGATTAGGATAAAAGAGGGGGATGAGTGGAAAACGGCGTTTAACACGCCGGAGGGACATTATGAGAACCTTGTCATGCCTTTTGGTCTGACTACTGCACCAGCAGTATTCCAACATTTTGTTAATGACATTTTTCGTCACCTTGTGGGGCTGTTTGTGGTCGTATATTTGGATGACATTTTAATTTACTCGCCAGATCTTGTGTCTCACCAGGAGCATGTGAGACAGGTGTTGCAGATCTTGCGAGACAATAAACTATACGCCAAACTGGAAAAGTGTGTATTTGCTGTACAGGAACTTCAGTTTTTGGGTTTCTTGGTGTCAGCCTCCGGTTTCCGTATGGACCCTGAAAAAGTGAGAGCAGTGCTTGAATGGGATCAGCCAGAGGATCTTAAGGCTCTGCAGCGTTTTCTGGGGTTTGCTAACTACTACCGGAAATTTATTTGTAATTTCTCATCTGTTGTCAAACCTCTCACTGACATGACAAGAAAAGGGACGGATTTTTCTAAATGGTCGGACAAAGCTTGCCAAGCTTTTTCCTCTTTGAAAAAATGTTTTGCTTCGGCACCCGTTCTCATCCAACCAGATGCATCACAGCCGTTCATTGTGGAGGTGGACGCGTCTGACGTAGGGGTGGGTGCAATATTGTCCCAGGGTCCGTCCCCTGGTAAATGGCATCCGTGCGCTTTCTTTTCTAAGAAGTTGTCGTCCGCCGAAAGGAATTATGATATCGGCAATAGGGAACTTTTGGCCATTAAGTTGGCTTTTGAAGAATGGCGTCACTTTTTGGAGGGGGCAGTCCACCGGTTACCGTCATTACTGATCACAAAAACCTGCTGTATTTGGAATCTGCTAAGCGTCTGAATTCCAGACAAGCTCGATGGTCGTTGTTTTTTACCAGGTTTAATTTTGTCGTCACATATCGCCCTGGGTCTAAGAATGTTAAGGCTGATGCCTTGTCTCGCAGTTTCCCAGGGGCCGGGAAAACGGATGACCCGATTCCTCTCCTTCAGGAGGGGGTGGTAGTGTCGGCTGTATGTTCTGAGCTTGAGGAGGAGGTATTAGAGGCTCAGGGGGACGCCCCTGCAGGACCTTCAGGGAGACTGTTTGTCCCAAATCAGTTGAGACAAAAGGTTATTGAGGCACATCATAATTCTGCTTTAGCAGGACATCCAGAGAGTAAGGCTACTTTAGATCTCCTTTCTCGCCGGTTTTGGTGGCCTAACGTTAATAAAGATGTTATAACTTTTGTCGCGTCCTGTGGGGTTTGTGCTCGCTCTAAGACCCCGCATACCCGTCCATCTGGGACCCTCTTACCCTTGAAACTTCCGGAGCGTCCATGGACTCATTTGTCTATGGACTTCATTACGGATCTTCCTCCGTCGTCAGGGAAAACTGTCATACTGGTGGTTGTTGACAGGTTCAGTAAGATGGCACATTTCATTGCTCTTCCTGCCCTCCCTAATGCTAAAACTCTGGCGCAGGTGTTCATTGGGGAGATTGTGAGACTTCATGGGTTGCCTTCTGATGTGGTGTCAGATAGGGGGTCTCAGTTTGTGTCTAAATTTTGGAGGGCATTTTGTTTACGTCGGGGGATGCAATTGTCATTTTCCTCGGCTTTTCATCCGCAGACCAATGGTCAGACAGAGCGTCTGAATCAAAGCCTTGAGACTTATCTTCAGTGTTTTGTCTCAGAGAACCAGGAGGACTGGTCTTCTTTCTTGCCTCTGGCAGAGTTCGCTCTTAACAACAGGCGGAGCGAGTCCACTGGTAAATCCCCGTTTTTTGGGGCATATGGTTTTCATCCCCAGTTTTGTACTTTCAATGGGGGGGGCCCTTCTGGGGTTCCTGAGGAGGAGCGTTTCTCGTCGTCACTTGCTTCAGTGTGGAGAGGTGTATTGAATAATCTGAGTGCTATGGGGAACCGTTATAAACGTATGGCTGATAGGAGGAGAGTTTCTGGTCCAGATCTGAATGTGAACGATCTGGTATGGTTGTCTACCAGGAATATAAAACTTAAAGTTCCCTCCTGGAAACTGGGTCCCAGATTCATTGGGCCGTACAGGATCAGTTCCATAATTAATCCTGTGGCATTTCATCTGGACCTCCCTCCTACGTTTAAAATCCACAATGTGTTCCACAAGTCATTACTTAAGAGGTACGTGGCACCAGTCATACCGTCACCTCTACCTCCTCCTCCAGTGGTTGTCAATGGTAACTTGGAGTTTCAAGTGTCAAAGATCATTGACTCACGTCTGAATCGCCGGTCCCTTCAGTACTTGGTGCATTGGAAGGGGTATGGTCCAGAGGAGAGGACGTGGGTTCCTGCGTCTGACATTAACGCAGATCGGTTGGTTCGGACCTTCCACAGAACTCACCCGGGCAGACCTGGCCCTGAGGGTCCGGAGGCCCCTCGTAGAAGGGGGGGTACTGTCATGTGTGCATCGCCACGAAGATCGTCGCGGTTGCACATTCTGACTTCTCACAGCTGAGTTGCTGTTTCTTTGTGTTTGGCAGTGAGGGAGTTAATTCTGTCTGTGCTCGGTTCTGGGACTGGGTTCAGTTTCTCCCGGCTGCAATTGATTATTTGTTGATTGGTTTCCTTTAAATCCCTGGTTGTCTGTTTTGGGAGTTGCCAGTGAAATTCTTCATGCAGACCACAGATAGGATTGAATCTGTATAGACTTAAGTTAAAGAGCTCCTTAGTTGTTTTAAGCTCAACTTGCTTAGAATTTTATATCCCAGACCATTTATGTTCCTTCTGTGTTTGAGTGTGTATGCGAGTCTGTGTTTTCTCCAGTCTGTCCTATATGTCTAATCTGTGTATTTAGCAGAGATCAGCCCATATCCCTTTGGTGGTAATCAGGGTCCTTCTTAGGACTGAATACAGGGTTCAGGGACTGATAGGAGACTAGGTTAGGCTGGAGACTTGGACCTCTGAACCATTATCAGTACCTCCAAGGTGAGGGATTAGTTAGGACCCCAGTTTTAGGGTCAGGTTAGACCCCGGTCCTCCTCTTTCCTGTGACAGCGTATCAAGTCCTCAAGATTAACCCTGAGTTCAACGGATATCGTGTCAGGTAAATCTATTCTATATTTACATGCTGATGTTGCTAAACTATATGTTGTATAGAGTGTTGTTTCTGTAAGAATAGTTTACTGACATCGTACACATATCATTAGACAGCGTGACAGTATCGTATCGCTCAACACTAGTCACTAGACGTTGCTAGTATAGAGGACACAAATGAATTTCCTTCAATGTTAGAAGGTGTGATACCGCATGATTTCTGGGCTTCAGATAAAACAGATGTGGGCAGTAGAGTTGAGCGATACTTTCCGATATCCAAAAGTATCGGAATTGGAATGGTATCGCTGATACCCCAAAAATATCGGCGATACCCGATACCGATACCGGAAATCCAATGTAAGTCTATGGGAACAAAATATCGGAATTAAAAAAAACCATTCTTGCCTTGTTGGTTAATTGTACATGAAGGAAAACAACAAAGAGTAATGTAGAATGTATTGGGGAGGTTGAGGAGACATTAAAGGCATAGATGTTTAACCCAATCAAATGGAATAGCATTAATATTTTTTTTTTTAAAGATATTCGGATTGACGAAGAAATTGACAATATTGTTAACGTTTTTTCTATTTTGGAAATATGTATGTTTCACAACTTCCATGCTCTTCACCTTTTTAACTTTTGACACACTTTCTCCTTCATAATCTTCAGCAGCATCATCTTTTTCATCAAATTATTCTTCATCTTCACCTTCTTTATCTTCTTCTTAAACTTCTTGCTATTCATCTTTTTGTTAACATTACTCATATTGTTCTTATTAAACTATTATTCTTCTTCATATTCTACTTCTTCATCTTCTTCCTCTTCATCTTCTTCATCATATTCTTATTTGTGACAGAGATTCCTGTACTTGTAATCTGTAAAAGTATGAATTTTTCATCCTTCCGTTCTTGCTGTCCCAAAAGATTTAAATTACAACAGTATTTGTCCGTGTTCAGTTTAGCCTGCAGCAGCAGGCATTTTGCAGGGGCACCACGAGGAGGAACGGACTCACCCCCATACACTGCTTAGTCTTCTTCTGCTTATAATTTAGAGCATATATTTTGCTCTTCATTTTGGTCTTATACTTCATGTTCTTCTTTTTGATCTTCTGCTTATTGTTCTTCTGTCTCTTTTTCTGTATCTTGTAGTTTGTCTTAACTTTCTTTGTCCTGTTGGTGATCTTCTTCTGGGTAATCTTTTATTTCTTCTTTGTGATGTTGTTCAGGCTGGTTGGCTTGATGCTCGTCGTACTTGTGGTCGTCATCTTCTTCGGGGTGGTCATCAGGGTCATCGTCTTCATTGTTGGAGATCCAGAGTGATTACCCAAAAAAACATTTTTAAAATGTTCAATTTGTAAATGTAGCTGAAGGTACAAGAAGGCTGACAAACTTCCGAGAACCAGCTGACGTTACTGGAACCCGGAGGGGCAGCAGAAGGAAAAGAGCCAATGGCACAACCGAGGACCAGCTCACGTTACTGGGACACGGTTACTAAGCAGGAGGTACCTGTGCTCCAAAGCACTACCAAGGACCAGCAGACGTTGCTGGAACTCGGATACCGAGATGGAGGCACCTAGGCCAAAGGCACTGCGGAGAACCAGTTGACGGTACTGGAACCCGGACGGGTAGCAGAAGGTACAAGAGCCAATGCAAGTAACGAGGACCAGCTGACTGTGCTGGAACCCGGAGGGGCAGCAGAAGGAAAAGAGCCAATGGCACAACCGAGGACCAGCTGATGTTACTGGGACACAGTTACTAAGCAGGAGGTACCTGTGCTCCAAAGCACTACCAAGGACCAGCAGACGTTGCTGGAACTCGGATACCGAGATGGAGGCACCTAGGCCAAAGGCACTGCGGAGAACCAGTTGACGGTATTGGAACCCGGACGGGTAGCTGAAGGTACAAGAGCCAATGCAAGTAACGAGGACCAGCTGACTGTGCTGGAACCCGGAGGGGCAGCAGAAGGAAAAGAGCCAATGGCACAACCGAGGACCAGCTGACGTTACTGGGACACGGTTACTAAGCAGGAGGTACCTGTGCTCCAAAGCACTACCAAGGACCAGCAGACGTTGCTGGAACTCGGATACCGAGATGGAGGCACCTAGGCCAAAGGCACTGCGGAGAACCAGTTGACGGTACTGGAACCCGGACGGGTACCATAAGGCACCATGAAAATGTAAGTTGACAGGCCGCAAGCCGTCCTCAGTTACCGAATCACAGTCCTACAGTGGGTGCTTGTCCTATTGTCACAACGGAAACAGCCTTTATTTACATATCCCACAGCACACATAGGAATGACCAAAACTGCAGGCACCATATAGTCGGCTAACCAGAATGCAACACGACAGGACAACTTAATGGAGGCTAATTGACGTTGACACTGCCAGGAAACAGCTGTCGTGCTGTAACCAGGCTGGGCAGGAGTCAGTACCGTGCCAAGTACTTCCGAGCAACAACTGGCGGTGTTGGAGCCCAGGGATGAGAAGAGAACAGGGTGGAGGCAGCAGGACTTTTTGCCGTCCACACAGCAGAGGAACAGCTGACATTACTGAACCCCAGTAACACAGGAGCAAGTGTTGACTGTGGTAACAGCACTTCCAGGCAACAACTGGCGGTGTTGGAGCCCAGGGATGAGAGGAGGACAGGGTGGAGGCAGCAGGACTTTTTGACGTACACACAGCAGGTGAACAGCTGGTGTTACTGAACCCCAGTAACACAGGAGCAAGTGTTCACTGTGCTAACAGCACTTCTAGGCAACAACTGGCGTTGTTGGAGCCCAGGGTCAAGGAGGATGTTTAAATAGTAGATCAAGTATTTTCCTTGTTACGTGTCAATTTTAAATGTCTATACTCCAAACAAGAGAAAGATAAGCTTTACTACCATAAGATGATGATTTCATTTAAAAAAATATCGAGATAAATAAAGAATTGACAAACATAAACGCATACATTAACATGTTTAACAGCAATGCAAACCACAAAAAAATTAGTTAAGGAATCTGCTATATGGTTGTACATAAAAGCATACAAGTACATATCTTAATCCATTAATGATGGATAAGTAACAGTATGTACACCATTTTTATTGTATAGACAATGAATGTCTGACTTCAAAACATCATCAGCATTACAAGTTATCTGTCAGATTAATAAAATGTTACATTTGCTGAATAATGTCACTAAACAGTTTATAAAAATTATGCAATTTCCATCATGTAATACTCATAATATGTGCCAATAATCATTTTTATTAACAAACATAACCTTTAAAAAGTGCATAGTGCAAATTGCTATTTATGCCTGACTGTGGACTTGCAAGCATGACAACGGATAGATAAGGTATATATAGATGAGACTGCATAGCCACAGATGGTGAATGGCCATGTAATACTGTACCTCAATAAAGTGTGCGTCACTACTACATAATTTTTTTTATATAGCTTTATAAACTGGGTACGTGCATGTATGCTTGCGCCTTTGTTTGGACGCACAGACTGCCTTCCTGCTGTGACGTGTTGGGTAGTCAACAGTTGTGTGCAGTGTTCACTGCAGTCTCTACGGAATAACCACACTTTGGCCTTATAACTTTTCAGACTTTCTTTATCAATCTACCAAGATGAAGAAGGCAGGGAGTAAGGCACGTGGTCGTGGAGTTTCAGCAGGGAGAGGACATTGGGATTTTGTGGCTGCTGCCGCCCCCAGTGACACAGCATCCACCAGGTTTCCCCGTGAGCGTTACTTTATGTGCACTTTTGTAGGAGGTCGGCGTACCCCCCCTCTGCTCTGGAAAGAACAAATTGAAGCCGTTGTTGGTTGGATGTCAGCCAATGCATCGACTTCAATTGCTTCCACCTCCTCTCAGGACCACAGCACTGTTGAGCAACCATCTGTCTCTTCACCGCCTGCCAAATTGCCCAGGCAGTCACAGAGTTCTGTACAGGAGCCAGCTGAGTGTCTGCTTCTGTTCTCAGAATCTGTTGGCTTGCAAACAGGGGCCCAGCCAAGCAGCATTCTGGAATGTGAAGAAGAGGGAGTATGCAGTGATGCGCAACAGCTGTGTCTCTCTGAATCTGAAGAGGCGGGTGAGACAGTGCCGATGGTCAGCACACCGCAGAACGCATCTGATGATGATGAGACTCAGGTGCCAGTTTCTGTTGAGCATGGTGCTGGCCAGACCACCCAACATCAGCAGGTGTTGGAAGAGGGTAGTGGAGATGATGAGGTCCAAGACCCAGCATGGCGTGAGGAACAGGAAGGTGGTGGGAGCAGCTCAGAGGAATACTAATAATAATAATATTAATTTATATAGCGCCATCATATTCCGCAGCGCTTTACAGTTTAGCAGTTTCAGAACACAAGTCATAAGTAACAACGTTAACAATACAATAATTTAAGCAAAATAAGTCGCCCCTGCTCGTGACAGCTTACAATCTACAATGAGGTGTGAGAGATGCAAACTATAGGTGTTTATATACAATGGTGCATTTACAATGATGGTCCAGCCATCTTAAGGGAGTGAGGGATGGAGATAGTGAATGGGCTAGACACACACACACACACACTTACACAAAATACATAGAATGACTTTGATTAGTGAATGTGATAGGCCGCTGTGAACAAATGTGTTTTGAGGGAGCGCCTGAAACCATGCAAATTGTGGATAGTCCTAATTTCTTGGGGTACAGCATTCCAGAGGATTGGCGCAGCATGGGAGAAGTCTTGGAGTCGGGAGTGGGAGGTACGGATTAGTGCAGAGGTTAGTCGAAAGTCGTTTGCAGAGCGCAGCAGTCGGTTAGGCCGATAGATAGAAATGAGGGAGGAGATGTAGGGGGGTGCTGCACTGTGGATAGCTTTATGGCTGAGAACCAGTACTTTGGTTGAAAGCTGTGAGAGGCCTAGAGAAGTGGTTAGTGATAGAAGGAAGATAGAGGAAGACATTGCCCCAACGGTACAAACAGGAGGGAGAGTTAGGCTGCAGACTCGGTTGGCTGTAGCCTCCAGTTTGGCACCTGTTCGGAGCAGTTGTCTTCCAAAAGTCAAAACGTGCGCTCCCAGGACTTGCACTGTGTGGTCCTTTTTTGACACACTTGCAGATGATATTTGATATGTCAAATGCAAGCTGTGTAATCAAAAATTAAAAATAGGTAAAAGTGACAGTAACCTAAATACCACTAATATGTGGAAACATGTGCGGACAAAGCACGTAGTTGAGTTACAAAGACACACTGGAGATGTAGGCCAACCTACAGCAGCACCTACATCTTCAGGTTGTGTTGAAGCCTCTTCATCGAGCTCACACACAGCTGGTTCTGCTTCCTCACAGGATCGCCATGGAAGAACCTCGGTCACTGTTGTCTAGAGACAAAGTGTTATTCCACACACAGCAGCAAGTTCCCTGTCATCCTCACACTCCCAGGCCACAAAACAGCCACGGTAGCACAGGCATGGGATAAAAGACGGCCATACTCGGCAAACCATCGACGTGAACAGGCTCAGAATGCTGGCATTGCAAAACTCCTGTCCCTTGAAATGCTGTCATTCAGGCTGGTGGAGACAGACAGTTTCCGTAACTTAATATAATTGTCAGTCCCACAATACAATGTGCCAAGCCGATTTCATTACAGCAGGCAAGCCGTCCCTGGTCTGCAAAAGCATGTTGAGGGAAAAATTAAACATGCGCTACTAAACGCCATCAGTAGCAAGGTCCACCTGACCACCTATGCGTGGACCAGTACCCATTGTTATGATCTGCTACAACCACTAAGGAAAGAAGGGAATTCTGTCCCTACAATAGAACTAAGCTGAATCCCTACGATGTAACGGGGAACCTGATCCTGCGATCAGACCCGCTAAAGTCCTCAGCTAGTCTGAACGAAGACCTATAGTTGCGAGGGAGGTATCCCTACAAGATCTAGGGACTGGGAGAAAAGGTGGACAGCTCCTAACAGAAATTGTAGCAGGGATAATTAAACAGAAAACAAAATACTTTGAGATCCTAACATCAACCAAAACTGACTGAGTAAGGCACCTAAGCACCCGGCTAGCTTAACAGTAGATAATACAATGAAGTCAAGCAAAGCCAGAAGGGCGGAGCCAGACTAAATAGGGAAAAAAGGTCATGTGACCAGCAAACTGAAACAAAACCTAACAAGAGGGTTCTAACACCCATGGCCAGGGACGATACCTTTCCCTCACTGCCCATTGGGTCAATGTTGTGGAGCCGGGTACTGATCTTGCGAGTGGCGCTGTACGTGTTCTGCCAACTCCAAGGATTGCAGAAATCAAGTCTGTACACATTGACTCCTCCTCCTACTCCAGTTCCTCAGAATCATCGCTGCAGGAGCCGTCACGGTCTACCTCCACATGGACCCGTGAACGGTTACCTGTTGCGACCGATATGAGCACAGCCGTGTCCAAACGTCAACAGGCCGTCCTGAAATTAATTTCCATGGGGAATCGAAGAAACACAGCGCAGGAGCTCTGTAATGCCATCAAGCAGGACAGCGACGTGTGGTTTTTGGCAGCGAATCTCCAGCCAGGCTTGGTAGTGTGTGACAATGGCCGAAATCTGGTGGCAGCTCTGGGCCTTGGCAACCTCACTCACATACCATGTCTGTCATATGTGCTCAACTTGGTCGTGCAGAGTTTTTGGAGGGACTATCCGGATCTTGATGCACTGCTGCACAAGGTCCGCCTAGAGTGCGCTCACTTGCGACGTTCCAGCATGGCCAGATCGCTGATTGCAGCTC
This sequence comes from Oophaga sylvatica, assembly GCA_033576555.1. Classification (NCBI taxonomy): domain Eukaryota; kingdom Metazoa; phylum Chordata; class Amphibia; order Anura; family Dendrobatidae; genus Oophaga; species Oophaga sylvatica. Next base: position 25,337,693 of record JARQOD010000005.1, read on the forward strand.
TGCAACGCAGATTTCGCCTTCCTGAACATCGCATCTTATGTGACGTACCCACCAAGTGGAATTCCACGTTACATATGTTGGAGCGGTTGTGTGAGCAGCAGCCAACAGTAATGGAGTCTCAGCTGCATCAGGCGCAATCAACTCGCAATTTGCGCCGTTCACACTTCACCACTACTGACTGGGCCTCTATAATAATAATAATCTTTATTTATATAGCGCCAACATATTCCGCAGCGCTTTACAGTTTAACAGTTTCAGAACACAAGTCATAAGTAACGACGTTAACAATACAATAATTAAAGCAATATAAGCCGCCCCTGCTCGTGACAGCTTACAATCTACAATGAGGTGGGGGAGATACAAAGTACAGGTGTTTATATACAATGGTGTATTTACAATGATGGTCCAGCCATTTTGAGGGAGTGATGGATGGATGGAGATAGTGAATGGGCTACACACACAGACTTACACATAGAATGACTTTGATTTGTGAATGTGATAGGTCGCTCTGAACAAATGTGTTTTGAGGGAGCGCCTGAAACCATGCTAATTGCGGATAGTCCTAATTTCTTGGGGTAGAGCATTCCAGAGGATTGTCGCAGCACGGGAGAAGTCTTGTAGTCGGGAGTGGGAGGTACGGATTAGTGCAGAGGTTAGTCGAAGGTCGTTTGCACAGCGCACCAGTCGGTTAGGCTGATAGATAGAAATGAGGGAGATGTAGGGGGGTGCTGCACTGTGGAGAGCTTTGTGGGTGACAACCATTACTTTGAATTGGATACTATAATGAATGGGCAGCCAGTGTAAGGACTGGCGAAGGACTCTATGAAGGACATCTGTCACGTTTTGCGTGCGTTTGATGAGTCAACGCGGATGGCGAGTGCAGATGATGCACTAGTCAGCCTGACTGTCCCCCTTATCTGCCTGCTTCAAAAAACAATGCAAGCACTAAGGGATGAGGTTTTGGAAGAGGTGGAGGATGAGGAGTCACAAATTCCGTCACCTTCTGGACAGTCAGCGCAACGTGGTTCCTCACAAAGGGCTGGGCATGGCTCACTTTGTGAGGAGGATGAGGAGGAGTCAATGGAGGAGGAAGACATCGCTCCAGAGGGAGGTACACAACGCTCTAGTCAGTATGTATAGCGAGGGTGGGGTGATGCAGAGCAGGCAGAGATGACGCCTCTTGCAGGGGACAGCGTTTCTTGGCCAGTTGGGAGTCTACAGCACATGGTTGATTTCATGCTGCAGTGCCTGAGAAACGACCGCCGCATCGCCCACATTCTCACCACGTCTGATTATTGTGTGTCCACCCTCCTAGACCCTTGCTACCGGGACAACTTACAAAGCCTCATCACACCGTTGAACCGGAAGCGTAAAATGCGGGAGTACCAAGACACACTGGTGCAATCCATAATGTTCTCCATTCCAGCCGAGAGCACTGCTGCTACTACTGCTTTACAAAGCAGCTCTGTGCGTCGAGGCAGTGGAGACAGCTCTGCAACAGGAGGGAGCACAAGCAGCGCCTCTGCACAGGGCAAGATGTTATGATTTGGTAGCTGAGGAGAGCAGGCAAAAAAGCCAATACATCAGAGAGTTTGGAATCTATGGGATTGCAGTACCCTGACTAACCACCACAACCAAAGGCAGCCGTGGAGCGTACCTACGTTGGTCCTAGACGCCTCGTCACAGCCTGAGAAGCTAACTACACCTAAAGATAGAAAGAGGAAAGCTATCTGCCCCGGAGCAGATCCACAAAGAACATAGAAAGCCCCCAAACATGTAATGGCGGTTAGACAAGAAGAAATACTGACACAGACAGAAAATAGTATGAGCAAACGTTGGGGCTCAAACTTCATAAATAGAAAAGGATAGGAAGGGCACTTTATGCAATCACAAAAAACCCTGAAAAGTACCAACTCTACTAATTACAAAAACACCTGAGATGACACGACCTCTAGCACCTAAATTAGTTCTCTGGTGTAACAAAAAATAAACAGCAGCAACAGAAAAAAGTGGAAAAGGAAAATGAACAAACAACAGTGGCTGAACTAAACTGAGAGGAGCACAAGCCCCCCAAGGGGACCCGGCAGACCCCCACAGAAGTGCAGGACAAAATGCCAAAAAAAAACAAAAAAAAAATAAAAGAAGAAAATGTCTTATCTGTTTGAAAACGATGCAGGCACGAAACAGCAAGCTACAAAGTGTACAGGAATCAAAGATGAGACCAGAACAATTGATCACCGTCAACCCTGATGGGAGGGAACCTCCCTTATATAACACCAGTCAGTAACACCTGATCTCCAATCTTCACAATCTTCATTGGATAGTTCAGTACTGTTTGTAACCACCAGAGTGAGCTTCTGCTCAGAATTAATTTCTAGCACATTCACAACAGCAAGACCAGTATGTTCCAAATGTGGCGAAGTTTTGTGGCAGCGCCACCAATGTCTACACCATCCGAGACGGCTCCAGTCAGCAGGAGGCAAAGTTTCCGTAAGATGGAGACAGACTACATGTCTTGGCCTCTCAGTGTACTCCCAGATGGCTCTTCCCCATTCAAGTTTTGGGTCTCTAAGCTGGATACATGGCCAGAGCTTAGCCAGTATGCATTGGAGGTGCTGGCTTGCCCTGCTGCCAGTGTATTATCGGAGCGCTTCTTTAGTGCTGCAGGTGGTGTACTAACAGACCGTAGCATGCGACTATCCTCCGATAATTTAGACCGGCTTACTTTTCAGAAAATGAACAAGGCATGGATCTCGCATGAATTTGCCTGTCCGGTTTCCGATTAAATAACTGGTTGGCAACTTTATCCATGTCTCCTGTTATGTTCATCTTTCTACCACCTGAACTCTACTGCCTGGGCTACAACACTGCCAGTTGCTGCTCAGAAGTGTTGGATGCACAGATCAAAACAATCGCTGATGTGTTTGTGGGGTTCAGTAACGCCTGCTGTTCCCCTGCTGTGTGTCCGTCAAAAATTACTGCTAGGTAGCTACACATGTTGAAAAAAACATGACATGTTAAAGTGGCTACTGCTACACATAGATAAGAGGCTTTCACCCCAATAAGTTTGCAAAGTTGGCAGATGAGGGGTTGTCAGTACAGGGGTAGCACTGCTGCAGCCAGGCATGTCCTCTGAAAGCCGGGGGAGTGTCTGCTCCAGTAAGGGGGGAATTAGGAGAGCAGGGCAGGCCAGACAGGTGCTGGTAGTGGGGGACTCAATTATTAGGGGAACAGATAGGGCAATCTGTCACAAAGACAGGGATCGTCGAACAGTGTGCTGCCTACCTGGCGCTCGAGTCCGACACATCGCTGATCGGGTTGACAGATTACTGGGAGGGGCTGGTGAGGACCCAGAGGTCATGGTGCACATTGGCACAAATGACAAAGTTAGAGGTAGGTGGAAGGTCCTTAAAGATGATTTCAGGGAATTAGGCTGCAAGCTTAAAGCAAGGACCTCCAACGTGGTATTTTCTGCAATACTGCCGGTACCACGTGCCACACCAGAGAGGCAACGGGAGATTAGGGAGGTTTATAAGTGGCTCAAGAATTGGTGTAGGAAGGAGGGGTTTGGGTTCCTGGAGAACTGGGCCGACTTCTCAGTTGGCTACAGGTTCTATGCTAGGGATGGGCTGCACCTCAATGGGGAGGGTGCAGCTGTGCTGGGGGAGAAAATGGCTAGAAGGTTGGAGGAGTCTTTAAACTAGGGACTAGGGGGGAGGGTATTCATTTTATAGGAGGGGAAGGCAGTGCAGATAGAGACCTGGGCACAAATAATGAAATTGGGGGTGGGGGTGGCATGGGGGGTGGGGTTAGAACAGTTAATAATTTAAGAAAGAATAGAGGTTCAGAGAGATACATAAAGTGCATGTGTACTAATGCTAGAAGCCTCACCAACAAAATGGCGGAATTAGAATTAATTTTGTTGGAACATAATTATGACATGGTGGGGATATCTGAGACTTGGCTGGATGAGAGCCACTACTGGGCGGTTAATTTACAGGGCTATAGTCTGTTTAGAAATGACCGTAAAAATAAGCGAGGTGAGGGTGTGTGTTTATATGTAAAATCATCCTTAAAACCCATCCTGCGTGATATCTGTGAATCTAATGAATATGTAGAGTCTCTGTGGGTGGAGATTAGGGGAGGGGGGGAAAATAATAAATTACTGATAGGGGTTTGTTATAAGTCTCCTAAAATAATGGAAGCAACAGAGAATATCCTCGTAAAGCAAATAGATGAAGCAGAAACTCAAGGAGAAGTCATTATTATGGGGGACTTCAACTACCCTGAAATACATTGGGGAACAGAAACCTGCAGTTCCAGCAAAGGTAATAAGTTTTTGGCAACTATGAGAGACAATTACCTTTCACAACTAGTTCAGGACCCAACAAGAGGGGGGGCACTGCTAGACCTAATATTATCCAACAGGCCAGACCGCATATCAAATATAAGGGTTGGGGGTCACTTGGGTAATAGTGATCACAAAATAATAAGCTTTCATGTATCCTTTAATAAGATGTGTAGTCGAGGGGTTACAAGGACACTAAACTTCAGGAAGGCAAATTTCCAACGGATGAGAGATGATCTTGGTGCAATAAACTGGGACGATATCCTGAGACATAAAAATACACAAAGAAAATGGGAGACGTTTATTAGTATCCTGAATAGGACCTGTGCACAGTATATACCCTATGGGAATAAACATGCTAGAATTAGGAGGAAACCACTATGGCTAAATAGAGCTGTAAGGGGCGCAATAAGGGACAAAAAGAAAGCGTTTAGGGAATTAAAGCAAGTAGGTAGTGATGAGGCATTAAATAAATACAGAAGACTGAATAAATTCTGTAAAAAGCAAATCAAGACAGCAAAGATTGAGGCAGAGAGACTCATTGCCAGAGAAAGTAAAAATAATCCCAAAATATTCTTTAACTACATAAATAGCAAGAAACTAAAAAATGATAGTGTTGATCCCCTTAAAAATAGTCTGGGTGAAATGGTGGATGAGGATAAGGAAAAAGCCAATATGCTAAATGACTTTTTTTCAACTGTATTTACACAAGAAAATCCCATGACAGATAACATGATCAGAGATAAAAAAAATTTCTCCATTAAATGTCACCTGCTTAACCCAGCAGGAAGTACGGCGGCGTCTAAAAATCACTAAAGTTGACAAATCCCCGGGCCCGGATGGGATACACACCCGAGTACTGCAGGAATTAAGTACAGTTATAGATAGACCATTATTTTTAATCTTTAAAGATTCCATAATAACTGGGTCTGTACCACAGGACTTGCGTATAGCAAATGTGGTGCCAATATTCAAAAAGGGGGCAAAAACTGAACCTGGAAATTATAGGCCAGTGAGCTTAACATCTACTGTTGGTAAAATCCTGGAGGGTTTTTTAAGGGATACTATATTGGAGCATCTGAAGCTGAATAACCTCATGACACAGTATCAGCATGGGTTTACGAGGGACCGTTCTTGTCAGACTAATCTGATAAGCTTTTATGAAGGGGTAAGTTCAGGACTGGACCAGGGGAATGCAGTGGACGTGGTGTTCATGGACTTCTCAAAAGCTTTTGATACAGTGCCACACAAAAGGTTGATACATAAAATGAGAACAATGGGGATAGGGGAAAATATGTGTAAGTGGGTTAAGAACTGGCTCATGGATAGAAAACAAAGGGTGGTTATTAATGGAGCACACTCGGACTGGGTCACGGTTAGCAGTGGGGTACCACAGGGGTCAGTATTGGGGCCGCTTCTCTTTAACATATTTATTAATGACCTTGTAGGGGGCATACAGAGTAGTATTTCAATATTTGCAGATGGCACTAAACTCTGCAGGGTAATAAATATAGAGGAGGACAATTTTATATTACAGGAGGATTTATGTAAACTAGAGGCTTAGGCTGATAAATGGCAAATGAGCTTTAATGGGGATAAATGTAAGGTCATGCACTTGGTAGAACAAATAAGATGTATAATTATGTGCTTAATTGTAAAACACTGGGCAAAACTGTCACTGAAAAAGACCTGGGTGTATGGGTGGACGACAAACTCACATTTAGTGGCCAATGTCAGGCAGCTGCTGCCAAGGCAAATAAAATAATGGGATGCATTAAAAGAGGCATAGATGCTCATGAGGAGAACATAATTTTACCTTTATACAAGTCACTGGTGCGACCACACTTAGAATACTGTGTGCAGTTCTGTTCTCCGGTGTATAAGAAAGACATAGCTGAACTGGAGCGGGTGCAGAGAAGAGCGACCAAGGTTATTAGAGAACTGGGGGGTCTGCAATACCAAGAAAGGTTATTACACTTGGGGTTATTTAGTTTGGAAAAACGAAAGCTTAGGGGTGATCTTATTACAATGTATAAATATATGAGGGGACAGTACAAAGACCTTTCTAATGATCTTTTTACTCTTAGACCTGTAACGGGACAAGGGGCATCCTCTACGTCTGGAGGAAAGAAGGTTTAGCCATAATCACAGACGCAGATTCTTTACTGTAAGAGCAGTGAGACTATGGAACTCTCTGCCGTCTAATGTTGTAATGAGTGATTCCTTACTAAAATTTAAGAAAGGACTGGATGCCTTTCTTGAAAAGTATAATATTACAGGCTATATTCACTAGTTTCCTAGATACAGCGTTGATCCAGGGAGCTAGTCTGATTGCCGTATGTGGAGTCGGGAAGGAATTTTTTTCCCCAATGTGAAGCTTACTGTTTGCCACTTGGGGTTTTTTTGCCTTCCTCTGGATCAACATGTTAGGGCAGGTTAGGATAGGATATGGGTTGAACTAGATGGACTTAAAGTCTTCCTTCAACCTTAATAACTATGTTACTATGTTACCCTTATTTCTAAGCTGTAAACAAGTGAAACGTCACCTTTAAAACCATAAATTACTTAGTCTTTGTCACAAATCTGTATCAAAATAATTGGGCCATATTACTGCAGATATCCACATGTCGAACACAAATGCTAACACAAAAGCCTACTTATGCTATAGGGTACTGATGGTGAACCTTGTCACTCCATAACTTAGACAAATCCAACTCACATCATGCCTCAAATGCTGCAATGTTGGAAGTGCATAATGTGGGTTGAACTTTGTCAACAGCTGCAGTACGAAGGTTAGCCTTCAGTGTTCTTGGCTTTTAAATAAAAGCATACAAGTAAATTTAATAATCCATTGTTGATTAAGGGACGTGATGTACACCTGTAATACTGTGGAAACAATGGATGTAGGACTAGTCCTCTTCAACATTACTTATATTTGTGTCATTTCAAAAAATACATATTTAATTACAAATTTAACAACCCACCTGTACAATGTCGATATAATACTGTACCTTAACAAAAAGGCTGTTTGCAACCAATGTATTAAATACGGATGGAAGCGCATCACACTAATAGATTTGAATTATTTTGAAATAGAATGTAGCAGCACCGATTAGAGAAAAATGTCAAGGATGAGGCAGTGAGACACGCTCAGCAGAGTACAAGCAGCAGTGGTTGAAGAACTAACTGGAGCGGGATCTGCACTCCAAAAATGAAAACCTCTGACTACAGTAAACACTGCACACAACTGTTCAGTAGCTGTGAAAGGCCCGTTTGTGAACTTCTATATTGTTTGCAACCAATGTATTGGATACGGATGGAAGCACATCACACTAATAGATTTCATTTTTTTTAAATAGAATGTAGCAGCAACAATTAGAGAAAAATGTAAAGGATGAGGCAGTGAGACACGCTCAGCAGAGTACAAGCAGCAGTGGTTGAAGAACTAACTGGAGCGGGATCTGCACTCCAAAAATGAAAACCTCTGACTACAGTAAACACTGCACACAACTGTTCAGTAGCTGTGAAAGGCCCGTTTGTGAACTTCTATATTGTCTGCAACCAATGTATTGGATACGGATGGAAGCACGTCACACTAATAGATTTGAATTATTTGAAATAGAATGTAGCAGCACCAATTAGTGAAAAATGTCAAGGATGAGGCAGTGAGACACGCTCAGCAGAGTACAAGCAGCAGTGGTTGAAGAACTAACTGGAGCGGGATCTGCACTCCAAAAATGAAAACCTCTGACTACAGTAAACACTGCACACAACTGTTCAGTAGCTGTGAAAGGCCCGTTTGTGAACTTCTATATTGTTTGCAACCAATGTATTGGATACGGATGGAAGCACATCACACTAATAGATTTCATTTTTTTTAAATAGAATGTAGCAGCAACAATTAGAGAAAAATGTAAAGGATGAGACAGTGAGACACGCTCAGCAGAGTTCAAGCAGCAGTGGTTGAAGAACTAACTGGAGCGGGATCTGCACTCCAAAAATGAAAACCTCTGACTACAGTAAACACTGCACACAACTGTTCAGTAGCTGTGAAAGGCCCGTTTGTGAACTTCTTATTGTTTGCAACCAATGAATTGGATACGATGGAGCACGTCACACTAATAGATTTGAATTATTTGAAATAGAATGTAGCAGCAACAATTAGAGAAAAATGTCAAGGATGAGGCAGTGAGACACGCTCAGCAGAGTACAAGCAGCAGTGGTTGAACAACTAACTGGAGCGTGATCTGCACTCCAAAAAAAAAAAAACAACTCACTGACTAAGTAAACACTGCACACAACTGTTCACTATCTTGAAAGGCTCCTTTGTGTACTTCTATAGTGTTTGCAACCAATGTATTGGATACGGATGGAAGCACGTCACACTAATAGATTTCATTTTTTTTAAATAGAATGTAGCAGCAACAATTAGAGAAAAATGTAAAGGATGAGGCAGTGAGACACGCTCAGCAGAGTACAAGCAGCAGTGGTTGAAGAACTAACTGGAGCGGGATCTGCACTCCAAAAATGAAAACCTCTGACTACAGTAAAACACTGCACACAACTGTTCAGTAGCTGTGAAAGGCCCGTTTGTGAACTTCTATATTGTTTGCAACCAATGTATTGGATACGGATGGAAGCACATCACACTAATAGATTTCATTTTTTTTAAATAGAATGTAGCAGCAACAATTAGAGAAAAATGTAAAGGATGAGGCAGTGAGACACGCTCAGCAGAGTACAAGCAGCAGTGGTTGAAGAACTAACTGGGCGGGATCTGCACTCCAAAAATGAAAACCTCTGACTACAGTAAACACTGCACACAACTGTTCAGTAGCTGTGAAAGGCCCGTTTGTGAACTTCTATATTGTTTGCAACCAATGTTGGATACGGATAGAAGCACATCACACTAATAGATTTATTTTTAATAGAATGTAGCAGCACAATTAGAAAAAATGTCAAGGATGAGCAGTGAGACCGCTCAGCAGAGTACAAGCAGCATGGTTGAAGAACTAACTGGAGCATGATCTGCACTCAAAAAAAAAACTCGACTAGAGTAACACTGCACACAATGTTCACTACTTGAAAGGCTCCTTTGTGTACTTCTATGTGTTTGCAACCAATGTATTGGATACGGATGGAAGCATCACACTAATAGATTTCATTTTTTTAAATAGAATGTAGCAGCAACAATTAGAGAAAAATGTAAAGGATGAGGCAGTGAGACACGCTCAGCAGAGTACAAGCAGCAGTGGTTGAAGAACTAACTGGAGGGGATCTGCACTCCAAAAATGAAAACCTCTGACTACAGTAAACACTGCACACAACTGTTCAGTAGCTGTGAAAGGCCCGTTTGTGAACTTCTATATTGTTTGAACCAATGTATTGGATACGGATGGAAGCACTCACACTAATAGATTTATTTTTTTTAAATAAATGTAGCAGCAACAATTAGAGAAAAATGTAAAGGAGAGCAGTGGACAGCTCAGCGAGTACAAGCAGCAGTTTTGAAGAACTAACTGGAGCGGGATCTGCACTCCAAAAATGAAAACCTCTGACTACAGTAACACTGCACACAACTGTTCAGTACTTGAAAGGCCCGTTTGTGAACTTCTATATTGTTTGCAACCAATGTATTGGATACGGATGGAAGCACGTCACACTAATAGATTTAATTATTTGAAATAGAATGTAGCAGCAACAATTAGAGAAAAATGTAAGGATGAGGCAGTGAGACACGCTCAGCAGAGTACAAGCAGCAGTGGTTGAAGACTAACTGGAGCGGTGATCTGCACTCAAAAAAAAAACTCACAGACTAAGTGAACACTGCACACAACTGTTCACTATCTTGAAAGGCCCTTTGTGTACTTCTATAGTGTTTGCAACAATGTATTGGATACGGATGTAGCACGTCACACTAATAGATTTCATTTTTTTAAATAGAATGTAGCAGCAACAATTAGAGAAAAATGTAAAGGATGAGGCAGTGAGACATGCTCAGCAGAGTACAAGCAGCAGTGGTTGAAGAACTAACTGGAGCGGGATCTGCACTCCAAAAATTAAAACCTCTGACTACAGTAAACACTGCACACAACTGTTCAGTAGCTGTGAAAGGCCCGTTTGTGAACTTCTATATTGTTTGCAACCAATGTATTGGATACGGATGGAAGCACATCACACTAATAGAGTTCATTTTTTTAAATAGAATGTAGCAGCAACAATTAGAGAAAAATGTAAAGGATGAGGCAGTGAGACACGCTCAGCAGAGTACAAGCAGCAGTGGTTGAAGAACTAACTGGAGCGGGATCTGCACTCCAAAAATGAAAACCTCTGACTACAGTAAACACTGCACACAACTGTTCAGTAGCTGTGAAAGGCCGTTTGTGAACTTCTATATTGTTTGCAACCAATGTATTGGATACGGATGGAAGCACATCACACTAATAGATTTCATTTTTTTTTAAAATAGAATGTAGCAGCAACAATTAGAGAAAAATGTAAAGGATGAGTGTTATGTTTCGGTAGCTGAGTAGTGCAGGTAAAAAAGGCAATACACCAGAGCAGTTGGAATCTATGAGATTGCAGTACCCTGACTAACCACCACAACTAGAGGCAGCCGTGGAGCGTTCCTACCTTGGTCCTAGACGCCTCGTCACAGCCTGAGAAACTAACTACACCTAAAGATAGATATAGGAAAGCTATCTGCCCCGGAGCAGAACCCCAAAGATAATAGAAAGCCCCAAACATGTAATGGCGGTTAGACAAGATGAAATACTGACACAGAAAGAAAATAGTATGAGCAAACGCTGGGGCCCAAACTAACTAAATAGAAAAGGATAGGAAGGGTACTTACTGCAATCCCAGAAAACCCTGAAAAGCACCAACTCTACTAATTTCAAAAACACCTGAGATCACACGACCTCTTCCACCTAAATTAGTTCTCTGGTGTAACAAAATCAAAACAGCAGCCACTGAAAAAACTGGAAAAAGCAAAAGTACAAACATCAGTGGCTGAACAAAACTGAGAGGGCAGAAGCCCCCGGAGGGGACCCTGAAGGCCCCCACAGAAGTGCAGGACAAAATGCAAAAATATAGCACAAACACAAAAGAAGAAAATGTCTTATCTGTTAGCAGGAGATGCAGACACGACAAAGCAGGCTACAAGGGAAACTGGAATAAAGGATTCAGACCAGAACAATTGATCACCGGCAACCCTGATGGGAAGGTGACTCCCTTATATAAGACCAGTCAGTAACACCTGATTCCCAGTCCTCACAATCTTCACTGGACAGACTAGCACCGCTTGTAACCACCAGAGGGAGCCTCTGCTCAGAACTCATCTCAAACCCATTCACAACAGTACCCCCCCCCCCCTTGAGGAGGGGTCACCGAACCCTCATTTGAGCAACCAGGTCGGTCAGTATGAGTTCTATGATACGCACGGATAAGTCTCCTAGCATGGATGTCCGAAGCAAACACCCAAGAATTGTCTTCCTGACCATAACCTCTCCATTTAACCAAATACTGGAGTTTCCGTCTAGAAAAACGAGAATCTAATATTTTCTCAACCACATACTCCAGATTGCCCTCAACCAAAACAGGGTCAGGAGGCACAGCAGCAGGAACCACTGGCTCAACAAACCTCTTCAACAAGGACTTGTGGAACACGTTATGGATCTTAAATGTCCCTGGAAGAAGCAAACGAAAAGAAACAGGATTAATAATCTCCATGATCTTATAAGGTCCAATGAACCTAGGCTTAAATTTAGGAGATGCTACTCTCATAGGAATATTCTTTGAGGACAACCAGACCAAGTCCCCCACTTTAAACCGAGGACCATCAGTCCTATGCCGGTTAGCAAACCGCTGGGCCCTCTCCTGAGAGAGGGACAACCTCTCCACTACCTGGTCCCAAATCAGTTGCATACGCTCCACAACAGAGTCAACACCTGGACAGACAGAAGCCTCAGTCTGTCCTGAAGAAAATCGAGGGTGAAACCCAGAATTACAGAAAAACGGAGACATCAAAGTAGCAGAGCTAGCCCTATTATTAAGAGCAAACTCAGCCAAAGGCAAAAAAGAGACCCAGTCATCCTGATCAGCAGACACAAAGCATCTTAGATAAGTCTCCAATGTCTGGTTTGTTCTCTCAGTTTGACCATTGGTCTGAGGATGAAATGCCGAGGAGAAAGACAATTGAACACCCAGTTTAGAACAAAAAGTCCTCCAAAATCTGGAAACAAACTGGACTCCTCTGTCAGACACAATGTTCTCAGGAATGCCGTGTAAACGAACCACGTGCTGAAGGAACAACGGCACCAATTCAGAGGAGGAAGGCAACTTAGGTAATGGCACAAGATGTATCATCTTGGAAAACCTATCACAAATTACCCAGATGGTGGTCATTCTCTGAGAAACAGGAAGGTCAGAAATGAAATCCATAGAGATATGGGTCCATGGTCTCTTGGGCACAGGCAATGGCATCAACAAACCACTAGAGCGAGAGCAAGGCTTGGAGCGAGAGCAAGTCCCGCAGGACTGCACAAATTCCCTGACATCACGAGACAAGGTAGGCCACCAAAAGGACCGACTAACCAAGTCTCTGGTACCAAAAATTCCGGGATGCCCAGCCAACGCGGAACAATGAATCTCAGACATCACACTCTTTTTCCACTGGTCCGGGACAAACAATTTTCCAACAGGGCAGCACTCGGGCCTATCCTCCTGACACCCTTCCAGAGCAAGTCTCAAATTGGGCGAGATGGCGGAAAGAACTACACCCTCTTTCAAAATAACAGAAGGATCAGATAACTCAGGAGAGTCCGCAAGGAAACTCCTCGAGAGGGCATCCGCCTTAACATTCTTAGTGCCAGGAAGAAAGGAAACCACAAAATTAAAACGTGTGAAAAACAAGGCCCACCTGGCCTGTCTAGGATTGAGTCGCTTGGCAGATTCCAGATAGACCAGATTCTTATGGTCCGTAAGGACTACCACCTGATGTTTGGCTCTCTCCAGCCAATGTCTCCACTCTTCAAAAGCCCACTTCATGGCCAATAACTCCCGATTACCCACGTCATAATTACGTTCAGTAGGAGAAAATTTTTGAGAGAAAAAGGCACAAGGGTTACTTTTAGAGGTCTCTGGATCTTTTTGGGACAAAACGGCACCTGCCCCAATTTCAGAGGCATCAACCTCCACCTGAAATGGCAGAGAAACATCAGGCTGCCGTAGAACAGGAGCAGAAGTGAATCTCTGCTTAAGTTCCTGAAATGCAGAGACTGCCTCAGGAGGCCAATTCACCACATCAGAACCCTTTGTAATACTATTGTAGGAACTCGAGGATTCTGATAGCGTTGGGCAATGAACAATCAGAGACGGGTTTCTTTGAATGCAAATAATGTATTTGTGAAACAGCAAAACACCCAAAAACAATATTCAAACAACCCGTAGTGACATGCAATGAGTCCATATATATATACACAAGTCCAGTTATATGAATCCGGATATATAAGTCTTTGAACCTCTATAGCGAGGGTGGTAAAGTTCTTACGACGGAGTCCTCACACAAATGTGACCACAATGTAAGTCTGATGCACAGATAACGTGGCTGGATTTACACACTGCTGGTGTGTGAAGAGTCAGATCCAGGTATGAAGAAAACACAGGGAAGTCCAGGAACAAGTTAATCTCAGTTGTGGCTTAATTCAGTGAAGTCCAACAACAAGTTCATATGTCAGTAAGGTTCCAGTAACAGTTCCAACAGCTCTCACCAGAGGTAATGCACAAAGGGTTAAACAGCAACAGTTCAGAAACACAGTTCTTATCAGATGGAGTGAACCAAGGGTTAAATTCCCAAGTCAACAGTTTAGTGATAACACAGTACTTTGTGCAACTTACATATGCAGAGAATGTCCAGAGCCATGGGTAGAAACTGCTGTGGCTGAGAAACACCTGAAGATAAGGCTATGCACTTTCCTAGTAAACACACAAAAGATCTGTGAGGAACAAAGCAGCTGGGTTGCAGGGAAACGGAAGCAGAATATTCCAGCAGTGAAGCCAACACCTGAGCCAGGCTTTAAACAAACGAACAGGAAGTAGGGCACACAAAACAGCAAACTCCATTTTAACAAAGGGCAAAATCATTGACAAAGTTACCTAGAAAACCTGGAATACTGACATTACTCCCCCCCTAAAGACGGCCTCCGGACGGTCCTGGACCAGGCCTGTCCGGGTATCTCCGATGAAACTGAGCAATCTTCAGAGGCGCATTGATGTTACTTACTGGTTCCCAAGAATCATTTTCAGGAGAGTAACCTTGCCATCTAACTAGATACTGAAGCCGGTTTCTATGAAGTCTCGAATTAACAATATCCTGTACCACGAATTGTTCTTCGCCATCAACCAACACTGGTGGAGGGGGAGGTACGATACGTCCCTGAAACGTGTTAGGAGAGACTGGTTTTAATAAGGAAACATGAAATACTGGGTGTACCTTTAAAGTCCGTGGTAGCTTCAACCGACAGGCAACAGAGCTCACAATCCCAGTGATCTTGAATGGACCGATGAATTTCTGTCCCAGTTTCTGCGAAGGAACACCCAATTTTAGATTCTTGGTGGACAACCAAACTGAGTCTCCTACCTTATACATAGGTGCTGGTTTCCGGAATCTATCGGCCGACTTCTTGTAACGCTCCTGTGCTGTGGTCAGGGAGTCCTTCAAAACTTCAAGATTACGTTGCAACGCCGTCACTCTGTCTTCAACCGCTGGTACCGAAATCGTAACCGGGGACCTAGGCAAAATACTTGGATGATAACCCAGGTTGGCAAAAAAGGTGTTACCTTCGTGGAACTGCTTTGGGAGTTGTTGTACGAAAATTCCGCTAGAGGAAGTAGCTTCAGCCAATCGTCCTGCAAATGACTGACGTAACAGCGTAGATATTGCTCCAAGGTTTGATTTGTCCGTTCGGTCTGCCCGTTGGTCTGAGGATGGTATGCAGAAGACAAGCAAACATTAATGTGGAGCGCAGAACAAAATCCTTTCCAAAATCTAGAGGTAAATTGTATTCCTCGGTCAGAAATGATGTCATCTGGTACCCCATGCAGCCGGAAAATGTTCTGGATAACTAGATCTACTGTCTCTGTAGCTGAGGGAAGACCAGCACACGGAATGAAATGAGCAGCTTTCGTTAAACGATCTACTACCACCAAAATAGTATTTTTACCACCAGAGGTGGGTAACTCCACAATAAAGTCCATTGAAATAGACCCCCAAGGGCGAGACGGTACAGGTAGCGGTTTAAGAAGACCAGTAGGTGAAACGCGAGGAACCTTGTACCGGGCACAAACTTCACAAGAGCGGACATAGTCATTCACATCCTTCAAGCAGGTAGGCCACCAAAAAAAACGAGTTAACAATTCCTGCGTCTTCTGTACCCCCCTATGACCAGCCAATTTAGAGTCGTGGACCAATTTGAGAACTCGAAGTCTTACAGCCTCTGGGACATAAATACATCGATCTCTAAGCCACACACCATTCCGAAGGACAAGATTCACATTGTCAGGTGGAGCTGCAAGAAATACGTCACCGTCATAGGCCAGCTTGATCTCCTGCCACAAGTCCCGGTTCCGGAGCACTCCAACGAAATTGGCCTCCGACAAGATGGTCTTCGACGGGGTCCCAGGCACGGAATCCACGGTATGGATTCGGGATAATGCGTCAGCTTTCCCATTACGTGAACCTGGGCGGTACGAAATAATAAAATTAAACTGGTTCAAGAACAAACTCCACCTAGCTTGTCGAGGAGAAAGACACCTGGCAGACTTAAGGAATTCCAAATTGCGATGATCCGTGAGTACTACTACCTGCTGAGTTGCCCCCTGCAAATGGTGTCTCCATTCCTTAAAGGCAGAAATAATTGCCAAAAGTTCCTTATCTGCCACATCATAGTTAAGTTCTGCAGAAGATAACCTACGAGAGAAGAAGGCACACAGGTGCAGCAAACCTTTGTCTCCGGTACGTTGTGAGAGGATAGCTCCCAATGCACAGTCAGACGCGTCCACCTCCACGATAAAAGGCTGTGCAGGATCCGGATGCATCAATATTGGAGCCGTGGTAAAACAACCCTTCAGGCGATCAAAGGCTTCCTGAGCTTGCGAAGACCATTCAAACTTCTTCCCCTTCTTGGTGAGGAGAGTGATGGGACGGACAATTTCTGAAAAATTTCGGATAAACCGTCTATAAAAGTTAGCAAAGCCAATGAATCGTTGTACCTCCTTAATGTTTCCTGGTACCGGCCAGTCCAAGATTGCCTGGATCTTGCTGGACTCCATATTCAATCCCTGAGGCGAGATAACATAGCCTAAAAATTGAATTTCAGAACAATGGAACTCACACTTTTCGAGTTTGATGTACAAATGATTATCTCTCAAACGTCTAAGTACGGTCTTGACATGTTCCTGATGTTCCTGTAAGGAGTCAGAAAAGATTAAGATGTCATCAAGGTAAATTACCACATATTGGTCCAATAAATCCCTGAAAATGTCGTTGGCTAAATGTTGAAAAGCAGCAGGAGCGTTACAGAGTCCGAATGGCATCACCAAATATTCAAAATGTCCATACCGGCATCTAAAAGCTGTCTTCCATTCGTCTCCGGGCCGTATACGGAGTAAATTATATGCCCCACGAAGATCTAATTTGGTAAATACCTTGGCCTGGCGAACTCTTTCCAACAATTCTGGAATTAGGGGCAACGGGTACCTGTTACGAATGGTTACCTTATTTAACTCCCGATAGTCAATGCAGGGTCTTAGAGTACCATCCTTCTTCTTTACAAAGAATATTGGAGCTCCCGCTGGTGAAGAAGATGGTCGGATAAACCCCTTGGCTAAATTCTCATCTATATACTCTCGTAAAGATTTTAATTCCGGAGCCGCCAACGGGTAAACATGGCCGAAAGGAATCGCTGCTCCAGGAAGCAATTCTATGGGGCAGTCATACGGTCTATGTGGGGGAAGTTGATCTGCCTTCCTTTTATCACAAATGTCTGAGAATTCCTGATATATCAGAGGGAGAGTAGGTACCTGTATCACCTCTTCCAAGTTCTGGGTAACTGGAGCCGCTACAGTTGGACTGATGGTAGAACTGCACTTCGGGAGAAAGGTTATCTCCTTGGTTTCCCAATTGATGATTGGATTTTGTGACCGTAACCAGGGAATTCCTAAAATTACAGGAAAATGAGGAGAAGATATTAACATGAATGAAAGTGTTTCTTGATGGTCTGGTTCCATCTTACACTCCAGAGGCACTGTCTCCCGATCTACTGGTCCAGAAACTAATGGGGAACCATCCACCGTTTCCATAGTGATTGGTGAAGCTCTTAGTTGTGTCTTTATACCATGTTCCTTTGCAAAAGAAGAATCCATGAAATTCCCACCTGCTCCAGAGTCTATCATGGCAGAACTTGATATCCACTGTTCCTCCCACTGAATCTGTATAGGAAGAGAACAATGTGAATATTTCTCCCTTGATCTTTAGGGGAAGTCGGCATCAGTATTGGGGGAAAAACCGCATCTAGATGTAGACTGGTTTCCGAAACTTCAGACTCAGCGTCTGTGTTATCATAATCCCCTACTACCGCCAACACCTTGTTGGGTCGCCTAGGACATTTAGGACAATTGATGAGGAAATGGTCCGATTGACCACAATAGAAACATAAGCGCTCACGGAGACGGTGTTCGCGGCGTTCATTATTCTCACGTCTCTGCAGTGAGTCCACCTGCATAGGCACCTCCTCAGCCTCTCGCGGGTTTTTGCCTGTGGTTTCCCTGGACGGAAGAGAGTAATTAGTAATGCGATTTACAGCGGCCCATTTTTCTTGTCTGCGTTCAGTTAAACGGATATCAATACGTACACAGTGCTGTATAAACAATTCAAACTCCTGTGGAGACTCTGAACGAGCTAGCTCATCCTTGATTGCATTTGACAAACCTTTTCTAAAGATTGGTAATAAAGCATTGTTTTCCCACTGGGTGTCCACCACTAACCTTTTAAATTCAGTAACATATTCTATGACTGACCGTTTCCCCTGGCGTAAGGAAAGCAAGGCAGATTCAGCGGTAGCACGGCGGTTGGGATCGTCGAACATTTGCGCCATAGCTGCCAGAAAATTGTCCAAATTATTTAGACGGGTATCATGACTTTCAACCATAGGATTTGCCCAAGCCAGTGCACGTGATGTCAACAACATAATAATACATAGAACCTTAGATCTATCAGACCGGTAGTAGGAGGCATGTACATCAAAAAATAATATACATTGATTAACAAACCCACGGAATTGACTTCGGTCACCATTAAAACGGAATGGAGGCAATTTGGGCATACTGGTGGATGAGGTAGGCTCAGTAGGTAAGGCCTCCAGGACTCCTAACCTAGAACGTAGATCTTGGAGAGCCTGACCAAACCCCTGTGCATTGTGGTTAACCCGAGACTCCAAGTCTCTAATCTGATTGAGTGCAGCCGCCACCTCCTGCTGCAAGGAGTTAACTATGGTGAACAATTTGTCTGCCCGTGTCTCCGTCATTGCCCCAGCAGAATCCTCTTTTTTAGGCTGGAATATCCTGTAATACTATTGTAGGAACTCGAGGATTCTGATAGCGTGGGGCAATGAACAATCAGAGACGGGTTTCTTTGAATGCAAATAATGTATTTGTGAAACAGCAAAACACCCAAAAACAATATTCAAAAACCCGTAGTGACATGCAATGAGTCCATATATATATACACAAGTCCAGTTATATGAATCCGGATATATAAGTCTTTGAACCTCTATAGCGAGGGTGGTAAAGTTCTTACGACGGAGTCCTCACACAAATGTGACCACAAGGTAAGTCTGATGCACAGATAACGTGGCTGGATTTACACACTGCTGGTGTGTGAAGAGTCAGATCCAGGTATGAAGAAAACACAGGGAAGTCCAGGAACAAGTTAATCTCAGTTGTGGCTTAATTCAGTGAAGTCCAACAACAAGTTCATATGTCAGTAAGGTTCCAGTAACAGTTCCAACAGCTCTCACCAGAGGTAATGCACAAAGGGTTAAACAGCAACAGTTCAGAAACACAGTTCTTATCAGATGGAGTGAACCAAGGGTTAAATTCCCAAGTCAACAGTTTAGTGATAACACAGTACTTTGTGCAACTTACATATGCAGAGAATGTCCAGAGCCATGGGTAGAAACTGCTGTGGCTGAGAAACACCTGAAGATAAGGCTATGCACTTTCCTAGTAAACACACAAAAGATCTGTGAGGAACAAAGCAGCTGGGTTGCAGGGAAACGGAAGCAGAATATTCCAGCAGTGAAGCCAACACCTGAGCCAGGCTTTAAACAAACGAACAGGAAGTAGGGCACACAAAACAGCAAACTCCATTTTAACAAAGGGCAAAATCATTGACAAAGTTACCTAGAAAACCTGGAATACTGACACCCTTTCTGGTCAAATCAGTTAATGGTTTAACAATAACCGAGAAATTACCAATAAATTTACGATAAAAATTGGCAAAACCCAAAAATCTCTGAAGAGCCTTTAATGAAGTAGGTTGGACCCAATCACAGATTGCCTGAACCTTGACCGGGTCCATTTCAATAACAGATGGGGACAAAATGAATCCCAGAAATGAGATCCTCTGTACGCCAAAAAGACACTTTGATCCCTTCACATACAGAGCATTCTCTCTCAAAATCTGGAATACAGTTCGAACATGTTTCACATGAGAGTCCCAGTCATTGGAAAAAATCAAGATATCATCCAAATAAACAATCAGAAATTTGTCCACAAAATCCCTGAAAATGTCATTCATGAAGGACTGGAAGACGGAAGGAGCATTAGTGAGCCCAAAGGGCATCACCAGGTACTCAAAATGCCCTTCAGGGGTATTGAATGCCGTCTTCCATTCATCCCCGTGCTTAATGCGAATAAGGTTATACGCCCCCCTGAGGTCAAGCTTGGTAAACCAAGTAGCGTTTTTCACCCTGGAAAACAGGTCAGAAATCAAGGGTAACGGGTATTGATATTTCACAGTAATATTGTTCAAGAGACGATAATCAATACACGGCCTTAATGAACCATCCTTTTTGGCCACAAAGAAAAAACCGGCACCTAAGGGTGAAGAGGATGGTCTGATATGACCCTTCTCCAATGATTCCTTGATATAAGACCGCATAGCGTCATGTTCAGGTACAGACAAGTTAAAAAGGCGACCTTTAGGGAATTTACTACCCGGCACTAATTCAATAGCGCAGTCATAGCTCCTATGGGGAGGCAAGGATGCATATTTACTTTCGCTAAACACATCAGAAAAATCAATCAAAAAGTCAGGAATAGTGTTGAGCGATACTGCTCGATATCTAAAAATATCGGATCGGAATCGTATCGCCGATATCACTAAATATCGTCGATATCCGATTCCGATACCGGAAGTCCAATGTAAGTCTATGGGAACAAAATATCGCAACTAAAAAAACCCTTTATTTCCTTGTAAACACTAAATATACACACATAGAATACATATATATATATACATGTAATTGTGACATATATATATACATATATGTATAGTTTATACACTTCTACATAGTAAAATATCCTCTGATTCAATTGCCGGGTAAAGCCGGCTTCTGTGAAAAGACAGAAGCACCCGACATGAAATGACACTTGGTGTACATAGGGTTAACCATGTCTTTTCATGTCCTTTGCTATCTGATTTGCACAAACAATTACATCAGTCTATGTGTGCAAAATTTCACACCTGTAGGGGTTAATTAAAGGTGTAAATTCGCTGTAAAAAAACGGACTTTTTTGCTACGAATTTACACCTTTAATTAACCCCTACAGGTGTGAAATTTTGCACACATAGACTGATGTAATTGTTTGTGCAAATCAGATAGCAAAGGACATGAAAAGACATGGTTAACCCTATGTACACCGAGTGTCATTTCATGTCGGGTTCTGCATTTTCACAAAAGCCTGCAATTGAATTAGTGGCTATTATACTATGTAGAAGTGTATGAACTATAAATATAAATATATATATATGTGTCACAAATTCAATGACATGTATATATATATATGAGGTGTAAAATTGTTTAAAAAAAATGCGTGGGCTCCCGCCCTATTTTCACAACCAGACAGACAAAGCCGGCGAATGGGGGCAGATAATAATAGCCCAGAGAGGGACCATTATTTTTGGCCCCCCCTGGCTACTAACATCTGCCCCCAGACACCCCAGAAAAGACAAATCTATAATTAGATTCGCCCTTTCTGGCACTTTGACCATCTATTCCCATTGCCCTGTAGCGGTGGCGAATGGGTTAATATGGGGTTAAAGCCACATTGAAATTGAAAGGTGACCTTAAGCCAGGTTAATAATTGAGAGCTGTCAATTAGACAACTATCAATTATTAATCCTATTGCATGAAATAAAAATAAAACACACACACTTTAATTAAAAATCATTTTAATGAAATAAAGACACATGTTTTTGACCATCTTTTATTTGACTGCAAAAACCATTTCCTGTAATAAAAATAAAATAAAAAAGCAAAATTATTCTTACCTATCCCATGCACAGTCAGGTCCCACGGTGTAATCCTTCAGAAAGGGTTAATGTTTACTGCAGGGACTGCAGCTAATGCTGCAGCCTCACAGTAAACCCCCAAATGAATGAGTTCCTCTCCTGGCTGACAGGAGAGGAAGTGGAAAGCTTAATTGATTGCTTTCCACTTTCACTTCAGGTCAGCCAGGGACACAATCAGTGACGTCAGAGGGAACTGATTAACAAAAATAGGGGTACCCTTCGAATAAAAAATGGCGTGGGGTCCCCCCTATTTTTGTTAACCAGCCAGATGAAGCAGACCGCTGAGGCCTGGATTTTCAGGCTGTTAAGGAGCCAAGATCCATGGACCTTGCCAGCCTGATAATACCAGGCCACAGCAGTCTGCATATCTTGGCTGATTAACAAAAATAGGGGATCCCCTCGAAAAAAATTGGCGTGGGGTCCCCCCTATTATTGTTAACCAGCCAGATGAAGCAGACCGCTGAGGCCTGGTTTTTCAGGCTGGTAAGGATCCAATATCCATGGACCTTGCAAGCCTGATAATACCAGGCCACAGCAGTCTGCTTAGCTTGGCTGGTTAACAAAAATAGGGGATCCCCTCGAAAAAAAAACGGCGTAGGGGTCCCCCTATTTTTGTTAACCAGCCAAGTAAAATGCAGACTGCTGCGGCCTGGTATTAAAAGACTGTCAAGGCCCATGGATTTTGGCCCTCAGCAGCCTGATAATACCAGGCTACAGCAGCCCCACATTTGGCGCATCAAAAGATGTGCCAATTGTGGCACTTTACCCGGCTCTTCCCACTGCCCTGTAGCGGTGGCAAGTGGGGTAATAAGGGGTTAATGTCACCGTTGATTGCACGGTGACAATAAGCCCGGTTAATAATGGAGAGGTGTCAATAAGACACCGATCCATTATTAATCCCAAAGTTATTAAATGCATAAAAAAAAAGACAAAGCAAGAAAAAAGTATTTTAATGAAATAAAAGAGACAACACAGTTTTCATTTCTTTTATTGTACTCTCATTCCTGCGACGCCATCGATCACCTGTAAAAAAAGAAAAAAAAAAAAACAACAGTATACCACCTGTCCGACGCAGTCCATAGTAACGACTGTCCCACGGCGATCCAGCTCTGCTACATCGCAATGACAGGCAGAGCCTGTCATCGCGACGCAGCACAGCTGATTACCTGCTTCCCCGGCGGTGACGTCATCGGACTGACTGCTTTACGGCCTGGATTACCCAGCAGTCACTGCAGTTATCGCGAGAAACTGCATGTGACCGCCGGGGAAAGATGATGGCGGCCATGAAGCAGTCCAGGCCGTGACCGCCGGAGATCTTCTGCCAGGTAAGTGCCGCTGACTCCTGACAGACCCGACCGACGGACACTAACAGTGACAGACCCGACCGACGGACACTGACAGTGACAGTGACAATCCCGATTCCGGTATCCGATATGACGAAAATATCGGTACTTGGAATCGAAAGCCCGATACAGCTAATATCGATACCCGATATTTGCAGTATCGTATCGCTCAACACTAGTCAGGAACATCCTGAGCCTGAGGGGATGCAGAAAAACAGAAGTGTTGGTATTAACACATTAGCAGCCCCAACTGGTTACAGACACAGATTTCCAATCCAAAACAGGATTATGAGACTGTAACCAAGGAAAACCCAGCACGATAATGTCATGCAGATTATACAGAACCAAAAATTTGCAGCACTCCTGGTGATCAGGTTCAACCCTCATTATCACCTGAGTAGAAAACTGGGGTTTATTCTCAGCCAAAGGGGTAGAATCGATCCCCAGTAGGGGAATAGACTTCTGTAGGGTATCAAGGGAAATCCACAACGTTTAGCAAAATCATAATCCATCAGGTTAATAGCTGCTCCAGAATCAACGAAAGCCTGAGCAGAAAATGAGGACAGAGAGCATATCAGAGTGACAGTTAATAAAAACTTAGTCTGAACACTACCCAAGACAACTGAGCGTGCAAAACGTCTTCCCCGCTTAGGGCAGACTGAAATAGCATGAGAGGCATCACCACAGTAGAAACATAACCCATTGCGCTTCCGAAACTCATGACGCTGTGCCCCAGACACCACTCTATCACACTGCATGGGTTCAGAAGCTGGCTCACAAGGCAACACCATTCCACGCATACTTCTCCGCTCACGCAAACGTCTGTCAATTTGAATCGCTAATGACATAGAATCATTGAGACCAGAGGGGACAGGGAATCCCATCATAACATCCTTTACATTATCTGACAGACCCTTCCGGAAAAGGGCTGCCAAAGCGTCGTCATTCCATTTGGTCAGGACTGCCCACCTACGGAATCTCTGACAGTATAACTCAGCGTCATCAAGCCCCTGATTTAATGCCAACAAGACTTTCTCAGCTTGATCAGTGACATTAGGCTCATTGTACAATAACCCCAAGGCCTGAAAAAATGCATCAACATCACTCAAAACAGGATCCCCAGGTATCAGGGAAAAAGCCCAATCCTGAGGATCGCCGCGCAGGAGAGAGATGATAATTTGAACCTGCTGCGCTGCGTTCCCTGAGGACTTAGATTTTAAGGCAAAAAACAATTTACAATTATTTTTGAAATTCTGAAACTTAGCTCGATCCCCTAAAAACAAATCTGGCATGGGAATCCTAGGTTCCACAACAGGCAACCCAGCAAGATAGATAGCAATACTCCGAACCTCAGTGGCAAGCTGATCCACACGGCCAGACAACTGTGCAAACTCCATTGAGAGAAAAGATCCTCCCCAGCACCCAGAGATACAGAGGGAAAAAAAAAAAATGCAACAAACAGAAAAATATCTCTGACAACTCTGACAATATTTTTTCCCTTCTGTGAGTACCATACAATTTTCAATTTTTAGGCCGGTGATACTGTTATGTTTCGGTAGCTGAGGAGTGCAGGTAAAAAAGGCAATACACCAGAGCAGTTGGAATCTATGAGATTGCAGTACCCTGACTAACCACCACAACTAGAGGCAGCCGTGGAGCGTTCCTACGTTGGTCCTAGACGCCTCGTCACAGCCTGAGAAACTAACTACACCTAAAGATAGATATAGGAAAGCTATCTGCCCCGGAGCAGAACCCCAAAGATAATAGAAAGCCCCCAAACATGTAATGGCGGTTAGACAAGATGAAATACTGACACAGAAAGAAAATAGTATGAGCAAACGCTGGGGCCCAAACTAACTAAATAGAAAAGGATAGGAAGGGTACTTACTGCAATCCCAGAAAACCCTGAAAAGCACCAACTCTACTAATTTCAAAAACACCTGAGATCACACGACCTCTTCCACCTAAATTAGTTCTCTGGTGTAACAAAATCAAAACAGCAGCCACTGAAAAAACTGGAAAAAGCAAAAGTACAAACATCAGTGGCTGAACAAAACTGAGAGGGCAGAAGCCCCCGGAGGGGACCCTGAAGGCCCCCACAGAAGTGCAGGACAAAATGCAAAAATATAGCACAAACACAAAAGAAGAAAATGTCTTATCTGTTAGCAGGAGATGCAGACACGACAAAGCAGGCTACAAGGGAAACTGGAATAAAGGATTCAGACCAGAACAATTGATCACCGGCAACCCTGATGGGAAGGTGACTCCCTTATATAAGACCAGTCAGTAACACCTGATTCCCAGTCCTCACAATCTTCACTGGACAGACTAGCACCGCTTGTAACCACCAGAGGGAGCCTCTGCTCAGAACTCATCTCAAACCCATTCACAACAGATGAGGCAGTGAGACACGCTCAGCAGAGTACAAGCAGCAGTGGTTGAAGAACTAACTGGAGCGGGATCTGCACTCCAAAAATGAAAACCTCTGACTACAGTAAACACTGCACACAACTGTTCAGTAGCTGTGAAAGGCCCGTTTGTGAACTTCTATATTGTTTGCAACCAATGTATTGGATACGGATGGAAGCACGTCACACTAATAGATTTCAATTATTTGAAATAGAATGTAGCAGCAACAATTAGAGAAAAATGTCAAGGATGAGGCAGTGAGACACGCTCAGCAGAGTACAAGCAGCAATGGTTGAAGAACTAACTGGAGCGTGATCTGCACTCAAAAAAAAAAAAAACTCACAGACTAGAGTGAACACTGCACACAACTGTTCACTATCTCTGAAAGGCTCCTTTGTGAACTTCTATATTGTTTGCAACCAATGTATTGGATACGGATGGAAGCACATCACACTAATAGAGTTCATTTTTTTTAAATAGAATGTAGCAGCAACAATTAGAGAAAAATGTAAAGGATGAGGCAGTGAGACACGCTCAGCAGAGTACAAGCAGCAGTGGTTGAAGAACTAACTGGAGCGGGATCTGCACTCCAAAAATGAAAACCTCTGACTACAGTAAACACTGCACACAACTGTTCAGTAGCTGTGAAAGGCCCGTTTGTGAACTTCTATATTGTTTGCAACCAATGTATTGGATACGGATGGAAGCACATCACACTAATAGAGTTCATTTTTTTTAAATAGAATGTAGCAGCAACAATTAGAGAAAAATGTAAAGGATGAGGCAGTGAGACATGCTCAGCAGAGTACAAGCAGCAGTGGTTGAAGAACTAACTGGAGCGGGATCTGCACTCCAAAAATGAAAACCTCTGACTACAGTAAACACTGCACACAACTGTTCAGTAGCTGTGAAAGGCCCGTTTGTGAACTTCTATATTGTTTGCAACCAATGTATTGGATTCGGATGGAAGCACATCACACTAATAGATTTCATTTTTTTTAAATAGAATGTAGCAGCAACAATTAGAGAAAAATGTAAAGGATGAGGCAGTGAGACACGCTCAGCATAGTACAAGCAGCAGTGGTTGAAGAACTAACTGGAGCGTGATCTGCACTCAAAAAAAAAAAACTCACAGACTACAGTGAACACTGCACACAACTGTTCACTATCTCTGAAAGGCTCCTTTGTGTACTTCTATAGTGTTTGCAACCAATGTATTGGATACGGATGGAAGCACGTCACACTAATAGATTTGATTTTTTTTAAAATAGAATGGAGCAGCACCAATTGGAGAAAAATATAAAGGATGAGGCACTGAGACACGCTCAGCAGAGTACAAGCAGCAGTGCTTGAACAAGTAACTGGAGCGTGATGTGCACTCAAAAAATAAAAAACACAGACTGAAGTGAACACTGAAACACAACTGTTCACAATCTGTGAAAGGCTACTCCTTTGTCTACTTCTATAGTGTTTGCAACCAATGTATTGTATACGGATGGAAGCGCGTCACATTATAATTTCAATTGAATGGAGCAGCAAGAATTACACTAAAGAAAAAAAGAAGAGTCTGTGAGTGACACGTGCAGATGCCTACTAACAGCGTTGGATGCAGAGCAAACTGCAGCGTCACCTGCACTCTCACACACACACCTTTGCACAGAGCTGTTAAAACAACACTGCAAGGCAAAAGGATGATTTACACAGCGGTTGGTAAACTAGCCTGCCTAAAGCACAGTACACAAAATTGCAATCTCTAACTGTCCCTCAGAGTCAGCAGAGCAGCGTTCTGTCCCTAACTGAATTCACAGCACAGTGACGCTAAAATGGCGGCGGCGCCTTTTATAGTGCATTCTGACATCATTTCAGCATCCAATCACAGCCATGCCATTAGTTAACATGACCGCAGCAGTACAGGATGTGCCCACACTTCTTAGGATTCCTCATTGGCTGACTAAAATCACATTGCCTCTCAAAGAATTATGGGAACTTCCGATTCTGGTATACGATATATGAAAAATATCGGAACTGAGTATCGGAATTCCGATACAGCGAATATCGGCCGATACCCGATACTTGCGGTATCGGAATGCTCAACTCTAGTGGGCAGATTAAGGGTGCAGCCAGTCATGGTCAAATTAAAGCCAGGTGCAATTCTGCCCCAACAGAGACATTATCCTCTTAGTTCAGCTCAAGAGTCGGCTATAGCTCAGCAGGTACAGAAACTGGTAGCAAGTGGTGTTTTAGTTAAGACCCAGTCCCCTTGTAACACCCCTCTGTTCCCAGTTAAAAAGAAAACAGCACCAAGGCAACCAGCAGCGTACAGAATGGTCCATGATCTCCGGCTAGTGAACAAAGCTACAGAGCTCCTCACACCAGTTGTACCAAATCCTCACACCCTTCTGTCTCAGATCCCGGCTAGTGCTCTTTGTTTTTCAGTGATTGACTTGGCAAACGCATTTTTTAGTGTCCCATTGCACCCTATTTGTTTGCTTTTACATTTCAAGGGAATCAGTATACATGGACCGTTTTGCCCCAGGGTGCCCAGAATTCACCCACTATGTATACTGCCAGTCTGCAAGAGATACTGGAAAGATGGAAAATGCCAAAAGTAGTTGTTCTGCAATATGTTGATGACTTACTGATTTGTGCCCCCTCCAGGAAACAGTGTCACACTGCAACAATATCACTCATGTTGTTTCTGTACCAAGCTGGATGTAAAACGTCGAAGGATAAACTTCAATTTTGTAAATCTTCAGTTATCTTTTTGGGACATTGCATTACACCGGGGGCACTACATCTGACCAGCGCTCGCAAAGAAGGTGTACAGAATTTTCCTATTCCTGTTAATGTTGCCGCTCTTAGGACATTTCTTGGACTGGTTTCCTACTGCAGACAGTGGATACATGCTGTATCAATCCTCATGCAGCCTCTCTATGACTGTATCACCATTGTGCCTTTTAAACTAACTCCTGAAGGTATAGACTGTTTTTATTCTCTCAAAAACAGGATTGTGGCAGCTCCAGCGCTAGGAACCCCCAACTACGAACTACCATTTACCCTGTATCTCCACGAACAGCAGGGACACGCGGCAGGAGTATTGACTCAGTTACATGGTGACAATCAAAGGCCTGTAGCCTATTTCAGTGGAAGACTAGATGCAGTGGCTAGAGGTGCCCCGTCCTGTGTACGGGCAGTACATGCTGTAGGACTATTGCTCCACAAATCGTCAGACATTGTTCTTGATCACCCACTTACAGTACTTACACCTCATGATGTATATACCATACTGAACCAGGTGCAGCCGGCACATCTTTCAGCTGCACGTCACCTTCGATTGCAATGTGCACTTTTAATGCCTCCAAATGTTTCTTTGCAGAGATGTACCACACTTAATCCTGCCACATTGTTACCTCTCTCGGATCTAAAGGAGGGGTCAGGTATGGTATTGTACAAAGAAGATCCAATAGAGGAGATTCCTCATGATTGTGTTCAGCTTAGGAAACAGCAGGCCTACCCACAGTGTTTAAAACCGAAAGACTTAATGCTGATTTTGAATTTTTTGTAGATGGATCTCGCCACCAAGATGACTCAGGTACCTTCCACACTGGATATGCCATCGTCTCCCTGAATGCAGTAATCAAAGCAGAACCAATGCTCCCACATCAGTCGGCCCAGGAGGCTGAACTTAAGGCTCTGACCGAGGCCTGTAAGATAGCTGAAGGTAGAATTGTTAACATCTACACAGATTCTAGATACGCATTCGGTATAGCTCATGATTTTGGTCCAATTTGGAAATCTAGAGGATTCCTGACGGCAGCAGGACATCCCATTAAAAATGCTGACGCAGTCCAGCAGTTAATTGATGCATTACAATTACCAAAAGAGGTAGCTGTCATAAAAGTTAAAGCACATACCAGACGCACTGATCAGGTGAGTAAAGGAAACAGAATGGCCGATGCAGCAGCAAAAACAGCAGCCAGTAGACCACTCCAAGGGGTAATGATGCACCAGGTAAGCGCTCCCAAAAATCCCTTTGTGTCGGAGGATGCCTTATCCCAGATGCAGGCTCAGGTGCACCAGGAGGAAGTAGAAAAGTGGGAAAAAGAAGGTACATGTCTGAATGAAGCAAATGGGGTATGGGGAAGAGGGATGCGTCGATGCCTTCCAAGGGCGTTGTACCCTGCGGTCGCCCAGATGTTACATGGGCCAACCCACCAGTCCAAAACTGCTGTAATGAGCGTGATGCAGAAGCATTGGGTAGCACCAGGCTTTTCCACCTGTATAGAAGGTTTGATCCAGGGATGCATGGTATGTGCTACACATAATCAGGGAAGGGTAGTCAAGACACCACCCAAATACGCCCCTCGGCCCCTCTATCCTTTCCAGAGACTGCAGATTGATTATATTCAGCTGCCAAAATCAGGGTCATGGGAGTACGTGTTGGTCTGTATTGATTTATTTTCAGGATGGCCGGAGGCTTTCCCGATTGCCAAGGCTACGGCTGCGGCAACCGCAAAGAAGCTGCTTGCGGAGGTGGTGTGCAGGTATGGAGTACCAGAGGTGATCGAAAGTGACAGAGGTACACATTTCACAGGTGAAATAATGAATGAAGTCTTAACAGCTCTAGGAATTCAACAAGCTTTCCACACCCCATATCATCCACAAAGCAGTGGGAAAGTAGAAAGACTAAATGGGACATTGAAGTTAAAAATCCAAAAGGCCATGGCTGAAACAGGGAAATCTTGGCCTGAATGTTTACCATTAGCCCTATACTCAGTAAGGTACACTCCAAATAGGAAAACTGGACTTTCTCCGTATGAAGTACTATTTGGCAAAGTGCCTAGCTTAGGATGTTTCTTTCCCCAAGCACTGGAAATGAGTAACCATGTATTAAGCTCATATGTAAGGGATTTGCATAAAAGACTTAAGAAAGTACATGATAATGTCTTCAGTTCTCTTCCAGATCCGAACCAGGATCCTGGGAGTCACAGCCTGCAGCCCGGAGACTGGGTAGTCATTAAAAGACACGTGAGAAAGAGTCTGGATCCGAGATTTGATGGACCTTTTCAAGTTCTACTGACGACAAGTACCGCAGTCAAGCTACAAGGCAAGGAAACTTGGATCCACGCATCTCATTGTAAGAAGATCCTTGGAGAGCCTCCAGAAGAGGAATGATGCTACTAATGACATTTGCTTGCATCCTTGCAGTAACGGATGCTTGGAACAGACTTAGCCGTGTAGATGGGGATGATAACAGGTTCATTAGACACCACTTAGCTTTAGTGGATGGACTGAAAGAACAAAACCAAACTGTTGCAAACTGTTGGATTTGTACACACGCGCCGGTGACATCCACCAGTCTACCATTTCTTACAGTCCCAGTCTCGTGGGAAGAAATTAACTCTTGGGGTAACTGTTCAGACACATTAAGTAGCAATGCCACTCAAAAACTTTGGAACACTACGGTAGGAATACCAGTAGTGGGTTGGACTGATTTTCCATGGTGGCAGGGAAATCTAACAGGACAAATAATTCCAAGACTGTATCTATCTTTTAAAGGTGGGGCATGGGTACCCAGAAATAGAACTAGTATAACCTCTTTGGGAGAAATACCGACACAGGGGTTAAAGATAAGTTTTGGGGTCACTACAGGAAGCTTAGATGCTTTCAAACCCTCCCTATTAGAACGATACCTACACACTGATAAATGGGAAAATAATGTTTTCTTTGAGAAGGGGAATAATGAAACTTGTGCTAACAAACCAGGTAACCTGAGGTGTAATGAAGATGAAGGATATCAGAAGAACACTCCCACCTGCGGAGAACCTACCGCAGGATACTGCTCCCCACTAGGACAAAAGCCCGGATGGTGCATGATGAGTAATATTTCAAAGTTTATAGATTTGGCACACCGATTAGTATTACAGCATTCAGCTATATGGAACCTTCCACCATCAATGTATTGGGTATGTGGGGACAAGGCATTTAAGTGGCTTCCAGTAGGAGTCACCGGGAAATGCACCCTAGCTAGATTGACACCAGCCACCTATCTCATCACTCCAGATAGATTAAATCCATTGTCTATTCCAAAACATACACTACATAAACGATCTGCAGACAATAGACCTCGCCCAAATGGGAGACCACACATAGTGGAGATGGGAATAGCAAATACATTTTTCAGTGCATTATTTATCTACCCTATGATAACTCAGACATGGGATAAGTTGGTAGAATCCACAGATTACCTAGATGATCAAATATGGGATATTTTAGATATCATCAATGGGTCCCTTGCAGTACAGAACCAGTTAATTATTGTTACTAACCAACATACCTTCGTGTTAGATTACCTGACTGCAGCTCAAGGAGGGATGTGCCAGATTATCGGACCTGCATTTTGTCATTATATTGATAATTCTAGTGTTTTAACCCTTAAACATAAGCTAGAGGATGTCATAAAGTTAAGGAAACTATATGATGAGGCAAATCTGAAGAATCAAGATTCATGGTGGGCAAATACTTTCTCCTTTCTTAACCCCGCAAATTGGTTCAAAGGCATAGGGGGATGGCTGACTGGGATAATACAAACTGGCCTACAGGTTTTATTGATATGTCTTGCTATCTATTTAGTTTTTAAAATCTGTTTGATGTGTATTAAACGATGTACTAGGACACAGAGGAGGTATGAAGATGTGTATTGATCAAATGAAGGAACAAAAGGAGGGAATGTTAGAGTTAAAACCAGCATTTCTTCAGAAGACCTTGGTTTTGTCAGACAGGCTGACGCATACTAGAAGTTGAGATAAGATGTTCCTCCCTTTGAGATAATACACCCCCACTCGCCTGAGTTATGAAAAGACATCCTGTACTAGGAGCCAAGGGCAAGGATTGAGTTTTCGGTTTAAAACCAGTATTTTATGTATTAAGTGATAAGTTGTATAAACACCATATATGGTAATTCCGCTTCCTGCTTATGGGGTGTATATAAACCCCTTAGTTAGCAATAAAGAGCAGAGTTTATTGACGCATACTTTTGTCTGTGTCTTATTCTCTCTGGTACCACATTTCAAGGAGGAAAGGGTTAACGAGATAACAGTGATGACACCTGCATCTTCTGCTATCAGATAAGATATTTTCTGCTTTTATTTTTGTGCTTGCTTTTTGCATTGTTCCCTGCACTTCTGTGGAGGTCAGCCAGGTCCCCTCCGGGGGCTTGTGCTCCTCTTATTTTATCTGAGCCACTGTTATATGTTCATTTGCCTTTTCCAGTTTTTTCAGTGGCTGCGGCTTAGTTTTGAGACACCAGAGAACTAATTTAGGTGGTAGAGGTCGTGTGATCTCAGGTGTTTTTGCAATTAGTAGAGTTGGTATTTTTTAGGGTTTTTTGGATTGCAGTAAGTGTCCTTCCTATCCTTTTCTGTCCAGGTAGATTGGGCCCCAACGTTTGCTCATACTATTTTCTGTGTCTGTATTTCCTCTTGTCTAACCACCATTACATGTTTTGGGGCTTCCTATGTTCTTTGGGGATCTGCTTCGGGGCAGATAGCTTTCCTCTTTCTATCTTTAGGTGTAGTTAACCTCTCAGGCTGTGACGAGGCATCTAGGACCAACGTAGGAACGCTCCACGGCTGCCTTTAGTTGTGGTGATTAGTCAGGGTACTGCAATCCAGTAGATTCCAACCTCTCTGGTGTATTGCCGTTTTTGCCTGCTCTCCTCAGCTACCAAATCATAACACAGGATACAAACAGAAATGGATCTGGGTACTCTGCCCCCAGAGCAGGCAGAAACACAAGACAGGACAAAGGGCATCAGCTCTCCCATGACTAATCGCAATCAGAGCAAGAGCTGAACACACAAACACACATGGCAAGGTTCAGGAACTTAATGCGAAGCTCTGGCAACGCCCAACAGGAAAGAGGAACTTTATATAGGAGCTGCTCCTCAGCAATAGGCTGGGGAGAGCATTTAAGCACACACATTGCCCTAATAAAATCAGGGAAGGTGTGGCCGCATGCACCCTAAGCACACACAGAAACCATTACAGCACAGTTGGCACAGGCACTGTGGCTTAAGGCACCAGGCAGCGGCTGCAAGCTTGGACACAAGTGGAAAGTCATACACCAGCTACAGAGGACCTCGCTACCCGTGGATAGCTTCCACAGCGGCAGCCAGGAACCGCACGTGCGGAGAGTAATGCAGCGGAGTACAGACATCACAACACATGTACGGCTATGCAGCAGAGCCGGGATCTGAGCAGCCTCTATACAGGTAACAGACAACAGTATCCCAGCTGGTTAGTGGGAAAGGAGCAAAGGGTTAAAGCAGAGACATGCAAAGTAACATCGGGGAAACAAGGTACAGACATACCGGCGTTATAGTAAAATAATGATATAACACATTTATTGCGCCATGGAAGTGTGGCAAAAAAACTATAGTTTGTGCACATGGCAGACAAGTACCCCTTGAGTTACGTAGGTATTGTTTTTTTGTGCAAAATAACTTAACAAAAAAAAGTTTTGAAAGAACTAAAGCTACAGACCAGCACTAAAATGTGGCTCAGACACACACTGCATTTTTTGGCCATTTATAACAAGCATTGTTCATGAGTAATTATGATATTAAAGAGAGGGATCTAATACTAATAATATTGTAAAGTATATGTGATATGGTGCTTTTACCTACAAAGTTTAATAACACATCAGCCTAATGTGTGTTTTGTTTAGACATGTAACATGACATATAGAAAGCACAATGTGAACTATTTTCATATGTTAATATTAATTCCAGGGGAAACTTACCAAACTTTGCCTGCTTTGCTGGTGAATATGTGGACCAACCAGGTCTTGTGTAGAGCTGCTCATCTACAGCGAACCAACCACGTTCTATCACCAGCCTGTCATGGTAACCTTCGGATCGAGTGTCCCAAAGTTCGGCATGTTGCTCCACCAAACTTATTAGCCATTCTGTGTCCACACGGGGGGAATAATATTGTCCAAAATCACCACAGTTGAAAGATGCCAACACTGTGATAAATTGCCAACTTCACCAAACAGCCAAAATGCTGTCTAGACTTGTGCAAAAGTTTGGCTCAAACAATGTCTAGACACCTGTCTGTAAGGTTCTGTGTATCTGTTTCTGAAACTCAGTTTGTTCGTCGGCCATTTTGCTTTCTGTTTTGCTGCAGCTATCTTGCCCTCAGTCAAAATGGAGTTTTCCAGCTTGCATGTTCCGCCCTGATTCTCTCCGTTTGCTTCTTAAACAGCCACAGCTGAGCAATCAGTGCTTCAGAATCTAGCCTGCAGTGAACCTGTGTTCTGACTCCTGAAGCCTTGGACCTTGTACTCCAGCCATTCCTACTGAGGAACTCTGAAGCACTTGTGGACTCTGAACTCTGCTCTTGAGAGCCTCACGTTTGCATGGACTTGCGGTAACAGAGAAGAAGATCTGAATCTGTTGTGGAGAGTTATTGCTGAGCTTAGATTACTCTGGCCTGCTGTGTCTCCTGCTTCTGTGTTTGCAACCTGTGTGTTTATTTTTGCCAATTTGTATGAAGCAATACAAGACTTTCTTTATCAACCTGTGTCTCAAGTATTTTCATCGCACCCAAGCACAAGACGCTATATGAACTGTACCACATACATTACAAGATTCTGAAGCCAAACGTTAGTGTCTGCTGGGTCTGGAAAGGCTTGTCTGCTGTACTGTGGATATCGGATGTCCGGTTGTACTTTCTGTGATGACAGTGGTTGTGACTTCTCACAACCATTCCAGGTGAGCAATTCCCTTAAGTTTTTTTTTTTTCTGCAGTGTTATCACAGGTAAACACTATTGTTTTTTTTTTTTTTTTTTTTTTTTTTCTCTTCTCTTTTTGTCTGCTGAAACTCTGGATATCAGATGTCTGGTTGAAAGCTTTCTGTGATGATAGTGGTTGTGACTTCTCACAACCATTCCAGGTGAGCAGTTCCCTTAAAGTTTTTTCTTTCTTCAGTGTTGCCACAGGTGAACACTATTGTTTTTTTTTCTCTCCTCTTCTTCCAGTATCCTGTCTTAAAAGATCTGGAAAATGGAGGCCCGCATAAAGGAACTTTGTGGAGTGACTGATAATATCCTTGCAGATTTGCAGAATATAAAGACCCATTTTACAAATCTTCAGGACCTAAATAATCACAATTTGCAAGTGATTGGACAGACTACCCAGGATTTGCGAGCCAGGATTGAGGTTCTGGAGGGGGGAGTCCAGGCTCCTGCCGTGGCCCCGAGTTCTGGGATTCCCAAGTTGCCCCCTTTTCGTTTTGGTGGTGAACGTGAAAAATTCAGGGGATTTGTTAATCAATGTAATCTTTTTTTTTCTGCACATGCTTCACAATTTCCTACTGAACGATCTAAGGTGCTTACTATAATTATGTTGCTTACCAACAAGGCTTTGATATGGGCAAACCCTCTGATTGAGACTGAGGATGATTGTTTGAATCACCTTGATGATTTTATTTCAGCCATGGGGCAGGTGTTTGATGACCCCAATCGAGGTGCAACAGCTGAAGCAGCCATGTTAGCTTTGCGCCAAGGTAAGCACTCGGTAGCTGAATATGCCTTGGATTTCAGGAGATGGGCCCTTGATACCACCTGGGACAATTCCGCCAAAAAATCTATTTTTCGAAAGGGGTTATCCCCACTGATTAAGGATGAACTTGCTCGTGCCGACCCTCCCACTGCGTTAGGTGACTTTATTAACTACTGCATCCGTATTGATACTCGTTTAACTGAACGCAGGCAAGAGAGATGGTTCGAAAGCAATCGTACTAACCTTTTCCTACCTTCCTCTCCAGCTAAGGAACCTTTGAATAGGATTACACGGGAACCTGAACCTGAACCCATGCAGGTAGACTCTTTACTACGACGGGTTAGTGATGCACGCAAGGAACATCGTTTTAAGGAGAATCTATGTTTTTATTGTGGTAAGTCAGGGCACTTTATTATTAACTGTCCCAGCCGTTCTCGCAAGACTACTGCAGCACTCATTCATTGTGAGTGTTGCGAGAGGGGATCTGTCAGGTCCGAGCCTCAGGCTCCAGAGAGAGCTGCAGCAACAGATCTTGATTTCTCGGACTTAAACTCCGTTACCTCTGAGGACGTTGACTGTGTAAATGCTGCCATCTTTCAAGTTTCCTCAGCGGTGTCCCAGCTGAGTTGTAAGAAAAACAATTCTCACTGTTTTCTTTCCATCAAACTCTGGGTTGACTCAGCCTGGGTGTCTAGCTCTGCTATGATCGACTCAGGTGCAAGTGGAAATTTTATGGATGTCTCCTTTGCTCTAAAACAGGGAATACGTTCAGTGAAGAAGGCTACTCCAGTACAGATGGAAACTGTGGATGGCTCCCTGCTGACCTCTGGACCAGTGGATCAGGAAACAGAGCCTTTAAAGGTTCTTATGGGTAAAGATCATCAAGAGAAACTGTCCTTTATGCTTATCTCTTCTCCTCACTTTCCCATTATTCTAGGGCTACCATGGCTGCAGGCTCAGAATCCTACCATTAACTGGGAGACCAAGGAATTACACTTTCCAGAGAAACAGATGAGTCCAAAAATTTCAGCTTGCTCTGTTCCTAAAGGAACCATGTCAGTCCCTGAACTACCAGCTGTATACCAGGACTATGTGGATTTATGTGACAAGAAGAACGCTGACCAGCTTCCTCCTCACCGTCCATATGATTGTCCAATTGAATTATTGCCTGGAGCAGAGATACCTTTTGGTAAGATCTACCCCCTGGCGGGGCCCGAGCTGAAGGCTTTAAAAGAGTACATAGACGAAAATCTAGCCAAGGGCTTCATACGCCCCTCTTCATCTCCTGCAGGGGCACCCATATTCTTTGTAAAGAAGAAAGATGGATCCCTGAGACCATGCGTAGACTATAGGGAACTCAATAAGGTTACTATTAGAAACCGTTATCCATTGCCTTTAATCCCTGAGTTATTGGAGAGAGTGCGACATGCCAAAATTTTTTCTAAACTAGATCTTCGTGGGGCCTATAACTTAGTCCGTATTAGACCTGGGATGAATGGAAGACTGCATTCAGGTCACGCTATGGACACTTTGAATATCTGGTTATGCCTTTTGGTCTGAGTACCGCCCCAGCCACTTTCCAACACTTGGTGAATGACATCTTCAGGGATCTCCTAGATACATTCGTGGTAATTTATTTGGATGATATTTTAATTTTTTCTAACTCCACAGAGGAACATCATGGACATGTGAGAATGGTCTTGGAACGTCTAAGACAAAATCATCTTTACATCAAGCTTGAAAAGTGTGAATTCCATAAGACCGAAATTCAATTTCTGGGTATGTACTGTCTACACAAGGAATTAGTATGGATGGAAGTAAAACCCAAGCCATCAATGATTGGCCAAGTCCTAGAAATGTGAAGGAGGTACAGCGCTTCATCGGGTTTGCAAACTTCTATAGACGTTTCATTAGAAATTTCTCTGAGGTAGTGTCACCTATCACCCAACTTACCCGGAAAGAGTCTAAGTTCTCCTGGACTCCCCAAGCCCAGGAAGCATTTTCCCGTCTAAAAGATAAATTTACCACTGCACCTATCCTAGTACATCCCAACCCAGAGCTTGCCTTCATAATAGAGGTGGATGCTTCAGACTGTGCCGTGGGAGCTATACTCTCTCAGAGAACAGGTGAGAAGAATGTCTTGCATCCCTGTGCCTTCTTTTCCCAGCAGTTGTCTTCGGCTGAGAAGAACTACGATGTGGGCAATAGAGAGTTGTTGGCCATTATTGCCGCCTTCAAAGAATGGAGACACCTTCTTCAAGGAGCTGCACAGCAAATAGTCGTTCTGACAGACCATCGTAATCTTGAGTTTATCAGGTCGGCTAAGTGCCTGACTCCTCGCCAGGCTCGCTGGAATCTTTTCTTAAACCAATTTAATTTTATTATTTCTTATAGACCAGGATCGCGCAATGGAAAGGCTGATGCACTCTCTAGGATTTACTCAGCAGAGACACGTCCAATTACTCCTCCTAAGACTATTCTTCCTGACTCTAGATTCCTAGGAGTGATTCATCATCAAGACCTAATTAAAGACATCAAGGAAGCATACCATGCGGATTCTTTTTTGGCTCAACCCCCAAGGGACGTAAGTCTTGTCTTTAAGAATGGTGTGTGGATTCTGGGACAACGTCTGTATATACCTGAAACAGTCAGATTGAGAGTATTGCAACTCATTCACGATTCCAAAATAGCCGGGCATAGAGGAATTCTAAAGACACAGGAATTTCTTTCTCGTTTCTTTTGGTGGCCCACTTGTAGGAAGGATGTTTTGGACTATGTCACGTCGTGTGAGGTTTGTGCAAGATGCAAAACACCTCGCTCTTCACCAACTGGTCTGTTACAGCCTCTTCCCACCCCGTCCCGCCCGTGGGGATCCATTTCTATGGACTTCATTGTGGAATTACCAACCTCTCAAGGGAAGAACACTATTCTAGTGGTGGTTGACCGTTTAACAAAGGCAGCTCATTTTATCCCTTGTGTCGGCTTACCCACTGCAAAACAGACATCAGATTTGATGATTAAAGATGTGTTTCGTTTACATGGAGTACCGGATGAGGTTATTTCGGATCGAGGGGTGCAATTCACTTCTAGGTTTTGGCAAAATTTCTGTGCAGCATTGGACATTAAAGTAAACCTTTCTTCTGCTTTTCATCCCCAGACTAATGGACAAACCGAACGAACCAATCAAACCTGGAGCAGTATCTCCGCTGCTTTATCTGCCACCTACAGGATGATTGGGTGGATCTACTTCCATTGGCTGAGTTCTCTTACAACAACTCTCAGAGTGCCTCCACTAAACAGTCTCCTTTTTACTCTAATCTAGGTTATCATCCTAACATTCTACCACGATTTCCCATAGAGACGCCTTTGCCAGCAGTGGCTGAAAGAGTCACGACTTTACAGAAGAATATGGATCTTCTAAAGGAGAATCTGGAATCGGCTCAGGAAAGGTACAAGAAGGCAGCAGATAAATTTCGTAAACCTGCACCAGCTTTTAAGGTAGGAGACCTGGTCTGGCTGTCAACCAGAAATCTTAAGTTAAGGATTCCATCGTCTAAGTTGGGACATAAGTACATTGGACCCTATAAAATCAGTAAGATTATAAGTGCCGTTGCTTGTCGTCTTCAATTGCCCAGAACTATGAGAATCCACCCTGTCTTTCATGTATCCCTACTAAAGGCTGCGACACCCAATACGTTTCCTGGACGTTCTTCTCCTTGCCCTGACCCAGTGCTAGTCGATGGTCAGGAAGAATTTGTGGTGGAAAGGATTTTAGATTCCAGGTTGTATAGAAATCAGTTACAATATCTGATTAAATGGCAGGGCTACCCAGTGGAGGACAACTCATGGGAGCCAGTCAATAACGTTAATGCTCCTCGCTTGCTCCGTCAGTTTCATCAGAGGTACCCACACAAGCCTGGTCTGAGGTCATCCGGAGGTTGTCCCTAAGGGGGGAGTAATGTAAGGTTCTGTGTATCTGTTTCTGAAACTCAGTTTGTTCGTCGGCCATTTTGCTTTCTGTTTTGCTGCAGCTATCTTGCCCTCAGTCAAAATGGAGTTTTCCAGCTTGCATGTTCCCGCCCTGATTCTCTCCGTTTGCTTCTTAAACAGCCACAGCTGAGCAATCAGTGCTTCAGAATCTAGCCTGCAGTGAACCTGTGTTCTGACTCCTGAAGCCTTGGACCTTGTACTCCAGCCATTCCTACTGAGGAACTCTGAAGCACTTGTGGACTCTGAACTCTGCTCTTGAGAGCCTCACGTTTGCATGGACTTGCGGTAACAGAGAAGAAGATCTGAATCTGTTGTGGAGAGTTATTGCTGAGCTTAGATTACTCTGGCCTGCTGTGTCTCCTGCTTCTGTGTTTGCAACCTGTGTGTTTATTTTTGCCAATTTGTATGAAGCAATACAAGACTTTCTTTATCAACCTGTGTCTCAAGTATTTTCATCGCACCCAAGCACAAGACGCTATATGAACTGTACCACATACATTACACTGTCTCATGTTGATTCAATTGGTTTGAATGTTAACTAGTGTTGAGCGATACGATACCGCAAGTATCGGGTATCGGCCGATATTAGGTCTATCGGCCTTTCGATACTTAGTTCCGATATTTTCGTCTTATCGGATACCGGAATCAGGATTGTCACTATCACTGTCAGTGTCCGTCGGTCGGGTCTGTCAGGAGTCAGCGGCACTTACCTGGCAGAAGATCTCCGGCGGTCATGGCCTGGACTGCTTCATGGCCGCCATCATCTTTCCCCGGCGGTCACATGCAGTTTCTCGCGATAACTGCAGTGACTGCTGGGTAATCCCGGCCGTAAAGCAGTCAGTCCGATGACGTCACCGCCGGGGAAGCAGGTAATCAGCTGTGCTGCGTCGCGATGACAGGCTCTGCCTGTCATTGCGATGTAGCAGAGCTGGATCGTCGTGGGACTGTCGTTACTATGGACTGCGTCGGACAGGTGGTATACTGTTGGTTTTTTTTTTTTCTTTTTTTACAGGAGATCGATGGCGTCGCAGGAATGAGAGTGTAATAAAATTAATGAAAACTGTGTTGTCTCTTTTATTTCATTAAAAGACTTTTTTCTTGCTTTGTCTTTTTTTTATACATTTAATAACTTTGGGATTAATAATGGATCGGTGTCTTATTGACACCTCTCCATTATTAACCGGGCTTATTGTCACCGTGCAATCAACGGTGACATTAACCCCTTATTACCCCACTTGCCACCGCTACATGGCAGTGGGAAGAGCCGGGTAAAGTGCCACAATTGGCACATCTTTTGATGCGCCAAATGTGGGGCTGCTGTAGCCTGGTATTATCAGGCTGTTGAGGGCCAAAATCCATGGGCCTTGACAGTCTTTTAATACCAGGCCGCAGCAGTCTGCATTTTACTTGGCTGGTTAACAAAAATAGGGGGACCCCTACGCCGTTTTTTTTTCGAGGGGATCCCCTATTTTTGTTAACCAGCCAAGCTAAGCAGACTGCTGTGGCCTGGTATTATCAGGCTGGCAAGGTCCATGGATATTAGATCCTTACCAGCCTGAAAAACCAGGCCTCAGCGGTCTGCTTCATCTGGCTGGTTAACAAAAATAGGGGGGACCCCACGCCAATTTTTTTCGAGGGGATCCCCTATTTTTGTTAATCAGCCAAGATATGCAGACTGCTGTGGCCTGGTATTATCAGGCTGGCAAGGTCCATGGATCTTGGCTCCTTAACAGCCTGAAAATCCAGGCCTCAGCGGTCTGCTTCATCTGGCTGGTTAACAAAAATAGGGGGGACCCCACGCCAATTTTTTTCGAGGGGAACCCCTATTTTTGTTAATCAGTTCCCTCTGACGTCACTGATTGTGTCCCTGGCTGACCTGAAGTGAAAGTGGAAAGCAATCAATTAAGCTTTCCACTTCCTCTCCTGTCAGCCAGGAGAGGAACTCATTCATTTGGGGGTTTACTGTGAGGCTGCAGCATTAGCTGCGGTCCCTGCAGTAAACATTAACCCTTTCTGAAGGATTACACCGTGGGACCTGACTGTGCATGGGATAGGTAAGAATAATTTTGCTTTTTTATTTTATTTTTATTACAGGAAATGGTTTTTGCAGTCAAATAAAAGATGGTCAAAAACATGTGTCTTTATTTCATTAAAATGATTTTTAATTAAAGTGTGTGTGTTTTATTTTTATTTCATGCAATAGGATTAATAATTGATAGTTGTCTAATTGACAGCTCTCAATTATTAACCTGGCTTAAGGTCACCTTTCAATTGCAATGTGGCTTTAACCCCATATTAACCCATTCGCCACCGCTACAGGGCAATGGGAATAGACGGGCAAAGTGCCAGAAAGGGCGAATCTAATTATAGATTTGTCTTTTCTGGGGTGTCTGTTCATACACTTCTACATAGTATAATAGCCGCTAATTCAATTGACGGCTTTTGTGAAAATGCAGAACCCGACATGAAATGACACTTGGTGTACATAGGGTTAACCATGTCTTTTCATGTCCTTTGCTATCTGATTTGCACAAACAATTACATCAGTGTATGTGTGCAAAATTTCACACCTGTAGGGGTTAATTAAAGGTGTAAATTCGTAGCAAAAAAGTCTGGTTAACCCTATGTACACCAAGTGTCATTTCATGTCGGGTGCTTCTGTCTTTTCACAGAAGCCGGCTTTACCCGGCAATTGAATCAGAGGATATTTTACTATGTAGAAGTGTATAAACTATACATATATGTATATATATGTCACAATGACATGTATGTATATATATATATATATATATATATATGTATTCTATGTGTGTATATTTAGTGTTTACAAGGAAATAAAGGTTTTTTTTAGTTGCGATATTTTGTTCCCATAGACTTACATGGGACTTCCGGTATCGGAATCGGATATCGCCGATATTTAGTGATATCGGCGATACCATTCCGATCCGATATTTTTAGATATCGAGCAGTATCGCTCAACACTAATGTTAACCCTATAAGTTATAAAACGCTACACGGATCGCATACTGATGTGATCCGTGTGCAGTACGTGTTTACACACATCCATTGACTTGTATTGGTCCGTGTGATCCCACAAACACTGACATGTCTCCGTGTTTTGCACACGGACTCATGGTCCATGAGAACAAGCTGACATGTTAACAGACCCATTCATTTTAATGAATCTAAGTGTGTCATTATCTCCGGTATGTGAGGAAACTGTCACTACATGTACCGGAGCTACTGACGTGTGAAACCAGCCTAAGGCCCTGTGCACACTTTGCGTTTTTAGATGCGTTTCCGCTGCGTTTTTCAATGTGCGGAAACGCATCCAACCCGCAGCACAGTGCATTACCAATGTAATCTAATGGGAAACGCATGTCTGCTGTGCACATGCTGCGAAAAAAAATGCACGGTTTCACCGTGTTTTATTTTCCGCAGCATGTCAATTCTTTGTGCGGAACAGCAGCAGTTCGGCGCCCATTGACTTGCATTGAGTCGGGCACTTCCGCAGCAAAACCGCAGATCTAAAAAAGATCTGCGGTTTTGCTGCGGGTGAAACTGCTGCACTTCGGGAGGAGGGAAGTGTGTGGGCGGTGCGTGGGCCTGTATAGTGTGCGGCGATATGTGTGTGGGCGGTGCATGGGCGTGTATAGTGTGCGGCGCTATGTGTGTGGGCAGTGATTGTGTGCCGGTGTCTGCGTGATCGGTGTGCGGGCCTGTGTGTATGATCGGTGTGCAGGGCTGTGTGCGTGATCGGTGTATGTGCTGAGGTGTGTGGGGCTGTGTGCGGGGCTGTGTGCGTGTCTCCGTGTATGCAGGCATCGTCGGATGGGACTACAAGTCCCATCCGGCTATGCCTGCTACAGTGACAGTGACTGACACATTAGCCAATGATGGGACAGTAGTAGTCCCATCATCCGGCTAATGTGCTGAATGTAAAAAAAAAAAAAAAAACATACATGACATGCAACATATAACATACACATGACATACAGAACATATAACATACACATGACATACAGAACATATAACATACACATGACATACAGAACATACAATGACATACAGAACATATAACATACACATGACATACAGAACATATAACATACACATGACATACAGAACATATAACATACACATGACATACAGAACATACAACATACACGTGACATACAGAACATATAACATACACATGACATGCAGAACATATAACATACACATGACATACAACATACAACATACACATGACATACACATGACATACAGAACATACACATGACATACAGAACATATAACATACACATGACATACAGAGCATATAACAAACAATGACATACAGAACATATAACATACACATGACATACAGAACATACAACAT
Organism: Oophaga sylvatica; assembly: GCA_033576555.1. NCBI lineage: Eukaryota > Metazoa > Chordata > Amphibia > Anura > Dendrobatidae > Oophaga > Oophaga sylvatica. The sequence goes on from JARQOD010000005.1 coordinate 25,382,361, forward strand.
ACACATGACATACAGAGCATATAACATACACATGACATACAGAACATATAACACACACATGACATACAGAACATATAACATACACATGACAAACAGAACATATAAGATACACATAACATACAGAACATATAACATACACATGACATACAGAACATACAACATACACATGACATACAGAACATACAACATACACGTGACATACAGAACATATAACATACACATGACATGCAGAACATATAACATACACATGACATACAACATATAACATACACATGACATACACATGACATACAGAACATACACATGACATACAGAACATATAACATACACATGACATACAGAACATACAACATACACATGACATACAGAACATATAACATACACATGACATACAGAAAATATAACACACACATGACATACAGAACATATAACATACACATGACATACAGAACATACAACATACACATAACATACAGAACATATAACATACACATGACATACAACATATAACATACACATGACATACACATGACATACAGAACATACAGATGACATACAGAACATATAACATACACATGACATATAGAACATATAACATACACATGACATACAGAACATATAACATACACATGACATACAGAACATATAACATACACATGACATACAGAACATATAACATACACATGACATACAGAACATATAACATACAATGACATACAGAACATGCAATGACATACAACACATAACATACAATGACATATAGAACATACCATGACATACAGAACATATAACATACAATGACATACAGAACATGCAATGACATACAGAACATATAACATACACATGACATACAGAACATATAACATACACATGACATACAGAACATATAACATACACATGACATACAGAACATATAACATACACATGACATACAGAACATATAACATACACATGACATGCAGAACATATAACATACACATGACATACAACATATAACATACACATGACATACACATGACATACAGAACATGCACATGACATACAGAACATATAACATACACATGACATACAGAGCATATAACAAACAATGACATACAGAACATATAACATACACATGACATACAGAACATATAACATACACATGACATACAGAACATACAACATACACATGACATACAGAACATACAACATACACATGACATACAGAACATATAACATACACATGACATACAGAACATATAACATACACATGACATGCAGAACATATAACATACACATGACATACAACATATAACATACACATGACATACACATGACATAAAGAACATACACATGACATACAGAACATATAACATACACATGACATACA
>JARQOD010000005.1:25383829-25412984 GCA_033576555.1 Oophaga sylvatica
AATCTCATAGATTCCAACTGCTCTGGTGTATTGCCTTTTTACCTGCACTCCTCATTTACCAAATCATAACATTACTCCTTTTTTTTGGTTGATGGTATATCTTGGAGTGTACAATATAAGTCATTTACGTACATAATTTGGGGATTGACTATTATAATTGTAGTCCACACAATATTGATTTTCTCCTCACCGTTTTTTGGTGTACTGGTTTCATTTAAATTGGAGTCCAGAGTACAGTAGTGCCCATCGAGGAGAGGTATTTCCTTTTTTGAAAATGTTTGGAGCAATATATGGAGAGCATTATACAATGGAGAATGATAAATAGGGCCCATCATACACTGTAGCATCATCCATGGGGCCCACTGACACTTTTTGGCCAGGGGCACACGAAAAACCAAAGCCAGCCTTGCCACCCACTCACAACTTTAGCCAAATAACCACCAGTTCTCAATGCGTTACTATTGTTATAAAGTAACTGAAGGTTGACAAACTTAAGGAATAAGAATTGATGTTGTTGGCTGTTATGTTTCGGTAGCTGAGGAGAAATTGCAAAAAATAGCCAAACCAATACACAGAAGGAAATAGCAGCCAAAAAGTCCCATAAAAATTACTTTATTAACAACATATGTTTAAAATTACATAGGATAGGTAATTCGGACATCTGGGGAAAATCGTAAGGAATGCCAATGTAATCCCTCCATGAGGATCTGGTCAAGACCAGATAGCTGATGATACAATCAAAATTTTTTACACACATGTGCTGCACATATAGACCACTTGCAGTAATAGCATAGTGCTAGATAATATAGACATAATGAACCCAGCCTATAGTGCAATACTACCTTAAGCAAAAGTATAGCTCAGCCTTCAGATCAGGACCCAGATCCACCCCAACGCGCGTTTCGGAGCACGGCTCCTTCCTCAGGGGGCGTACATGGAACTGCTATATGGCGGTTTATCTACCCTCATATTGCCACCGGTCTGACTCACCCACAGTGCATCGCGCTCACCACAGCCTGTGCTTGAAATTAATTAGTCCATTACTGCCTCTCATGCGCCGCATACCGCCACCATATCCGCAAACCCTCTTCCATGACGTCAGCATCCGGAACTCCGTGGGGCCCCACGTGACCGGACGCCGACGAAACAGGGAGAAGGCATCGCGAGAGCGGCCGGGCAAGCGGCGCATGCGCACTCGCAATGTGGACACCACAATTACATTTTAGATACTGGCATAACAATGGAGTAAGTACCGCATAGCGGTCATACACACCATAATCAAAGCCACGCCAGTTCACCACAATTCACAGGCAGTATATAAGATATTAGGACTATGCAAAAAACTATATTGCTGGCTCTGTGTGTGGGTCAAACCGCCGACCAATTAAAACCACCAAACAGGACAGAATCACCACAAAAACGACCAGAGAAACAAAAATAAAAATAAAAAAGAAAAATAAAAAAGACATAAACAATGAAACCAAATATATCACAGAAAAAATGCATAAGATACAAAAACAATATAGCGAAAAATAACAGATAATAGCAAAAAAATTAGTGTTAGACAGAAAGAAAAATTATAAAACGCAAAAATTACAAATGAAAATGAATATATATATATTAAGACAATAAACCCTTATAAATCGTACAATATCATGATCCTATGTCTTTACAATTCTTCTTGTTGAGAGAAGTCACTGATCATCAAGTTATATTCCGAGTGTCAAACTCTTCAAATATTCGATGATTGTCCAAAGATAAACACATTGATCTATATAAAATTTAAAAAAATAATTAAAATCAATGTCAAGACATTCAGAATGATCCACGACACGCGAACGGGGATCAAAGGTAAGGAGCAAAAGACAGATTTTCATTCAGCCCCTTAGGGTGGATTGTTTGTAATATCCAGATCCATTTAGTTTCCAGCTGCCCCAGTTTTTTAGTTAGATTACCCCCCCTGATGTTAATGTTGAGCATATCGATGCCACGTACCTTCAATAAGGCACTATCACATTGATGGAAATCATGGAAATGACGTGGTAGCGTTTTTAAAGAGGATGTGTCCGTGCAGCAGGAGGCCGCCTGGATCCCCAACACATGTTCGCGAGTGCGTACCTTCAACTGTCTAGATGTTAAGCCGACGTATATCAAACCACACGGACATGTAGCATAGTATATTACATATCTAGACGTACATGTAATTCGGTGTTTGATCTTAAAGTTTTTAGAACCGTCGGAATTTACAAATGTGGCACTACGCTGAATGTTAGGACAGGCGACACACCTGCCGCACGGAACACAGCCATTAACCATGGGCATAGAGTCCAAAAAGGTGGACCCCACGTGTGAATAGTGACTAGTGACCAGCATGTCACGCAGATTTCTCGCTCTTCGGAAGGTAATCATGGGACACTCTGGAATAAACTTTTTAATGATCGGATCCACCATTAAAATTGGCCATGCTTTCATAAGGGCTGCTCTAATTAGCCCATGTTGTGAATTATAGGTTGTCACAAACCTAGACTCTCTCTGATTGATAGCCCTCTGGCCTACATTGCTATATAGAAGTCTATTGCGATTTGTATGTTTTGCCCGATGATATGCTTTTTTTAAAGATCGTCTACTATATCCACGGGCAAGGAAACGAGATTTTAATTCCTCAGCTCTACGTGTAAAGTCTTCCTCCGAAGAGCAGATGCGTTTTAAACGCAAAAATTGCCCTACCGGGATGCCCCTTATCATGTGTTTAGGATGACACGAGGATGCATGTAATAATGTATTTGATGCCGTTGTTTTCCGGAAAATATCCGTTCTGATACATCCTGTGTCATCCCTATAGATAGAGACATCCAGAAAATCAATCTTGTTTTTGTCACACACCGGGGTAAGTTTGATATTCAAATCGTTGTCATTCAGATACGAAACAAACTGCGAGAGGTCCATGGAGTTGCCATGCCAAACGAAAAAGATATCGTCAATGTAGCGTGCCCAAAATAGGACACGCTCCACAGACCCCAATCCGTCAGACATAAAGAGGTCCCTCTCCCACAACCCCAGGAACAGGTTGGCATAGGAGGGCGCGAAGGCCGCCCCCATAGCTGTACCCTGGAGCTGTAGGTAGAAGGACCCCTTAAACACAAAAAAGTTGTGAGTGAGGGTGAACTCCAAAAGCTCCAAGATGAGGTCCCTTAAACCTACTGATAGTGTAGAGGTAGCCAAAAAAAATTTAACCGCCCTTAGACATCTGTGTGGCGGATGCTTGTATAAAGGGACTCAACATCAAGGGATGCCAGTAGAGTGTCACCCTCAAGGCACAGTCCATCGACCTTCCGCAGCAAGTCTCCCGTATCCTTAAGAAACGAGGGAAGAATGGACACTAGTGGCTGCAGGTAGTGTTCTATCCATCTATTAATATTCTCGAGATAGTTTCCTCTACCAGACACGATAGGCCTGCCAGGTGGTGACCTCAGATCTTTATGTATTTTCGGCAACAGATATAATGTAGCAATGGTGGGTTCTTTAACACTCAATGCCAACGCCAACTCCTTGGTGATAACGTCGTTGTCTAGTGCCCTTTTCAGTATAGTATCTAGTTTACACATAAATGCAGAGAGGGGGTTGTATGTCAATTTCCTATAACACATAGGAACATTGAGTTGTTTAAATACTTCTCTCTCATACATTTCTCTAGGCCACACAACGATGTTACCACCCTTGTCAGCTGGTTTAATAACCACATCCGACAGATTTCTCAAGAATTTAAGTCTGCTGCGTTCCTGCTTGGTTAAATTATCCGTACCTCCACTAATAGGTATTGCATTCAGATCCTCGGCCACCACCTTAACAAACATATCTATGCTTGGACAAGAAGTAAAAGGAGGAAATTTAGTAGATCTCGGACGAATAGATGGAGGGATCTTACCTCCTTCCCTGTGTTCAATAGCCAGCTCCTCCAACGTTCTCACTGCCTCCTGCTCCTCTTCTGTAGGAAAAATATTGTTAATTTCCTCATTGAAAAAATACCTTCTGAATAGCAGTGACCGTGCAAACATGTGCAAATCCTTCACCACTAAGAAATTGTCATACCCTGGTGTGGGAGAAAAGGAAAGACCTTTACCCAGTAAAGAGAGATCAATATCAGTGAACACATGTTCACTTAGATTAATCACCTTATTGTCTCTCCGACTGTTGTCAAAAGTATCAAATGGACGTCTTCTATAGGGATGAAACGCATGGTCACGTAATCTGTGTATATCATTAACTCCAGATATATTTCCAGAAGCAGAAGACGTATCTGATTGACCACCTGATGATACTACCGATGTGCAGGAAGACATCCTACGTAGATTAGAGGAATTCAAACTCCGCCATAAATAGACCTTATTATTCTGATAATCACGTAGGTCCCGATTATATTTAGATAATTGATTGGTCTGTATTTTCTTTACCAAAGTGTCCATACTTTTATCCAAATCACTTTCAAACGTTTGTAATTTATCTACTGGACAATCTTTTTTAATATCTGTTTGAAAGCTATCAATCATTTTATCCAATTCAGCAATGTTGTCTGAATTATTGCTAATTAAAAGATTGATTAGAGTTGTTGAACATGTGTCACAGGCCTCCTCCCATTTAGTTTTAAACTGAGTATCAGTTACGGGAAAGTGGGAATAACTCTCACTCTAAGACCTCTTGGGATCATTTTGTTGGCAGTGTATTTCTCCAAAAAGAGACGGTTCCACCACAATCTAGATCTTTTCATTAATAGAGTCTTCATATGTGACATTCTGTCCTCCAAACCTTGATCACCCACTGGTTGTGTCGTGCCTCCCCCAGAAGCACCAAACACCTTATCCATATGTGCAAGCCAATTTTTCTCCCTTGCTTTATAGTCCATGGTGTCCGCCAAGAAGAAACCTGTGCATAACACAGCAATAAATACATGTAACAGAATATAGGTGGAAAACATCACCCCAAGTAATACCAATGATTATACTCAAAATAAATTGGACTAATAGGGAAACTGCCAAAGAGCTAAGCCAATACACAGAAGGAAATAGCAGCCAAAAAGTCCCATAAAAATTACTTTATTAACAACATATGTTTAAAATTACATAGGATAGGTAATTCGGACATCTGGGGAAAATCATAAGGAATGCCAATGTAATCCCTCCATGAGGATCTGGTCAAGACCAGATAGCTGATGATACAATCAAAATTTTTTACACACATGTGCTGCACATATAGACCACTTGCAGTAATAGCATAGTGCTAGATAATATAGACATAATGAACCCAGCCTATAGTGCAATACTACCTTAAGCAAAAGTATAGCTCAGCCTTCAGATCAGGACCCAGATCCACCCCAACGCGCGTTTCGGAGCACGGCTCCTTCCTCAGGGGGCGTACATGGAACTGCTATATGGCGGTTTATCTACCCTCATATTGCCACCGGTCTGACTCACCCACAGTGCATCGCGCTCACCACAGCCTGTGCTTGAAATTAATTAGTCCATTACTGCCTCTCATGCGCCGCATACCGCCACCATATCCGCAAACCCTCTTCCATGACGTCAGCATCCGGAACTCCGTGGGGCCCCACGTGACCGGACGCCGACGAAACAGGGAGAAGGCATCGCGAGAGCGGCCGGGCAAGCGGCGCATGCGCACTCGCAATGTGGACACCACAATTACATTTTAGATACTGGCATAACAATGGAGTAAGTACCGCATAGCGGTCATACACACCATAATCAAAGCCACGCCAGTTCACCACAATTCACAGGCAGTATATAAGATATTAGGACTATGCAAAAAACTATATTGCTGGCTCTGTGTGTGGGTCAAACCGCCGACCAATTAAAACCACCAAACAGGACAGAATCACCACAAAAACGACCAGAGAAACAAAAATAAAAATAAAAAAGAAAAATAAAAAAGACATAAACAATGAAACCAAATATATCACAGAAAAAATGCATAAGATACAAAAACAATATAGCGAAAAATAACAGATAATAGCAAAAAAATTAGTGTTAGACAGAAAGAAAAATTATAAAACGCAAAAATTACAAATGAAAATGAATATATATATATTAAGACAATAAACCCTTATAAATCGTACAATATCATGATCCTATGTCTTTACAATTCTTCTTGTTGAGAGAAGTCACTGATCATCAAGTTATATTCCGAGTGTCAAACTCTTCAAATATTCGATGATTGTCCAAAGATAAACACATTGATCTATATAAAATTTAAAAAAATAATTAAAATCAATGTCAAGACATTCAGAATGATCCACGACACGCGAACGGGGATCAAAGGTAAGGAGCAAAAGACAGATTTTCATTCAGCCCCTTAGGGTGGATTGTTTGTAATATCCAGATCCATTTAGTTTCCAGCTGCCCCAGTTTTTTAGTTAGATTACCCCCCCTGATGTTAATGTTGAGCATATCGATGCCACGTACCTTCAATAAGGCACTATCACATTGATGGAAATCATGGAAATGACGTGGTAGCGTTTTTAAAGAGGATGTGTCCGTGCAGCAGGAGGCCGCCTGGATCCCCAACACATGTTCGCGAGTGCGTACCTTCAACTGTCTAGATGTTAAGCCGACGTATATCAAACCACACGGACATGTAGCATAGTATATTACATATCTAGACGTACATGTAATTCGGTGTTTGATCTTAAAGTTTTTAGAACCGTCGGAATTTACAAATGTGGCACTACGCTGAATGTTAGGACAGGCGACACACCTGCCGCACGGAACACAGCCATTAACCATGGGCATAGAGTCCAAAAAGGTGGACCCCACGTGTGAATAGTGACTAGTGACCAGCATGTCACGCAGATTTCTCGCTCTTCGGAAGGTAATCATGGGACACTCTGGAATAAACTTTTTAATGATCGGATCCACCATTAAAATTGGCCATGCTTTCATAAGGGCTGCTCTAATTAGCCCATGTTGTGAATTATAGGTTGTCACAAACCTAGACTCTCTCTGATTGATAGCCCTCTGGCCTACATTGCTATATAGAAGTCTATTGCGATTTGTATGTTTTGCCCGATGATATGCTTTTTTTAAAGATCGTCTACTATATCCACGGGCAAGGAAACGAGATTTTAATTCCTCAGCTCTACGTGTAAAGTCTTCCTCCGAAGAGCAGATGCGTTTTAAACGCAAAAATTGCCCTACCGGGATGCCCCTTATCATGTGTTTAGGATGACACGAGGATGCATGTAATAATGTATTTGATGCCGTTGTTTTCCGGAAAATATCCGTTCTGATACATCCTGTGTCATCCCTATAGATAGAGACATCCAGAAAATCAATCTTGTTTTTGTCACACACCGGGGTAAGTTTGATATTCAAATCGTTGTCATTCAGATACGAAACAAACTGCGAGAGGTCCATGGAGTTGCCATGCCAAACGAAAAAGATATCGTCAATGTAGCGTGCCCAAAATAGGACACGCTCCACAGACCCCAATCCGTCAGACATAAAGAGGTCCCTCTCCCACAACCCCAGGAACAGGTTGGCATAGGAGGGCGCGAAGGCATCTCGCGATGCCTTCTCCCTGTTTCGTCGGCGTCCGGTCACGTGGGGCCCCACGGAGTTCCGGATGCTGACGTCATGGAAGAGGGTTTGCGGATATGGTGGCGGTATGCGGCGCATGAGAGGCAGTAATGGACTAATTAATTTCAAGCACAGGCTGTGGTGAGCGCGATGCACTGTGGGTGAGTCAGACCGGTGGCAATATGAGGGTAGATAAACCGCCATATAGCAGTTCCATGTACGCCCCCTGAGGAAGGAGCCGTGCTCCGAAACGCGCGTTGGGGTGGATCTGGGTCCTGATCTGAAGGCTGAGCTATACTTTTGCTTAAGGTAGTATTGCACTATAGGCTGGGTTCATTATGTCTATATTATCTAGCACTATGCTATTACTGCAAGTGGTCTATATGTGCAGCACATGTGTGTAAAAAATTTTGATTGTATCATCAGCTATCTGGTCTTGACCAGATCCTCATGGAGGGATTACATTGGCATTCCTTATGATTTTCCCCAGATGTCCGAATTACCTATCCTATGTAATTTTAAACATATGTTGTTAATAAAGTAATTTTTATGGGACTTTTTGGCTGCTATTTCCTTCTGTGTATTGGCTTAGCTCTTTGGCAGTTTCCCTATTAGTCCAATTTATTTTGAGTATAATCATTGGTATTACTTGGGGTGATGTTTTCCAACTATATTCTGTTACATGTATTTATTGCTGTGTTATGCACAGGTTTTTTCTTGGCGGACACCATGGACTATAAAGCAAGGGAGAAAAATTGGCTTGCACATATGGATAAGGTGTTTGGTGCTTCTGGGGGAGGCACGACACAACCAGTGGGTGATCAAGGTTTGGAGGACAGAATGTCACATATGAAGACTCTATTAATGAAAAGATCTAGATTGTGGTGGAACCGTCTCTTTTTGGAGAAATACACTGCCAACAAAATGATCCCAAGAGGTCTTAGAGTGAGAGTTATTCCCACTTTCCCCGTAACTGATACTCAGGTTAAAACTAAATGGGAGGAGGCCTGTGACACATGTTCAACAACTCTAATCAATCTTTTAATTAGCAATAATTCAGACAACATTGCTGAATTGGATAAAATGATTGATAGCTTTCAAACAGATATTAAAAAGATTGTCCAGTAGATAAATTACAAACGTTTGAAAGTGATTTGGATAAAAGTATGGACACTTTGGTAAAGAAAATACAGACCAATCAATTATCTAAATATAATCGGGACCTACGTGATTATCAGAATAATAAGGTCTATTTATGGCGGAGTTTGAATTCCTCTAATCTACGTAGGATGTCTTCCTGCACATCGGTAGTATCATCAGGTGGTCAATCAGATACGTCTTCTGCTTCTGGAAATATATCTGGAGTTAATGATATACACAGATTACGTGACCATGCGTTTCATCCCTATAGAAGACGTCCATTTGATACTTTTGACAACAGTCGGAGAGACAATAAGGTGATTAATCTAAGTGAACATGTGTTCACTGATATTGATCTCTCTTTACTGGGTAAAGGTCTTTCCTTTTCTCCCACACCAGGGTATGACAATTTCTTAGTGGTGAAGGATTTGCACATGTTTGCACGGTCACTGCTATTCAGAAGGTATTTTTTCAATGAGGAAATTAACAATATTTTTCCTACAGAAGAGGAGCAGGAGGCAGTGAGAACGTTGGAGGAGCTGGCTATTGAACACAGGGAAGGAGGTAAGATCCCTCCATCTATTCGTCCGAGATCTACTAAATTTCCTCCTTTTACTTCTTGTCCAAGCATAGATATGTTTGTTAAGGTGGTGGCCGAGGATCTGAATGCAATACCTATTAGTGGAGGTACGGATAATTTAACCAAGCAGGAACGCAGCAGACTTAAATTCTTGAGAAATCTGTCGGATGTGGTTATTAAACCAGCTGACAAGGGTGGTAACGTCGTTGTGTGGCCTAGAGAAATGTATGAGAGAGAAGTATTTAAACAACTCAATGTTCCTATGTGTTATAGGAAATTGACATACAACCCCCTCTCTGCATTTATGTGTAAACTAGATACTATACTGAAAAGGGCACTAGACAACGACGTTATCACCAAGGAGTTGGCGTTGGCATTGAGTGTTAAAGAACCCACCATTGCTACATTATATCTGTTGCCGAAAATACATAAAGATCTGAGGTCACCACCTGGCAGGCCTATCGTGTCTGGTAGAGGAAACTATCTCGAGAATATTAATAGATGGATAGAACACTACCTGCAGCCACTAGTGTCCAGTCTTCCCTCGTTTCTTAAGGATACGGGAGACTTGCTGCGGAAGGTCGATGGACTGTGCCTTGAGGGTGACACTCTACTGGCATCCCTTGATGTTGAGTCCCTTTATACAAGCATCCGCCACACAGATGGTCTAAGGGCGGTTAAATTTTTTTTGGCTACCTCTACACTATCAGTAGGTTTAAGGGACCTCATCTTGGAGCTTTTGGAGTTCACCCTCACTCACAACTTTTTTGTGTTTAAGGGGTCCTTCTACCTACAGCTCCAGGGTACAGCTATGGGGGCGGCCTTCGCGCCCTCCTATGCCAACCTGTTCCTGGGGTTGTGGGAGAGGGACCTCTTTATGTCTGACGGATTGGGGTCTGTGGAGCGTGTCCTATTTTGGGCACGCTACATTGACGATATCTTTTTCGTTTGGCATGGCAACTCCATGGACCTCTCGCAGTTTGTTTCGTATCTGAATGACAACGATTTGAATATCAAACTTACCCCGGTGTGTGACAAAAACAAGATTGATTTTCTGGATGTCTCTATCTATAGGGATGACACAGGATGTATCAGAACGGATATTTTCCGGAAAACAACGGCATCAAATACATTATTACATGCATCCTCGTGTCATCCTAAACACATGATAAGGGGCATCCCGGTAGGGCAATTTTTGCGTTTAAAACGCATCTGCTCTTCGGAGGAAGACTTTACACGTAGAGCTGAGGAATTAAAATCTCGTTTCCTTGCCCGTGGATATAGTAGACGATCTTTAAAAAAAGCATATCATCGGGCAAAACATACAAATCGCAATAGACTTCTATATAGCAATGTAGGCCAGAGGGCTATCAATCAGAGAGAGTCTAGGTTTGTGACAACCTATAATTCACAACATGGGCTAATTAGAGCAGCCCTTATGAAAGCATGGCCAATTTTAATGGTGGATCCGATCATTAAAAAGTTTATTCCAGAGTGTCCCATGATTACCTTCCGAAGAGCGAGAAATCTGCGTGACATGCTGGTCACTAGTCACTATTCACACGTGGGGTCCACCTTTTTGGACTCTATGCCCATGGTTAATGGCTGTGTTCCGTGCGGCAGGTGTGTCGCCTGTCCTAACATTCAGCGTAGTGCCACATTTGTAAATTCCGACGGTTCTAAAAACTTTAAGATCAAACACCGAATTACATGTACGTCTAGATATGTAATATACTATGCTACATGTCCGTGTGGTTTGATATACGTCGGCTTAACATCTAGACAGTTGAAGGTACACACTCGCGAACATGTGTTGGGGATCCAGGCGGCCTCCTGCTGCACGGACACATCCTCTTTAAAAACGCTACCACGTCATTTCCATGATTTCCATCAATGTGATAGTGCCTTATTGAAGGTACGTGGCATCGATATGCTCAACATTAACATCAGGGGGGTAATCTAACTAAAAAACTGGGGCAGCTGGAAACTAAATGGATCTGGATATTACAAACAATCCACCCTAAGGGGCTGAATGAAAATCTGTCTTTTGCTCCTTACCTTTGATCCCCGTTCGCGTGTCGTGGATCATTCTGAATGTCTTGACATTGATTTTAATTATTTTTTTAAATTTTATATAGATCAATGTGTTTATCTTTGGACAATCATCGAATATTTGAAGAGTTTGACACTCGGAATATAACTTGATGATCAGTGACTTCTCTCAACAAGAAGAATTGTAAAGACATAGGATCATGATATTGTACGATTTATAAGGGTTTATTGTCTTAATATATATATATTCATTTTCATTTGTAATTTTTGCGTTTTATAATTTTTCTTTCTGTCTAACACTAATTTTTTTGCTATTATCTGTTATTTTTCGCTATATTGTTTTTGTATCTTATGCATTTTTTCTGTGATATATTTGGTTTCATTGTTTATGTCTTTTTTATTTTTCTTTTTTATTTTTATTTTTGTTTCTCTGGTCGTTTTTGTGGTGATTCTGTCCTGTTTGGTGGTTTTAATTGGTCGGCGGTTTGACCCACACACAGAGCCAGCAATATAGTTTTTTGCATAGTCCTAATATCTTATATACTGCCTGTGAATTGTGGTGAACTGGCGTGGCTTTGATTATGGTGTGTATGACCGCTATGCGGTACTTACTCCATTGTTATGCCAGTATCTAAAATGTAATTGTGGTGTCCACATTGCGAGTGCGCATGCGCCGCTTGCCCGGCCGCTCTCGCGATGCCTTCTCCCTGTTTCGTCGGCGTCCGGTCACGTGGGGCCCCACGGAGTTCCGGATGCTGACGTCATGGAAGAGGGTTTGCGGATATGGTGGCGGTATGCGGCGCATGAGAGGCAGTAATGGACTAATTAATTTCAAGCACAGGCTGTGGTGAGCGCGATGCACTGTGGGTGAGTCAGACCGGTGGCAATATGAGGGTAGATAAACCGCCATATAGCAGTTCCATGTACGCCCCCTGAGGAAGGAGCCGTGCTCCGAAACGCGCGTTGGGGTGGATCTGGGTCCTGATCTGAAGGCTGAGCTATACTTTTGCTTAAGGTAGTATTGCACTATAGGCTGGGTTCATTATGTCTATATTATCTAGCACTATGCTATTACTGCAAGTGGTCTATATGTGCAGCACATGTGTGTAAAAAATTTTGATTGTATCATCAGCTATCTGGTCTTGACCAGATCCTCATGGAGGGATTACATTGGCATTCCTTATGATTTTCCCCAGATGTCCGAATTACCTATCCTATGTAATTTTAAACATATGTTGTTAATAAAGTAATTTTTATGGGACTTTTTGGCTGCTATTTCCTTCTGTGTATTGGCTTAGCTCTTTGGCAGTTTCCCTATTAGTCCAATTTATTTTGAGTATAATCATTGGTATTACTTGGGGTGATGTTTTCCACCTATATTCTGTTAAAAAATAGCCAAAGTAGTAATACACCAGAGAGGCTGGAAACTATTGGATTGCAGTACACTACACTAACCGCCACACTAGAAGTAGCCGTGGAGCGTACCTACGGTGATCCTAGACGCCTCGTCACAGCCGGAGAGATAACTACACCTAAAGGCAGAAAGATGAAAGCTATCTGCCCCGGAGCAGAATCCCCAAACAAATAAGAAGCCCCCAAACATGTAATGGCGGTTAGACCAAAAGAAAACATGGACACAGACAGAAAATAGAATGAGCAAACGCTGGGGCCCAATCTGTCTAGATAGAAAAGTATAGGAAAGAATTCTGACTGCAACCCAAAAAATCCCTGATAACAATACCAACACTTCTGATTAGCAAAAAACCTGAGATCACACGATCTCTACCAACTAAATCAGATCTCTGGTGTAACTCACAACAACTCAGCAAATAAAAAATGACAAAGGAACAAAGCAAAAGTGCAAACACATAATGAGCACAATTGCAGCGCCAGACCCCTAAAGGGGACTAGGCTGTAGTCCACTGCAAGCCGCAAACCAGCAGTGAAAATCCAACAGAGAAAAAAAAACAACAAAACACTTATCTGAATGAGAACAGGAAAGCAAGATGTGCTCCAAGCAAGACCAGAGGAACAATTGATTACCGGCAATGCTGATGGGAACTCAGGTCACTTATATCATACCATTCATTAACCTCAGCAACCACCGGAGGGAGCCCCAGCTCAGAAGTCGCCTCCAAAGTATTCACAACAGTTGGCATTGAAATGGGCACTGTAGGTGTCCTTCCTGCCCCCACTGCATGACTACTTTGCTTCCCCATTGACTTCAATGGGGTTTCGTGTTTCGGCCGAAACCCTGACTTTTCAGCAAAGTCGGGCGATTTCGCTCGACCCGACGTTTCAGAAAGTCGGGTTTTGCGAAACCTGACTCGACCCGAAAAACTGCAAAGTCGCTCATCTCTACTAGACACCTGTCTCGTGTTGATTCAATTGGTTTGAATGTTAACCCTATAAGTTATAAAATGCACACAGATCGCACACGGATGTGATCCGTGTGCAGTACGTGTTTACATGCACCCATTGACTTGTATGGGTCCGTGTGATCTGTGCGCTCCCACAAACACTGACATGTCTCCTTGTCTTACATACGGACTCACGGTCCGTGAAAACACGCTGACATGTGCACAGACCCATTCTTTTTAATGGGTCTACGTGTGTCATTGTCTCCGGTACTTGAGGAAACTGTCACTACACGTACCGGAGCTACTGACGTGTGAAACCAGCCTAAGGGTGTGTTCACACTACATCTTTTTCAGATATTTTTGACTCAGAAAATGCAGTAAAAGTGCTTAAAAATGCTCAAAAAATGATCATATTAATTTCTAGGTAAATATGACTTGCTGACCATACTGTCCAATATATTTAGTCCTTCGTGCCTCTTTTTAAAAAAATGCTAGTGTTTTTAATTTTTTGTTTATGGAAATAAAAAAATGGCCAAAAAAGCAGCAAAAAAAAGCCAGTGTAAAGAGAAAAAAAACACTGGAAACAATGTTCAACAAACACTAGGAAAAGACACTTCAAGTTTGCAAAATTCCAGAGTAAGGGCTCGTGCCCACTTGCGAAGAAATCGGACGAATTCAATCCGATAAAAAATCGGATTGAATTCGGGCCAATGTTAGTCTATGATGGTGTCTTCATCTGCGATTTTTATTCCAGCCCGGATCAGATCACAATCAGAATGGAAAAAAATCACAGCATGCTGCGATTGTCATGAAAAATCGGATCGCATCCTGCAATAGAAGTCAATGGGTGAGATAAAAAAAATTGCACAGCAATCGTATCATGCGAGTGCTGTGCGATTTTTACGCTGAACCCGGCAATGGAGGAGATGGAGAAATTGATTTCTCTGCAAGAGCCTGGGAGCACACTCACATGACACTCAGCTCCCGCTCACAGCAGAGCAGGAGCCGAGGGTCATTAACATATCTCATCCGATTCTCTCGCATCTGATGCCATACGCTAGTGTGACCCCGGCCTAAAGAAGAGTTTCCTGAAGATTCTCCTGGTTCAAAAATGGTCAGTTTTAAACAATGGAATCAGACACAGCGTGGACACAGCCAAACTCTCCAATCAAAACTTGTAATTTTTGAATTTATTGTAGATTTTTGATAGTTTCTGTGCCAAAAACTCAGAAAAAGTAAATAAAAAATAGGCAACACAGCTAAATGCCATGTTAGTATTTTTGAGCAGATCTTTACCTAAATCCGCCTCAAAAACTGCTTAAAAAACTCTTTAACCCCTTAACCCCTGGAGCATTTTTCAGTTTTGCTTTTTGTTTTTTCACTCCCCTTCTTTCCAGAGCCATAACTTTTTTTATTTTTCCATCAATATGGCCATGTGAGGGCTTATTTTTTGCAGGACAAGTTGTACTTTTGAATGACACCACTGGTTTTACCATGTCGTGTACTCAAAATTGAGAAAAAAATTCCAAGTGCTGTGAAATTGCAAAAAAAAGTGCAATTCCACACTTGTTTTATGTTTGGACTTTTTGCTAGGTTCACTAAATGCTAAAACTGACCTATCATTATGATTCTCCAGGTCATTATGAGTTCATAGACACCAAACATGTCTAGGTTAATTTTTATCTAAGTAGTGAAAAAAAATTCCAAAATATGCTTAAAAAAAAAAATTGCGCCATTTTCCGAAACCCGTAGTGTCTGCATTTTTCATGATCTCGGGTTGGGTGTGGGCTTATTTTTGCGTGTTGAGCTGACATTTTTATTGATACCAGACTTGTGCAGATATGTTCTTTTGATCGCCCGTTATTGCATTTTAATGCAATGTTGCGGCGAGCAAAAAAACGTAATTCTGGCATTTTGATTTTTTTTCTCGCTATGCCGTTTAGCAATCAGGTTAATCCTTTTTTTATTGATAGATCAGGCGATTCTGAACGCGGCAATACAAAATTTTTTAGGTTTGATTTTTTTATTGTTTTATTTTGTTTGGGGCGAAAGGGGGTGATTTAAACTTTTATTTTTTCATTTTTTTTAATTTTTAAACACTTTTTACTTTTGGCATGCTTCAATAGTCTCCATAGGAAGCTAGAAGCTGCCATAGCACGATCGCCTCTGTTACATACAGGTGATGCATAGATCACCTCTATGTAGTAGAATTACAGCATTGTTTTGAGTGCTGACTACAGGGTGGCGCTCATAGCAATCTATTATCAACAATGATAGAGGTCTCGAGAAGACCTCAGGTTGTGATGGCAACACGTCGCTGACCCCCGTTCTCGTGACCTGGGTCAGAGATGCGCTCATTTCCGGCCGCGCGCCGGAAGCGCTATTTAAATGCCCGCTGTCAGCCTTTGACAGCGGGATTTAACTTATTAATAGGCACAGGAGGATCGCGATTCCGCTCACGCCTATTGCGGGCACATGTCAGCTGTTTATATCAGCTGATATGTCGCCGCTTTGAGGTGGGCTCACCGCCGGAGCTCTAATCAAAATGGGGGATACTGCCAGTGGACATACTATTCCGGCAGCTGGCACTAAGGAGTTAAAAATTCTTCTATTTTTCATTTCATTTTTTTCTGAGGAGATTTTGAATAATGCCTGGTGTCTAACAGAATGTGCACATTCCTTCTTGGAAATGGATTGTGAAGGAAACCTCTCAAAATTAGGCACTGGTCAATCAAAAGTTTGCATGGAACATTTCAGGAAAAAAATCTTCAAACATTCTTCAAAACCGCTTCAGAAACACTTCAGAAGAACAAAAAACTACTCTAAAAACTGACCAAAAAAAAGAGATTTTTTGAAGTGGTTTCTACTTGAAAAGCTCATAGTTTTTTAAATCTTCTAAATACTCAGTGTAACTTAAGGATGTGTTCACACTGCTTCTTTTTGTGACATTTTAAAATGCTTCAGGAAACTCTCCATTCACCTGGAATTTTCTTATGGTTGTTTTATGAGTATTTTTGCAGTATTTTTTGCCATCAACAGAATTTTTTGCATTTTGTCAGCGCTTTCAACTCAGTTTTTGAACTGTATTAAGCAGTGAAGAAAATGATGTTAACAGCATAAATGCTAAAAATAAGTGATAATTTATGCCGCTCCATCGTCTAAGCCTTCCCATTGACTTGCATTACAAGTATTGAGCATCTTCCTGAAGATAGTAAATATTCCTTTTTTTTTTTTTTAAACGTTAGTCAGCAATTTTAAAGCCTGAATCATGTACAGGAAATTTGTCTTGTTAAAAAACAATGGTGTATGTTAAAAGCTTTAAGAAAAATGTCAGAACTGTTAATTTTTCTTCATCTCTCCTTCTCCAAAAATTATTAAATAATAACAAAAATATCATATGTGCCAAAATACCAAAAAATAGTAATAATGAAAATTACAGGTCTCATACATCTCGGTCAACAGAAATATGAAAAAAGTTATGTTACATCTGT
The DNA here is from genome assembly GCA_033576555.1 of Oophaga sylvatica. Classification (NCBI taxonomy): domain Eukaryota; kingdom Metazoa; phylum Chordata; class Amphibia; order Anura; family Dendrobatidae; genus Oophaga; species Oophaga sylvatica. The sequence continues at coordinate 25,401,039 of JARQOD010000005.1, forward strand.
GTCTGAACACACCTACTACTTCTCAGGACACGTGCACACGTTGAGTATTTTTTAAGTTTTCTGCAACAGTATTTATAAGCCAAAACCAGGAGGGGGTGAAAAATACAGAAGTGGTGTTGTGTTTCTATTATACATTTCCTCTCATTATTCCACTACTGGTTTTGGCTTATAAATACTGATATAAAACGCTGACCAAATACTCAACATGTGCACGTGGTCTTAGGCCTGTTTCACACATCCGGTGTGCGCCTGACGGCGCCCCCGGCATTTTGCGGCAGCGCCGCATCAGAAAACCTGATGCGCTGCTTGCGCCGCATGCGTTTTTTTGCCGGATGGTTTCTGATGCCTGGAGACATCAGGGGAATCCGGCAAAAAAAAAAAACGTTACATGCTGCGTTTTGTCCAGCCGCCGGAATGTACATTTCCGCCGCATCCGGACAAAATCCCATACGACGCATTGACATGCGGCGCCATCCGGCGCTAATGCAAGTCAATGCAAAAAAACCCGCAAGCGGCGCATCAGGTTTTCTGATGCGGCGCTGCGGCAAAATGCCGGGGGCGCCGTCAGGCGCACACCGGATGTGTGAAAGAGGCCTTAGGCTGGAGTCACACTGGCGACAAAATCGGACGACTGCAATACGATGAAAAATCGCATTGCAGTCTGCCCTATGTTAATCTATGGAGCAGCTCCCAGTATCCGATTTTTTGTGGTCCGTTTTAAACGTCCGAGTGCAATCGCAGCATGCTGCGATTGTCACCGATTGTGGGTCGACTATCACCAATGCAAGTCTATGGGAGCGATGAAAAATCGGATTACAAACGGACCGCACGTGTGACTTGCGATTAAATCGCATCGGTGTCCTTTAGAAAAGCCGGTAATTCATCCCCGGCTATACTGTAAAATCACACTGACAGCTTTAATAAAGACTAGAATCAATACATATACACACATAGAATACATATATATATATATATATATGTCATTGTGACATGTGTGTATATATATATATATATATATAGTTCCTACACTTCTACATACTGTAATAGCCGCTAATTCAATTGCCGGCTTTTGTGAAATCACAGAAGCCGACATGAAATGATACATTGTTTAGACACAGTTAACCATGTAATTTCATGTATTTTGATATATGTTTTGAACTTACAATTACATAAGTATATGTGTGCAAAATTTCACACCTGTAGGGGTTAATTAAAGGTGTAAATTCGTAGCATAAAATTCCTTTTTTTTTTACAACGAATTTACACCTTTAATTAACCCCTACAGGTGTGAAATTTTGCACACATATACTGTAAGTTCAAAACATATATCAAAATACATGAAATTACATGGTTAACTGTGTCTAAACAATGTATCATTTCATGTCGGCTTCTGTGATTTCACAAAAGCCGGCAATTGAATTAGCAGATAGTACAGTATGTAGAAGTCTAGGAACTATAAATATTATATATATATACATGTCACAATGACATATATATATATATATATATGTGTTCTATGTGTATATATCTATTCTTTCTTTTGTGATTTAAATACTATTCTTTTGGATCCATTATATGTCAGTTTTGCAAGCCTGCGAGAAATTCTCGCAAGTCGGATGAAAATCGGATGTTACAAGGTACACACACATGCGATTAAATCGCATCTTTGAAGGAAAATCGGATGACAGAAGCATGTGTGATGTTTGCATTTTGATCCCACAATCAACCGACTAAAACGGTCCGTTTTTTTGTAGTTGTGTGTGATTCCAGCCTAACTCTGTCGTAAGACAGTGCCGCACTTGCACTGTAGATGCAAGGACTTCAAGCATGATTTAGATACACTGGGATTTTTGTGTCCTTCAGCTGGTGAACTTGTGTTTTGCTCTTGAAAGCTGATTATCAGATGTAACTACCTCTCTGCTGGAAGCCTGAAGCCACACCCTATTTAAACCCCCAGCAGACCTCTGCAAGTTGACTATCGTGGTATGATGCTGCTAGAGCAGCTTAAGGTCTTTTTATGGCCAAGCTAGATGACCAAGTCTGCCAGCAGCTAGATTGCAGATGTAATCCAGGGGTCCCAGCATAAGTCCAAATCCCTGCATAGGGCTAAATGGTGAAGGCCATGGTTCTTCTGAGACCTACTTACTGGAGTGACTTGAGCACAGCCTGTTTGTGCAATCCCTATTAAGAGCTACCAGGCTTCCAAGTACTGCACACCTTACAGTACAACTGGCCAAAAACAATGGGTTGCTACTGAGCTCTGGTCAATGAAATGAAATATCAGACCCTGATGACTTGCGCTTGCAAAGCTGCTTGAACACCCTGAAGCTGCTCAGGCCCAAGCCCCTGTAGGACCTCCTCTGACCATTCCTGACCCAAAGGTACACCTACCAGATTTTCTGGAAACTGTAATAACACTTGAGAGCTGTTTGTTGTACTTCAGGCTGTCCAGTCATCTGGCTTTGAGAGCCAGTGTGTGGGACTGGTATCACTGCTGTGGGGTAACGCCTCCTCCCAGACTTGGGCCTTTTACCTTTTTCCTGTTGCTACTGATCGTTCTACAATTGACTTAGTTGAAGACCTTTGTATGATGACACTGACAAGTATTGCTAGCAAAATGTAAAACTGCATGCATTTCCAAGGATGACCTACTACTTGAGAACACTGTATGGAGATTTGATGCTGGGCCATAGCTTCTCAATGGAATGTCCAGGCTCTTCTCAGTTCCATACTGGTATTTCTGACCTAAACAAGGACTAGTTGTTTCCATTGCTTTAACTATTCATCTGTCTGTGCAGCTGCATGAACAGATTAGAACGCATGACTGTCCTGTGACCTCCAACATAAGACTTATGTAGCCATTACATATTTGTTGCAGTGACTCCATCACAAGAAATGGCAAGGCTTTTTTTTTCCGTACTGTGGAGAGTTTTGCCTTCAAATGTGTGCCTGCCCAAGATGACCATCACTGGGAAAACTCCAGCGCCTAGGTGGGTCTGGTGATGCCCACCTGGGTGCACAGGTATTTCCCTAATGAGTTTACAAAATTGTTTCCTGCTTATCACATCTTAAAATCTATGGGTTAATGTGTTTCTTGATTGTGGTTATGTAGCAAATTTTTACCATAATATCAAAGCATCTTGTATTACAACTGCTGAAACTTGTTTTCCTATAAAATGTGCTGCTATTGATGACCTTTCTCAGCAGGTGGGGTGGTGAGTCAATGAGTAGAAGACTTTCCTTATTGGTTTCTTACATATTGAATGCTCATATTTTTTGATCTTGAAAATCTGTGGCAGTAAGCTGGTTTATATAAGCTGTCAGCCTGAGATACTTTAGGCCTTCAGAACCTGGAAGTGCCCACCATCTATGTATTGCATTTTGTGCTTTGAAGGTTGACATAAATCAAGCTTGCCCCAATGTCCTTAAAGAGGTTGTCCAAATGTAGTTTTCTTTTCTCCTATATTGAAAAGTGGCATCAAATTGTTAACTGACTTTAAAATTCCCTAACTGCACTAAAAGATGCTATGTATGTGTTTAATTTCCTATCTCTAATCCATGTGATGACTATTCATTTAAGTATCCCAGTGCATGTTGGGATACTCAAAAGAAGCATCAGAGCAGGGGCTGATGCCGGAGTCTCTGGCATAGCCACTGCCGCCTTACTGAAACGCAGTGCCATCAGTGACGCTAGTCTCATTGGCGGAGCTGTCCCTTGACAACCCCCCCACCACGCGCTCTCCCCTGTGTGCAGTGCTCTGATTAGTTGCCTAGTAGTAGTAAGCCAGGAATAGAGCGTTGTCACTGGTCCCTCCTGGGTATAGTGACATTACTTGTGGGGGTATAGTAAATAGACACTAGCACAGCCAGTATAATGGAGGTGCACCAGTAGGTTCCCAAGCCGTAATGTAAGAAAGAAAGCTGGGCACACTCATGTAGGTGGAATAGGTGAAGAACTAATTTAATGTTGCACGTACAGTAGTCACAATCATCAAACGTTGCAGACCGAAACCTTTGATGATTGTGACTACTGTACGTGCAACATTAAATTAGTTCTTCACCTATTCCACCTACATGAGTGTGCCCAGCTTTCTTTCTTACATTACTTGTGGGGGTGTCACTAGCTTCCTGCATCGAGTATAATGACAGCGCTCTGTTCTTGGCTTATTCCTATTCATCTAAGTAGACAGCAGAGCGCAAACAGGGGAGACAGTGCTTGGGGGAAGTAGTGGGGACAGTTCCGTCACTAATGCTGGATTGCAGGTAGGGGACAGTGACCGCAGCCTCTGCCCCCTACTGACACTTCATTTAAGTATCCCAGCATTCACTGGGATATTCACACGGGGTAGAGAAAAAATACAATAGCCGTTAGATCGTGCAGTTTCAGAACTGTACGGAATTTAAGGCAAGTATATTAGAAAAATAGTTGATTATAGGAACTTGGAAGCAAAATGACCACCACTATTACAGCTTTCAGAACTCAGTAAGGTGATGTTTATACCTGCACTCAGATTCCAGAATATTAAGAATAGATTTAATGTTTAAAATAGACTTTACTGCTCAAAGTTCTTCTGGTCTATAATTTGATGTTCAATGGAACACAGACTGATCTTTATTATGTTTTTTTTTCTCCCTTGTTGCATGCATATTTTTGTAGTACTGGTTTGCATTCTCTTCCCTGTGACTATACACTGGTTTAACCCCTTCACCCCAAGGGTGGTTTGCACGTTAATGACCGGGCCAATTTTTACAATTCTGACCACTGTCTCTTTATGAGGTTATAACTCTGGAACGCTTCAACGGATCTTCGCGATTCTGAGATTGTTTTCTCGTGACATATTGTACTTCATGATAGTGGTAAAATTTCTTCCATATAACTTGCATTTATTTATGAAAAAAATGCAAATATGGCAAAAATTTTGAAAATTTTGCAATTTTCAAACTTTGAATTTTTATTCCCTTAAAACAGAGAAATATGTCACACAAAATAGTTAAGAAATAATATTTCCCACATGTCTACTTTACATCAGCACAATTTTGGAAGCAAAATTTTTTTTTGTTAGGAAATTATAAGGGTTAAAAGTTGACCAGCGATTTCTCATTTTTACAACAAAATTTACAAAGCCATTTTTTTTCGGGACCACCTCATATTTGAAGTCACTTTGAGGGGTCTATATAGCAGAAAATACCCAAAAGTGACACCATTCTAAAAACTACACCCCTCAAGGTACTCAAAACCACATTCAAGAAGTTTATTAATCCTTCAGGTGCTTCACAGGAGCTGAAGCAACGTGGAAGGAAAAAATTAACATTTTACTTTTTAGTCACAAAAATGATCTTTTACAAACATTTTTTTTATTTTCACAAGGGAAAAAGGAGAAAATTGACTGATAAAGTTGTTGTGCAATTTCTCCTGAGTACGCCGATACCCCATATGTGAGGGAAAACCACTGTTTGGGCACACGGCAGAGCTCGGAATGGAAGGAGCGCAGTTTGACTTTTCCAAACCAAAATTGGCTGGAATTGAGAACAGACGCCATGTCGCGTTTTGGAGAGGCCCCGATGTGCCTAAACAGTGGAAACCCCCACATGTGACCCCATTTTGGAAACTAGACCCCCTAAGGAACTTATCTAGATGTGTGGTGAGTAGTTTGAACCCTCAAGTGCTTCACGCAAGTTTGTAATGTAGAGCCGTGAAGAAAAAAAATCATATTTTTTCCACAAACATGATGTTTTAGTCCCAAATTTTTATTTTCCCAAGGGTAAGAGGAGAAATTGGACACCAAAAGTTGTTGTCCAACATGTCCTGAGTACGCTGATACCCCATATGTGGGGGGGAACCACTGTTTGGGCGCACGGCAGGGCTTGAAAGGGAAGGAGCGCCGTTTGACTTTTCCAAACCAAAATTGGCTGGAATTGCGAACGGACGCCATGTCGCGTTTGGAGGGCCCCTGATGTGCCTAAACAGTGGAAGCCCCCACATGTGACCCCATTTTGGAAACTAGACCCCTAAGGAACTTATCTAGATGTGTGGTGAGCACTTTGAACCCTCAAGTGCTTCACGCAAGTTTGTAATGTAGAGCCGTGAAGAAAAAAAATCATATTTTTTCCACAAGCATGATGTTTTAGTCCCCAATTTTTTATTTTCCCAAGGGTAAGAGGAGAAATTGGACCACAAAAGTTGTTGTCCAACATGTCCTGAGTACGCTGATACCCCATATGTGGGGGGGAACCACTGTTTGGGCGCACGGCAGGGCTTGAAAGGGAAGGAACGCCGTTTGACTTTTCCAAACCAAAATTGGCTGGAATTGCGAACGGACGCCATGTCGCGTTTGGAGGGCCCCTGATGTGCCTAAACAGTGGAAACCCCCACATGTGACCCCATTTTGGAAACTAGACCCCCTAAGGAACTTATCTAGGTGTGTGGTGAGCACTTTGAACCCCCAAGTGTTTCACTAAAGTTTATAATGCCCAGGTGTGAAAAAAAAAAAATCCTACTTTTTACCTCACACAAATGATGTTTTAGTCCCCAATTTTTTATTTTCCCAAGGTTAAGAGGAGAAATTGGACACCAAAAGTTGTTGTTCAATTTGTCCTGAGTACACTGGTACCCCATATGTGGGAAAAAACTGTTCGGGCACAATTTGGGGCTCAGAAGGGAAATTGTGACGTTTTGGAAGCAGACTTTGATGGAATGGTCTGCGGGCGTCATGTTCCGTTTGCAGAGCCCCTGATGTGCCTAAACAGTAAAAAAAAACCACAAGTGACATAATTTTGGAAAGTAGACTCCCAAGGAACTTTTCTAAATGTGCCCCCCTTCTGGAACTAATCTTTCCTGTAAAGTAAATTAGTAGTGCATTGAGGTGTGGTACAATTTGAAACAATCCTTCATACACAGGCCAGGTTTTTCGGGGCAGGTGTCGCATTGGTAAGTAGTGTCCTTGCGTATTCCCCTTTTGTAACACACTCGGCACCTTTTTTGTGGCTTACCTTTTCTTCCAGTTGGCGGGACCACCCCCGGGAAATGCTGACCTGGTATGATACGAGCACCTTCAGTTCCGGAAGTACTGGGGCCCGCTGTTTCCTGAGCGCCAAACATCAGGGCCTTAACCACTACCTCCTGAAACTGAAGGTACGTCGTATCGCTGTTGCGTGCACATCGTGACAGCAGGAAAGCGTTGAGCATTGCCATTTGGACGATGTGCACGGACAGCTTCTTGTACCACACCTTGGCCTTTCTCAAAGCACTGTACGGTTGGAGGAGTTGATCAGAGAGATCAACACCCCCATGTATTTATTGTACCCCAGTACACAGTCCGGTTTGCGGACCTGTGTAGAGGTACCCCGTACAGTGCTGAGGGAGCTGCCATCACCATGTATGGTGGTCAAGAGAAGGACATCCCTCTTGTCCTTGTACTTGACCACCAACAGGTGGTCGCTACATTGGGCTCTGCTCTCACCCTTTCTGAGCATCAGCCCAAGTAGCGTCTTTGGGAGGCCTCTCTGATTTTTGCGGACGGTACCGCAGGCTGCGGTACCTCGCGCAGAGAGGGATTTGTAGAGTGGGATGCTGGAATAAAAGTTATCAGTGTAAAGGTGATAACCTTTATCCAGCAGTGGGTGCACCAAATCCCACACAATTTTCCCACTCACTCCCAGGACGGGGGGACACTCAGGGGGTACAATCCTGGTGTCCTTTCCTTCGTAAACTCTAAAGCTGTGTGTGTACCCTGAGGTACTCTCACACAGCTTGTAGAGTTTGATTCCATACCTTGCCCTCTTGCTGGGCAGGTACTGGCGGAATGCGAGCCGTCCCTTAAAATGAACCAAGGACTCATCCACGCAGATGTCCCTTTGGGGCACGTACACTTCAGCAAACTTTTTGTTGAAGTGTTCGATGACCGGCCGAACTTTGAACAGGCGGTCAAAGTTGGGGTCATCTCGTGGGGGACACTGTGCATTATCATTATAATGCAGGAATTTGTGGATGGCCTCAAAACGCGTCCGAGCCATGACCATTCGGAACAGTGGAGTGTTGTATAAAATATCAACACTCCAATATTGCCGAATTTCTGGCTTCTTTAGGATCCCCATATGGAGGACCAGGCCCCAAAACTGCATCATTTCAACTGCGTCTACAGGAGACCAGTTGGAAAATGATGAACGGGGGTTTTGCGCCAAAAATTGCCGAGCGTACAAATTTGTTTGCTCCACCATGAGGTTAATTAAATCCTCAGAGAAAAAGACTTTGAAAAAGTCTATTTCTGTGAAGCCGGTGGAGTCAAACCTGATTCCTGATTCTGCCACAAAATCAGGAATCAGTGGCTCGTAATTTTCGGGGGCCGGGGTCCATACGGGGTCCGAAGAGGGGTGCGCTGGTTCATTTTCAGGGGCGGGCGCTGCCTCATGTTCTGTCCTGGGGCGTCTGCGTGGCGGTTCCGCAGGACCCGAGGAGGAAGATGAGGAGGAAGAAGAATCTTCATCTGAAAAATAAAGAAATGTGGGATCCTCTCCCTCGCTATCAGTGTCGGAGGCAAGGATAGCGTATGCCTCCTCCACTGAATAGCGCTGTTGGGATGAGCGTGACGAGCGGGACATTTTTTTTGTGAATGTGGTGCTTTGTGTGAACTTTATTTATAACTGTGTGTGTGTGTGTGGGGGGGGGATAGTGATTGGTGTAAACTAAGCTGAAAAGAAAAAGCTAAAAGAAAAAAAGCGAATAGGGAAAAAAAAGGCCTGTGAAAAAAAGTCTAAACCAGCAGGCACGAGCTCTGATAAGTGACCGCTGTCACTTATCAAAGTTCCGCGGCTGCTGGATGTGCGCACGGGAGTGGCGGAAAGGGGGATGAAAAAAAAACAAAAAAACAGCAGGAACGAGCTCTGATAAGTGACTGGTGTCACTTATCAAAGTTCCGCGGCTGCTGGATGTGCGCACGGGAGTGGCGGAAAAGTTGGTGGGAAAAAAAAAAAAACAGCAGGAACGAGCTCTGATAAGTGACTGGTGTCACTTATCAAAGTTCCGTGGCTGCTGGGTGTGCGCACGGGAGTGGCGGAAAAGTTGGTGAAAAAAAACAAAAAAAAAACAGCAGGAACGAGCTCTGATAAGTGACTGGTGTCACTTATCAAAGTTCCGTGGCTGCTGGATGTGCGCACGGGAGTGGCGGAAAAGTTGGTGAAAAAAAAACAAAAAACGGCAGGAACGAGCTCTGATAAGTGACTGGTGTCACTTATCAAAGTTCCGTGGCTGCTGGATGTGCGCACGGGAGTGGCGGAAAAGTTGGTGAAAAAAAACAAAAAACGGCAGGAACGAGCTCTGATAAGTGACTGGTGTCACTTATCAAAGTTCCGTGGCTGCTGGATGTGCGCACGGGAGTGGCGGAAAGGGGGGGTGAAAAAAAAACGGCAGGAACGAGCTCTGATAAGTGACCGCTGTCACTTATCAAAGTTTGCGGCTGCTGGATGTGCGCACGGAGGGGGGTGCGAAAGTGTTGATGGGTGAACTGCGTCACCAATCAACGCTCGGCGGCGCAAAGGGGGGGTAAAAAGAGGGGGAGGGGGGAATGGGGGGATTGGGGTGGATCGGGCAGGGATCGGGGCTCAAAAACTCACGTTTGTAGTCTTTTTTCTTTTCTCTTCTTTCTTCTCTCTTCTTTCTTCTCTCTTCTTTCTTCTCTCTTCTTTCTTCTCTATTCTTTCTTCTCTCTTCTTTCTTCTCTCTTCAGCAGGAGTTGTGGTGTCACAGGCTACTGTGGCACCACAAGGCCCAGCACAGGAGGAGATCTGGCAGTGTGACCGCACAGCAGGAATCCTCAGCAAGTGTGAGGACCCCTGCAGTGCGGTCAGACAGGTCAAATCCAGTTTGCAGACAGGTCACAGAGCGGTCACATCGCTGCTGTGACCTGTCATTGGTGGATCGATGATCACATCAATCCCACCAATCAAAGGAGACCCCTGCATTGCCGGTTGCTAGGCACCGGCCTAGTAATCGGAGCTCACAGCTCCGATTCCTAGGCAGGTCACCGACAGGTCACCTAGCAGGGCACAGAGCGGTCACACCGCTGCTGTGCCCTGTGATTGGCGCGATCGTCGATTACATCGATCGCGCCAATCAGCTCCTTCATGCCCTACAGGCCCTGGCCTAGGATCGGTGCTATTACTGCACCGATCCAGGCAGGTACAGGCAGGGCACAGCGTGGATATACCGCGGCTGTGCCCTGCGATTGGCGCGATCGATGTGATCGGTGATCGCGCCAATCCGGGGGGGGTCTGGACTTTCCTAGGCCCAGGCCTAGGATCGAGTACATCGGTACTCGATCCTAGCCTGCGATCTCACTGTTTTAGCCGCTCTGATTGGCTGAAACAGTGAGAAAGGCTGTGATTGGCTGTTCAGAATTCAACAGCCAATCACAGCGATCGGGAGGCCTGAGGGGGGAGGACGCAGCCCGGGATGCCGACGCCAACTTCCAAGAGGTAAGCTGGCGTCGGAATTTTAATGCGATCACCGCTACTTAAGTCGCGATGTCGCATTAAAGGGCATGACGTACTATCCCGTCCATGGTCAGAATGGCACGGGTTTTATGGACGGGATAGTACGTCTAATGTCAGAGAGGGGTTAAAATTCTTCTATTGTGGGCCGCATACTTGTTTTGTAACAGCAACAACTTCATGATCCAGGTAACATCAGTATATGCCTTTTCCTGATGTATGCTCTCCATGCATGTACTAGTCTCCTGATGCGGTGGTGCCAGTTTATCCTGGGCTTCATGGCAGTATGTGTGCCTTGTCATCTGCTCTTGCCTGGCATTCATTTGGTACTTGTTTTATTTGCAAGCAGAACACTGTGCCTCATGTGTGACTGAAACTGGGTTTAAGTAGATCGATACTAAAATATATCTTTGACACCTTATGATGAAGCTATAACAGCGACATGTACAGCATTTCTTTGATCTATTCATGCATCAGATAATGTGACCTGAAGATTTCAGCCAGTAGAAATCCATGAAAGAGACAAATTGCCCGAAGTCTGTATCCTCTGTGCCGCATGTTACAATACTTATTACTATCATTTTAGTTGTTGATCAGAGCAGGAGATAAGTAAGGGTATGTGCACATGATCAGAATTGGCAGTGCTTGGATGTAGCAAATGTCTGCTGTGTCCAAAGCGCTACCGGCTATTGAATGCAGGAGAATCCACATGTGTTCACTGAACTGTACCTTGTATGGGTGAAACTTCTCATGTGGAGACGAGAATCTCCACAAGAGAAATGACTGGAGAAATGCACCGCATGTCCCTCTCCGTGGTGAGCCGTGGGCGTCTCGGACTCATAGTGGACCTGGGATTTCTTGAAATCTCATCTACTATGATGGTGTACAATAATAAATTATATTGTGTTAGTCAGAAAAATCTAAGTGAATACTTTTCCGTCCAATTTTGACAAGAGTATTCTTAGAGTGATACTTTTAAATGGCTAACCAGAAAATTATGTTTGCAAGCTTTCAGAGTGCAGAGGCCCTTCTTCAAGGAGGTATTTTTGAAGTTATTGTGGAAGGTGAGCAGATCATCTTTTGAACCTGTCCAGATTAGCAGATTATCAATGTAGCGGAAGTATGCAAGAGGTTTAATAGAGCAAGATGACAAACTCCTCCTCCAGTTTCGCCATAAATAGGTTGGCATATTGTGGGACATTTTGCTTCCCATGGCGCTGCCCATACACTGTTGGTATAAATTGTTCCCAAAAGAAAAATATTGTGATGGAGCACAAACCTGATGAATTGCAGCGTTGGTTCTGTGGCTAGATAGTTCTTTGGAAGGAAAAATTTGCATGCTGTGATTCCATCCTCATAGAGAATGTTGGAATAGGGAACTCTACATCCATGGTGGCTAGATCGTGTCCTCCGTAAGTGGGCCCAGCGCTGCAATTTGCAAAGAAAAACTGGTGCCTGATA
>JARQOD010000005.1:25413084-25441951 GCA_033576555.1 Oophaga sylvatica
GGGGTACAATCCTGGTGTCCTTTCCTTCGTAAACTCTAAAGCTGTGTGTGTACCCTGAGGTACTCTCACACAGCTTGTAGAGTTTGATTCCATACCTTGCCCTCTTGCTGGGCAGGTACTGGCGGAATGCGAGCCGTCCCTTAAAATGAACCAAGGACTCATCCACGCAGATGTCCCTTTGGGGCACGTACACTTCAGCAAACTTTTTGTTGAAGTGTTCGATGACCGGCCGAACTTTGAACAGGCGGTCAAAGTTGGGGTCATCTCGTGGGGGACACTGTGCATTATCATTATAATGCAGGAATTTGTGGATGGCCTCAAAACGCGTCCGAGCCATGACCATTCGGAACAGTGGAGTGTTGTATAAAATATCAACACTCCAATATTGCCGAATTTCTGGCTTCTTTAGGATCCCCATATGGAGGACCAGGCCCCAAAACTGCATCATTTCAACTGCGTCTACAGGAGACCAGTTGGAAAATGATGAACGGGGGTTTTGCGCCAAAAATTGCCGAGCGTACAAATTTGTTTGCTCCACCATGAGGTTAATTAAATCCTCAGAGAAAAAGACTTTGAAAAAGTCTATTTCTGTGAAGCCGGTGGAGTCAAACCTGATTCCTGATTCTGCCACAAAATCAGGAATCAGTGGCTCGTAATTTTCGGGGGCCGGGGTCCATACGGGGTCCGAAGAGGGGTGCGCTGGTTCATTTTCAGGGGCGGGCGCTGCCTCATGTTCTGTCCTGGGGCGTCTGCGTGGCGGTTCCGCAGGACCCGAGGAGGAAGATGAGGAGGAAGAAGAATCTTCATCTGAAAAATAAAGAAATGTGGGATCCTCTCCCTCGCTATCAGTGTCGGAGGCAAGGATAGCGTATGCCTCCTCCACTGAATAGCGCTGTTGGGATGAGCGTGACGAGCGGGACATTTTTTTTGTGAATGTGGTGCTTTGTGTGAACTTTATTTATAACTGTGTGTGTGTGTGTGGGGGGGGGATAGTGATTGGTGTAAACTAAGCTGAAAAGAAAAAGCTAAAAGAAAAAAAGCGAATAGGGAAAAAAAAGGCCTGTGAAAAAAAGTCTAAACCAGCAGGCACGAGCTCTGATAAGTGACCGCTGTCACTTATCAAAGTTCCGCGGCTGCTGGATGTGCGCACGGGAGTGGCGGAAAGGGGGATGAAAAAAAAAAAAAAAACAGCAGGAACGAGCTCTGATAAGTGACTGGTGTCACTTATCAAAGTTCCGCGGCTGCTGGATGTGCGCACGGGAGTGGCGGAAAAGTTGGTGGGAAAAAAAAAAAAACAGCAGGAACGAGCTCTGATAAGTGACTGGTGTCACTTATCAAAGTTCCGTGGCTGCTGGGTGTGCGCACGGGAGTGGCGGAAAAGTTGGTGAAAAAAAACAAAAAAAAAACAGCAGGAACGAGCTCTGATAAGTGACTGGTGTCACTTATCAAAGTTCCGTGGCTGCTGGATGTGCGCACGGGAGTGGCGGAAAAGTTGGTGAAAAAAAACAAAAAACGGCAGGAACGAGCTCTGATAAGTGACTGGTGTCACTTATCAAAGTTCCGTGGCTGCTGGATGTGCGCACGGGAGTGGCGGAAAAGTTGGTGAAAAAAAACAAAAAACGGCAGGAACGAGCTCTGATAAGTGACTGGTGTCACTTATCAAAGTTCCGTGGCTGCTGGATGTGCGCACGGGAGTGGCGGAAAGGGGGGGTGAAAAAAAAACGGCAGGAACGAGCTCTGATAAGTGACCGCTGTCACTTATCAAAGTTTGCGGCTGCTGGATGTGCGCACGGAGGGGGGTGCGAAAGTGTTGATGGGTGAACTGCGTCACCAATCAACGCTCGGCGGCGCAAAGGGGGGGTAAAAAGAGGGGGAGGGGGGAATGGGGGGATTGGGGTGGATCGGGCAGGGATCGGGGCTCAAAAACTCACGTTTGTAGTCTTTTTTCTTTTCTCTTCTTTCTTCTCTCTTCTTTCTTCTCTCTTCTTTCTTCTCTCTTCTTTCTTCTCTATTCTTTCTTCTCTCTTCTTTCTTCTCTCTTCAGCAGGAGTTGTGGTGTCACAGGCTACTGTGGCACCACAAGGCCCAGCACAGGAGGAGATCTGGCAGTGTGACCGCACAGCAGGAATCCTCAGCAAGTGTGAGGACCCCTGCAGTGCGGTCAGACAGGTCAAATCCAGTTTGCAGACAGGTCACAGAGCGGTCACATCGCTGCTGTGACCTGTCATTGGTGGGATCGATGATCACATCAATCCCACCAATCAAAGGAGACCCCTGCATTGCCGGTTGCTAGGCACCGGCCTAGTAATCGGAGCTCACAGCTCCGATTCCTAGGCAGGTCACCGACAGGTCACCTAGCAGGGCACAGAGCGGTCACACCGCTGCTGTGCCCTGTGATTGGCGCGATCGTCGATTACATCGATCGCGCCAATCAGCTCCTTCATGCCCTACAGGCCCTGGCCTAGGATCGGTGCTATTACTGCACCGATCCAGGCAGGTACAGGCAGGGCACAGCGTGGATATACCGCGGCTGTGCCCTGCGATTGGCGCGATCGATGTGATCGGTGATCGCGCCAATCCGGGGGGGGTCTGGACTTTCCTAGGCCCAGGCCTAGGATCGAGTACATCGGTACTCGATCCTAGCCTGCGATCTCACTGTTTTAGCCGCTCTGATTGGCTGAAACAGTGAGAAAGGCTGTGATTGGCTGTTCAGAATTCAACAGCCAATCACAGCGATCGGGAGGCCTGAGGGGGGAGGACGCAGCCCGGGATGCCGACGCCAACTTCCAAGAGGTAAGCTGGCGTCGGAATTTTAATGCGATCACCGCTACTTAAGTCGCGATGTCGCATTAAAGGGCATGACGTACTATCCCGTCCATGGTCAGAATGGCACGGGTTTTATGGACGGGATAGTACGTCTAATGTCAGAGAGGGGTTAAAATTCTTCTATTGTGGGCCGCATACTTGTTTTGTAACAGCAACAACTTCATGATCCAGGTAACATCAGTATATGCCTTTTCCTGATGTATGCTCTCCATGCATGTACTAGTCTCCTGATGCGGTGGTGCCAGTTTATCCTGGGCTTCATGGCAGTATGTGTGCCTTGGTCATCTGCTCTTGCCTGGCATTCAATTTGGTACTTGTTTTATTTGCAAGCAGAACACTGTGCCTCATGTGTGACTGAAACTGGGTTTAAGTAGATCTGATACTAAAATATATATCTTTGACACCTTATGATGAAGCTATAACAGCGACATGTACAGCATTTCTTTGATCTATTCATGCATCAGATAATGTGACTGAAGATTTCAGCCAGTAGAAATCCATGAAAGAGACAAATTGCCCGAAGTCTGTATCCTGCTGTGCCGCATGTTACATATACTTATTTACTATCATTTTAGTTGTGATCAGAGCAGGAGATAAGTAAGGGTATGTGCACATGATCAGGAATTGGCAGTGCTTTGGATGTAGCAAATGTCTGCTGTGTCCAAAGCGCTACCGGCTATTGAATGCAGGAGAATCCACATGTGTTCACTGAACTGTACCTTGTATGGGTGAAACTTCTCATGTGGAGACGAGAATCTCCACAAGAGAAATGACTGGAGAAATGCACCGCATGTCCCTCTCCGTGGGTGAGCCGTGGGCGTCTCTGGACTCATAGTGGACCTGGGATTTCTTGAAATCTCATCTACTATGATGGTGTACAATAATAAATTATATTGTGTTAGTCAGAAAAATCTAAGTGAATACTTTTCCGTCCAATTTTGACAAGAGTATTCTTAGAGTGATACTTTTAATGGCTAACCAGAAAATTATGTTTGCAAGCTTTCAGAGTGCAGAGGCTCCTTCTTCAAGGAGGTATTTGTTGAAGTTATTGTGGAAGGTGAGCAGATCATCTTTTGAACCTGTCCAGATTAGCAGATTATCAATGTAGCGGAAGTATGCAAGAGGTTTAATAGAGCAAGATGACAAACTCCTCCTCCAGTTTCGCCATAAATAGGTTGGCATATTGTGGGGACATTTTGCTTCCCATGGCGCTGCCCATACACTGTTGGTATAAATTGTTCCCAAAAGAAAAATAGTTGTGATGGAGCACAAACCTGATGAATTGCAGCGTTGGTTCTGTGGCTAGATAGTTCTTTGGAAGGAAAAATTTGCATGCTGTGATTCCATCCTCATGAGGAATGTTGGAATAGGGAGACTCTACATCCATGGTGGCTAGTATCGTGTCCTCCGTAAGTGGGCCCAGCGCTGACAATTTGCAAAGAATATCTGGTGTCCTGGATATAACTGGGTGTGCTCCTCACCAAGGGTTTCAGAATGTTCTCCACCCAGCTGGAGATATTCTCAGTTAAAGTCCCAATACCAGAGATGATAGGCCTCCCAGGATTACCTTTATGTATTTTAGGCAACATGTAGAAGTTGCCTGTTTTGGGATTGCCTGGTATTAGTTTCAGCAGTGAGGATGAAGTAGAATCAAGTCCATTGATGATGCTTGTTAGTTCCTCAGTGTATTGTTTCGTGGGATCTTCCTGAAGTGAAATGTAGTATTTTATATCCAAAAGTTGTCTGTTGGCTTCCTGGATATAATCTGTCGTGTTCATGACTACAGCTCCTCCTTTGTCTGCTGGTTTGATGATATTGTTGTTGGCGTTTAAGGATTGTATGGCCTTTCCTTCCTCCATACTGATATCGTTTGGCACTTTATGGTGTCTGTCCAAAATGTCAGATTTAACTTTTTTGCAGAAACAGTCTATGTAATGATCCGGAGTTTGGTTGTGCCCAGGTTGCGTGGTCCAGTTTGTCGTTTTTTTTTTTTTTTTTTTTTTTGCGGTGTCGTTCACGTTATCTTGTGAAGTAATATCTGCATATATGTTAGTCCCTTTGATAAAACATGCATTTCTCCTCTGCTTGGCTTGTATTGTGAGGTTCACAACAGAGGGCAATGTATGCAAATGATTCTGTAAACAGGGCTTACCTTCAGCTACATTGAGACCTGCTTTCTTCCTGAGTCTGTCCAGTTTATTTTTCTTGATAATGAGGTAATGTTGTAAATTATTGTAGAATTCCTGTAGCATCTCCATGATGAAACATGAACCCGGTCCTTGTATTTGGTCCTGGAGATAATTTATCTCTTTATGGATGGTCCTTTTCTTGTGGTAGAAAAATCCAATGAGATGATTCTGCAGTCTCTCAGATGATCTGTTGCAAAGTTTCTGTGAAAAATGGGTGTTGTAGACATATTTTGTTGGATTCCTTATCTTGAGGCCTCTAGGGATTAGGTTTTCCTTTATGCATCTAGATAGAAAGAAAATGCGGCTGTTCATTTGTGCCAGTTTCTTCAGGAGGTTTTTCAAATCCATCTGTGATCAGTACATTGGGGTATCTTCCATTATCATGATGTACAATAATAAATTATATTGTGGTACCATGTTAGCCAGGAAAATCTATGTGAATAATTTTCCGTCCAATTATGACGAGTATTCTTAGAGTAATAACTTTCTGGTTAGCCAATAAAGGTATGTTTGCAAGCTTTCAGAGCGCAGAGGCTCCTTCAGGCAAGATTACAAATAAATGTGCTTTTTTTTTTTTTTTTTTTTTTATTAATTTAAGAGATACTACATTAGGACATATGCTCATGTGGTGGGAGGTGTGATGCCTCATAAAGATAAGCCAAGGAAATTGAATTAGCATTTTCTTACAAATTGAGAGGCAGTGGGGATGTTCTTAGTTGTCTGCAGTCCTTCTGCTGGAAGTGTGAACTGTGTCCATGTAGTAAGTCATAAATCCAGGTGATAAATTGAGTCCTAGTGTCAATATATTGAACACCCTTATAAATTTGAATTCCCATATTTTTACGTATCTACTATGATGTAACATCTGGACACTGCACGAGTACACAGGGTCCAACCTGCAGCATTCACTGATTATGTGCACATACCAGAAGACTGCCTTTAAGGCTGGGATCACCCTTGCCAGAAACTTGCACGAGTCTTGCTCCTCAATACCCGGCACTGCCGCCGAGACCAGAGTGTGCGGCTGCATGTATTTCTAGACCAGGAGATCAGGGCTCTGTCATGAAAAAAGTGTTAACTCCTCTCAACACTCGCACTCTAACAACTTGAGTAGAGATCCAAGGAAACTTTCCTGGTACAGTCTGTGGCTTGTGTGCTGAGTATGCACGTGTCTGGCTCTGGTCAAATGGCTACAAAAAATTTCAAAACTAATATCCTGCAACTGAAAAGGGATTAAAATTTGGTTCTTAATGGCACAGAAGGAAAGAGTTATTGTGATGTGACCACTGCTAAAAACTAACTTTGCTCGCTTCAGGTTAAACCCTTAAAGGAGCCGTCCTCCCGTCAGTTTGCATCCTCTTAATATAAAGCACTGTCTACTTACAATTGCTCATTTTGCATCTACAGTTCATCATTTTACTTTTAAATTTCAACTTTGAGTATATTTCTCTCCCTTCACTGGTGCAGACAATCAACAAGTCATCCACATTACTGCTATACCAAACCAACATTTTTAGGAAAGTGTTTCAAGAAATAGTAAATGTTTCCCACCATCTGACATGAATAATTATCCATGAAAGCTGTGAATCGTGAGTGACCCCCAGAGGAGCTCATTCCCACTGTATAAGGGAAAAAGCCTTCATATGAAGCCAGCATTACAAAATTGATAAAACATATTTCCTCTATTTCTGTATTAAAAGGATGTTTGTTTTCTTGTTGCATATTGACTTTAACTAAAAATGACATAGTAAAATATCCAACCATTTAATGTACAGTAATGTTCCACAACCTGCTGGTGTGAGATTTCCCCATACGAGTTGGGACCTTTTAAGATCTGAAACTGATCCACCACCAAACAGGACAAGATTCATTGTCCAATCTACTTTAATGACAGCAGAACTACAACAAAAGATAATTTGGGGCAACGCAGTCCAGATAATGTGTAAAAAGGTATAAATTTACTAGTCAACAATACAATCCTATGTAACACAGTAACAAGTTCTTAAGGAACAGTACAAGAGACAATTAGAGGTAAGATCAGGTGTAGAATGGCATGTGCACCATGATTACACCGCACTACTAAACTGCATCGTGCATGTCAATAGTGGATGGGAGTAGGCTAATAAGTTACTACCCTATAACATAATAGTAGCGTCAGTGAAGTGTCCATAACCCCTATGCCTCCCCATATCCTATAAGTGCTTACCCATGCTCCGATGTACCAGGACACGCACCACACAGCCCCAACGCGTGTTTTCCGTTTGCTTCCTCAAGGTGCTATGTTAATAACTTGCTGATCAAAATGTGCTGCTGTAAAGCCTTTCAATTGCTAAATGCAGCAACTTCCATATCAAATGTGAGGCTTTTATCAGTATCATTCCATATCTTTATGTCCATAAGTGCACTAATGTATTTAAATCCAAAATAGAGGAACAGATTAAAGTCTCTGTCCAACATTTCATTATCGGTCACTTCTTGTGTCTATAATGACATCTATCTTTGTTGTGCTGTCTTGCCTCCTCTTCCTTTTACTTTCTGTTCTCCAGAATTCTATACAACTGTGTTCACACTGCATCATGTTTTGCAGAATCTGTTGGTGGATTCACGATCTGTAACATTGACTTCATGAATAGCTATTTCCAACATTGTCTTTCAATATAGAATTGGGGAAAATAAAAGGTGGTTTATCATGTTGTATACCTTGTTAATTCAATATTATCCTTTTTTGGTCTGCATGTTTAATATTAATGGTGTTTCTCTCAATCTTAATAAAAAACATCAATGTTGGATAGTGAGATGAACTAATATTTCAAGATCTAAAATGCTTGATTACAGAATTTAGGCCTCTGAAAAGATCTGTTTACTGGAGTGATCATTTGGTTGAAATACTGATCCATTCTTCCATGAAATGGTCACAGAAAACAGGTTTGTTTTTTTTTATTCATCCTGAAGACATGAATCCATTTCTCTTCTGTTTGTTTTTTATTGGGTTATTGTCTCCCCCACCCTCCACATGTGAAGCTCATGGATAACTTTTCTTTCCTATAACCAGTCGTCTCTGGTCTAAGTTATTTTTAAATGGATTCATCTGATTTAAAAGTTTGTGACCGATCGTGAGATCCTTGTATAGGTTGGTTACAGTCCGAATTTGCTCCATTAATCCCTTAATTTAAAATATGCCTTTCCATCCAGTGCCCACGCCACCTCTAGCTGAATAATACTTTAAATACTGCAGTCGCAGCATTTTAGAAGGTTGAAGGATCCCTCTATCTTCTGATTGGCACTTTCATGACACTATTGTGGGGGCTCGAGGGTTGACATGATGGCTAGAGGTCAAAGAATGACCTCCTGATCTGCCACGATGTTGGCTTGTTAGACCATTCCAAGAGCAGGGTCTAAAAGGCATGCTCTGTGTAATACTGAGGGCTATAATGCATTAGACCAGTGATCACAATAGTAATTTAGTCCCATAGAGGGAATAAGTAAAATCATATTTTTCTATTTACAGTATGTAACTTCTACTGTGAGAAATACTTTATGGCATTTGTCTTGTTTTCCTATATATCTCATACTACTCGAATGCCTAGCGTAGCTACACTTTTCACTGCTGAGACTACACAGCCACTCGCACCTCAATTTTAATCTGTATGTATTGCTGGGATTGTTTATACAACTGTGGGTTTTTTCTCCCTGAACTGTAAAAGTGGCTTATTTTGTCCTGGCACTTAATTGGTATTTTTGGGACTTGTATCTTATGGGACTTCAACCTGAAATGACTAATAAACAATATCTGGAACATGTTTATCTACATTTGGGGCTTTTATCAGTATATTAAGCTATAATTTGCTCTCCCCACCCAAAAAAAAAAAAATCTACTAAACTATTAACATGCAATGTTGATTTCTTCCTCATGCCAACCCCTGCTGGGCAGGACAAACTGCGGCAGATCGTATTTTATCCACTTACCTAAGTAGGAGGGATTTAATTTTCTGGTGTCTGGTTCTGCTTCTTGAAGTAGTCCCACACAGACTTCCACTGTTCAGATATCATATTTATGAAATGTGTTAAATCCTAAAGAGTTTTGGTCACAAACAAAGCATTTAACAATTGGATAGACAAATGAAATGAGACATGTGACCTTGAGCTTGTCTCCAAAATAATGCAATAAAAACAAACCATTAAACATTCCAGTTGTTGATGTCCAGCTTTATCCCAAATAGTTTTTAGAGCAGTGATGGTGAACCTTGGCACTCCAGCTGTTGGAGAACTACAACTCCCAGCATGTCTCCTGCTGCAGGTTGCAAGGGCATGCTGGGAGTTGTAGTTTTACAACAGCTGGAGTGCCAAGGTTAGCCATCACTGGGTTAGAGCATAGACTTGAAATGTCAGGAACAAAATAAAGGAAACACTATTTTTAACTTTCTATTCCTATACATCTGTCCAGGTTTAGCATATTCTGCTTAGGACAAGGTGGATTAAGCTTTCAAATAAAGGTTTAATTGACAGCAGGAAACACTTTTTGTGCAAATTACACTTTTACTTGATACTCCCATAATTTGCTAGCTTGCTGTTGCTGCTAATTTGACCTTGAACTGTCTAATTCTCTACTATGCAATTCGAGCATTGACTCTGTCCTCCTAGTTCTCACTTTGGCCAATTCCTGACCTTTTCTGTATTTTCTGACTTTGTCCTGTTTTACCCTATTATGACCAGTCTAGGTAACACTCCTGCCAGCTTGCTCCACCAGACAGCAGCCAGTCCATGGTCGTAGCCCAGGAGTCCCTGCATAAGTCCAGATCCCTGTATAGGGGTTAAAGAGTGAAGGCCAGGGTTCTCCTGGGACTTGCTAAGTGGAATGGCTTGAGCAAAGCCTGTCCGTGGAAGCCCTATTAACAGCTGCCAGGCTTCACTGTACAGTGGCATGTAAACACTTGGGCACCCTTGATCAAAATTGCTGCTGTGAACATTTAAGCAAGTAGAAGATAAAATTGGGTCTAATAGAGCTTAAGTTAAAGATGATGCCATTTCCTTTGTATTTTCTGCAAAAATTGATATTCTACACTTAAATTTATAAGGATAAGCTAATGTAAAAGGGAGTGCTACTAGGTAGCAACCATACAGGGTGCCCAAAATTCTACAAGCATCACTGATTGTAAACACTTTTTGCAGACAGCCAAGGGTTTTTTTGGTTATTTAATTTGTTCCTTGGATAAGGCTTCCACTTCTATGGTATTGGATGAGTTTTAGTGGAGTTTTAGTCTTCCAATTAGAAATTGTCCAGACCTGAATAAGTAAGACTTATTCTTTATTGATCATGCTGGCATGAAGAGAGAATGATGGCTGCACCAAATGTGAGCAGTCACCTGTCTGCCCCAATACAGATTCTTGGAGTTTAAATAGAACAGAAGGGCTTTCAAAATACAAAGTTTGCAAAAAAAAGTGCAAATGTTGGAATATGCTTGTCAGCTTCCCTTATCTACGTTACCAGAGAAGGAAAAGGATGACCCTTTCATTTGTACAGAAGACTAGGAAAGTCAACTAAGCATTCACAAGTTACACCCATGTCTTCACAATACGTCAGCTGAATAGTTTGAGTCTAGGAACATAAATATCATATGCAATCATTCATATATATCCAATAGAATGAACATCTATAACAATTATAAGTTTATCACTGATTTTTAGTTTGCTTCTTGATCTGACAAATTTGATTCTAGACATTCTGAGGTCATTTTGTGCACATCAGTGCAGGGTACTTGATGGGCTGTAGTGAGCAGGGACCATTGCTTTTAAGAGACAAATACTGCACTTCTGGTAGATGGTGCACAGGTGGGACCTAGTCCCATCAAGATGTTAGTGCCAAGTTTTACTTATATGTAAGTTTGTGGTTTTCCTGGTACTATGCATGAAATTCTGTGGTTTTTGGATCTAGGGAGACTGGTTTTTGATCATTATAGAGTAATGTAGTAGGATGCAGTTTTGAATACAGGTCAGTGGCAAGGGTCACATCTGTCTTTCTAGAAGTGTCAAGGAAGGATATTTGTGTGGTACTGTGAGTATGAATAAAAGTTCTTGTTTAATGGCGGTCAGGGACAAAAAAAATTAAAGTGACATATGCTGTTCCAAGGCAAAATCTGTATACCTGTGCCAACAGATCAAAAATTGAAGGTTTGTTAGTATAAAGATGGTGTTCTTCAAATAGATTCATGTTTGAATTTGCATATGCCAGAGGTTTGTTGCTCCCCCAATGCAGTCCCATAGATCCAGACATAAGTCATCACTGAACAGGTAGTTCTCCCATAGGACAACGTTGAGAAGGTCTAGGCACAGCTGAATCGAGTTATTGCCAAAGCTATAACTGTTTAGTAGGCTAGATACTGGGTCTAGGCCTTTGTCATGGGTGACAAAGGTGTAAAGACTAATATCTAGTCATAAGGAGGTTGACTGGAGGTATTGTGGTTGAGTTGCTTAAGACTTGTAGGAAGTTGCCTATGACAAGAAGGTAAGGGAGTGTTTTTGGTGGGGAGGTAAGGCTTTTCTGCAGGTAGATGGATAAGAGTGAAAAAAGCAGTTGATGTAATTTTATAGGACAACCTGTTGGTGTAGTATGTGTTTTTGGCAAAATATAGAAGATAGGGGTGATGGGATCTGGGTTGGTAAGGAAGTGAAGGTGTGTTTTTTTTGTTTTTTGTTTTTTTTTCTGGTTTAATGTATATTGTCCCAGATGGTGGTTGGTCCTCTCATGACCTTGCTGTAGGGTTAGCCAGATGTCTTTTAATCATGCTTAAATATGAAGTTTTCCTTGACCACTATCCACTAAGGCATCCCCTTTGTTGGCTGGTTTGATCAATATAATATATATGTATATTTTTTTGGCATAGCCAGCTCACCACTTTGAAGAAAACCAGGAATAAGTCAAGCCTGTGGTTGCAGTTCGCACAGAACGGATTGTGATAAATCCTTACATGTAAAGGAAATAGTATTGTTTCTCCAGCGATCAGTCCAATGGTAGGGTAAAATATAGCTTTTATTTATCCATTAAAGTTCCAGGTTTCTTCAATAACAGTTTTGCATGTAGTCAATCCTTTTTGGAAGACCTGTTTCGACACTACACGTGTCTTCCTCCAGGTCCAAGTGAGGAATGAATCAAAACCGCATAAAGTCAGGGAAAACACCACTGAATTTCTGGGTGTCACCCTTTCTAAAAACTGTCTGGTGTGTATAGAAGATTCCAAGTGTATTTATTTCAGCCAAGTTAACCCTATAGCCAGCAGTAACCCTTTGTGGTGGTCCATCCTCGGACTTAACCAACATGAAAAAACCAAATGATTAAAATCAATATTGCATACAAATAAAATCAAATGATACCTATAAGATGCAGAAATTTATATGAAATATTCAGATATTCCACAGCACAAGAATAGTTAATATTGGAATTATTTGATACTGGATCAATTACTGTTACTATGGAACCACTATTATAGTATCACCATTTATATTTAATATTGCGTTATCAAGTCCATGCAGCTATTCAAACCGCACGGCACTCGAGTTTCCAGTAAAAAAAATATCCACTTACTTTCCCTTGCCAGGATTTTTTTTTATGCAAATGGTCGCCGGTGATCAACTGTTCTTGTCTCAATTGTGGTTCCTGGTTCACTTGGAAGTTGCTGGAGTCTTGCCTGCACCTGCTGCTTTCAGATAAGATATTTTCTGCTTTTCTTTTTGTGCTTGCTTTTTTCAGTTTTCTGCACTTTTGTGGATGTCAGCCGGGTCCCCTCCTGGGGCCTGTGCTCCTCTCAATTTATCTGTAGCCACTGTTATTTGTTCATTTGCTTTTTCCTGTTTTTTCAGTGGCTGCGGCTTTTTGTTACACCAGAGATCTGATTTAGGTGGTAGAGATCGTGTGATCTCAGGTTTTTTGGCAATCAGAAGTGCTGGTATTTTTTAGGGTTTTTGTTGGATTGCAGTCAGAATTCTTTCCTGTACTTTTCTGTCTAGACAGATTGGGCCCCAGCGTTTGCTCATTCTATTTTCTGTCTGTGTCCGTGCTTTCTTCTTGTCTAACCGCCATTACATGTTTGGGGGCTTCCTATTTTCTTTGGGGATCTGCTCCGGAGCAGATAGCTTTCATCTTTCTGCCTTTAGGTGTAGTTATCTCTCAGGCTGTGACGAGGCGTCTAGGATCAACGTAGGAATGCTCCACGGCTACCTCTAGTTGTGTGGTTAGTTCAGGTTACTGCAATCCAATAGGTTCCAGCCTCTCTGGTGTATTACCGTTTTTGCTTTTTCTCCTCCGCTACCTAAACATAACACTTTAGCCAGTTTCGCACCTCTTCTTGGGTTAGATTGACCCTTAATATAGGGTTCTTTTGTCTCAGCATTTCACCTAGCATTTTATTTTCCACAGTGAATACCATGGAGAAGGCGTTTAATATATTAGCTTTTTCCTCATCTACAACCATTCTTTCCTCACAACTTTTAAGGGCTTACACTTTCACTTGGCAAAAGAATCATATTGATGTAGTTGAAGAACAGTTTGGGATTAGTTTTACTCTCCTTAGCAATGTGCTTCTGTTTCCTTTTTGGCAGCTTTAATTAATTTTAAGAAAAGAATTTTTCTCCCTATAGTTTTTGAGCTTTAACAGTCCATCTTGCTTTAGTAGTAGTTTAAATGCTGTCATTTTACGTTTAATTGCCCTTCTTACCACTTTGTTTAGCCACAATGGGTTTTTCATACTTCTTGCATTTTTATTCCCACAAGGTATAAACTGCTCGGTGTCTATTTAGGATGTTCTTAAACCTTTCCCATTTATTATGTGTTATTTCTGAGGACGCTGTCCCAGTCAACCAGATTAAGGGCATCTCTAAGCTGATCAAACTCTGCCTTCCTAAATTCAGTGTTTATGTGACTCCCTGACAAGTCCCCCCCTCCCCACCATCCCAGCAAAAGACAAGTGAAACTGCATAATATTTTGGTTGTCAGGCATGTAGGAAATCGCGACCTGCAGATATTTTCTTCTGCCAGGTCTATTAGATAGTATTAGGTGTAAAAGTGCTACTCCTCTGGATTCTGCACCCATTGAGAAATAATTTTCTTGGTTATTAGCAGAAACCTGTTACCTTCATGGGTTTTGCAGGTCTCTATTTCCCAGTTAAAATCTTCATAGTCACCCATAACAAGGACCTCATTATGGGTTGCAGATGTAGGAGTTTTTGATGTTCCTGTCTGAAGTCAATGACTTTGTAGCCTGGTTGACATTGGATAGAATAAACACACTTGGCATATGCATGAATGAGGGGGAACTGGAGCATTCCAGAACTGGGATACCCATGGTGGGAGGTAATCTATTAGCAGATGTCTCGTCTAGCTAACCAAAATAAGTTTTTAGCTGAATATTCTGGTAAAAACCCTATTCCCCAGTTCAGAGTGGAATAGAATGATGGTACCTCTTGAACAGACCTATCCACACCCTCTTCATGGCAGAGGAATGCAGTACAACGTGGCTGTCAATCTGAAAGTCAGGTGTCTGTGTTGCAGTCCCCCCAGTGTTCTATGGCTAATAGTGAAGTCTGCTGCAGTGTCAGGATGAGGCATCTTTCCCAGAGCTGAAACAGCAGTGACGTCGTTATCCATGGTTTTGCTGCCATCTTCTCCTGGTGGAAGAATCATTCATCTATATACTTTATCAGTTAATCATCTATCTCCCGACTTTCCTTTTGTGTTTCTTTTTTTTGTTTGTTTTTTTTTCCTGTAGGGGCTTTTTGTGCTCCTGTAAAATTCAATCTTTTGGAAGTTTCAGTCTGCAGCATATAGGGCAGCCACTACTTGGGTCTGTATGACAGATATATTCTAATGCATTTTTTGTGATGTCTGTAGAAAATGCACTGTGAGGATAATTGTGAATCCTCTGGAATTTATCACTATTGGTTTTTGTAGAATATGGATGGTAATAAATGGCCCCATAAACCCCTGGGGATTTTATTATGCCTGTGGTATTCAGCATGGGTAATTCATTGGAGGTCATACAAGATGGGTCTCCATTCTTCCTTCATGTAATCCCTAGTCTGAAAGTAGTTGGTGTCCTTAGAAAATCACTTAAGCTAGTCACAAGATGCTGTCCATTAAAGGAACAAAACATTTATCCAGCAAACATTTTCCCCAACGTTTGGACTGCTGGCATAGATAAAATATTTTGCTCTTGGAATGGCACTCGATTTGAGGCATTCTTGACCCTGACATCCATTAGATAATTTTAAATTCATCACAGTGCAAAACAAATAACCTTACTTGACCCACTCATATTGAAAAGACAAATTACCCTTTCCACTGGCCTGTACTCAAAACCCACAGACTGCAGCAGCCCACTAAATTACTCTCTTTGCCAGATCTCTCGAATCTCCCACATGGTGTCAGATAAAACACTATACACCAGACTCAATGAGATGTCACATTCAATTATCCCACACAACTACTTGGCCACCCAGTACCATAGCAAAGGTGATACTGTTTGGGCATAGAGGGGTAGCAGGCATGTACAAAGCTCATGACAACTAATGAGCAGGGGCCAAACACTGAGGCTTCCAAGTCTTTCTTTGACAATCCTGCACAAGATGACCAAACTCATCAGGGCAGACATATGAATTGTGTAACACAGGTATTCAGATGGAGTGACACAAAAGCACAGAACAGAGGTTAACAATTTGTTTTGTAAGTACAGGGGTATCCTCCTCACAGGAAACAACAGGGAATAAACATGTAAAGGCTGAAGGGTACAAAGGGAAAGAGTGACTCAAAATGGTATATATTCTGTATTTCCCATCTTCCATTATGAATGATTCCTCTTGAATCACACATGTGACATTCATGGGTTTATTGTGTTACTGTTTGTATGTATCTGCATTACCAGCACTTATGCCATGCTTTTCTTTCATGCAACTATTGTGACAGACCCAGGAAGGTTTGAAACATCTTTAGTCTGTCGCTCAGCTCCCAACACCACTTAGATAGTTTTAGGTTTTCTGCATATTTGCTGTACACCAATCTTCACTCCCAAGTGTGCAGTGAATTACTCAGCCTATGACTCTGTAGAAGCATTGAGGTGCTGATGGAAGTGAATATACCCCAGAGTGCACGTCCATCTTGCTTCCTTGAAGAGATGTTGGCGTAACCTAAGCTGCTCAGAAACACTAAAGAGAAACTGCAGGCAATGGCCTCACATTTAAACTTGTCAAGTGCAGCTCCAATATAGGAACTGTGTTTATTGTTTGTTCTTTAAGGACGTGATTAAAACAAAACTACATGAAAAGGCTTGCTGTTTGATTTCCAGAATTTTTCTTTGCAATGTAATTTTATGAAAGATGCCTGAAGGGATTTTCCAACTCAAATTTTTATTTCCATATATTGCAGCTTACAGAATTCATATTGAAAACTGCATGTTGTATGCAATAACTCACATGGTGCGTATGGCATTTTAAAAAAAAAATATCAATGCCGTGATTGACACGATGTGGAGTAGTGAGTGATTTCAGTTTTGGCTGCCATTGGACAAACATTGCATCTGCCATTTCCACAATAAAAATAATGGTCAGCTGTGTTCAATATTCTAAATACAGAGTGGAGGATAAAATGTCTCTAAGCCTCAGCTCTTCCCTACAATGTTACATCCACTGTTGGCTATTTTCATTAACTTTTGTCTAATGTACTGTAGTATGGGAGGTATCTTGTTATATTGTCCTCTAAATGTCTTGTGCCATATAACAGGGAATGTTCAGATATATTTATTTTTGGCTGTATTAAGAATCTTTACCCTTAGATAGCAACTCTAATAAAAAAATTAAAAAAAATCGCTAGACCTTTACTGCAGAGTTCTCCATATAGTGTGAAGTGAATGGATGCTACCTGTGGTTGATATGAGATGCTTTTACGAAACCGGGATGTGTGAACCCTGCCTTTTGGTAGCATCTGTCAAACAAATCTTAAACTTCCTCTTTTGGAACTTGGTTTAGAAAATCCTTAGCTATAACAGCTTGCTTTCTAAATGAGTAATTTCTCTAGTCATTAAAATATTTAAAAAAAGATGGATTTGTGAACACTGCCGTTCCTGTACTTTGTTCTGGTGATCAATATTATCCCTTCAAAATGTATTTGCTCGGAGCTGGCCTCCAATTTGGAGATTTTGCATAATACAGTATAGATATATGTAATGCAATTTTAGTGAACCTAATTTATTAATGGGTTTTCCAAGATCCAAATGTTAATTCCAGGATTCTCCGATTCCTGATGAATGATGAGATCCTTTGGTAACAACTTCATTGATGGACCAATATTTTAATCAAGTAATCAGAAGATAAAAGGTAGGAATTGTTTAGCTTTCAATCACAAGGAATCCTGCTCATTCTTGTATGATAGTTTTTTAATGTCACATGGTGTTCTTTCTTCTTGGAAAAGCCTTTATCTCGGAGATAGTTGATTTCTGTAATCGGTCGTCTCTAGCCCAAGTTATTAAAACTGATGCACTGATTTAACAATTTGCCTGAACTGTTGAGAGGGATAAATCCTTGCATTACTTAGATAGTCTATACTAGATCCATTAATATATGCAATATATATTGTTTATGTATTCAAAACTTGTAAATGGGCCAAACTTCAAATGTGCCAATGGATGAAAAAGATAAATACGTGAAGATGAAAGATGGAGCCTGTGCAGTCATTTTACCAAAAATATGAAGACAAAACTGCGCTTATTGTGTGGTCTTTGAAAATAATGAAAAGATGGTCTAATATGAGCAGGTGCCAACTTAATTCTAGACAATAAGTTTGTGTATAGGAAACAATTGAAACTACAAATTCACTAAGTTTTCTATTAGTACAAATACATAAATATTGTTGGGTATACAGAAGACTGAGCTTCTTCTGACTGTATGACCATTGGTCAATCCAAAATGTAAGACTTTCTTCTAAAAGCATTAAAAATTTACTAATAATGATTAGCTCCTGCCACTAGTCCTACCTACTTACCTAAAAAGTAATGGAGTGGGGGCATCTGAGAGGAAAGGATGCAGTTATTATTATTATTATTATTATTATTATTATTATAGATTTTTATAGCGCCATTTATTCCATGGTGCTTTACATGTGAAGAGGGGCAAATATAGACAAGTACAGTAAACATGAGCAACACAAGGCACACAAGTACAGAAGGAGAGAGGACAGTTCAGACACAACTGAAGCTGGTAAAGGCAATGCATCTTCTGATGTTGGCTCAGCATCTGGAAACTAGTTTCAACCTGTATTGGAGGATGCTGCTTTGGTTACTTGGAGCTTTAATGAGGTCAGTGGAGGGCTTGCACTATGGGGAGTGCAGAGATCTAGATTGAGAAGCTGCCAGAAGGCATCTGTACCAAACTTTGCTCTGCTTCTTAACAGTTGATTGTGGAAAGTCACCAATTTTGCCTCGCTTTCAGAAGCAGAATAAATTCCCCCACTTTGTTTGACCTGTGACAGCAAGGCATGAAGCCGAGGCTTGACTAATGGATAGCTAGCGATCAAGTTGTCAGCCTGCAAGCAACAGCATGCAGCATGCTAGTAGAAACCTGTAATGCCAATCCTCGCTTAGGACCTGGAAAACGAGGGGATCCTTACCGTGGCTTCCAGGTACACATAAATTGGCCATTTTACGTGCTAAGCCTTCTCAATTTTTCATATTTATAAGGCAGTAATGCAATTCATTTTTCATATCTAATGTTTGCAAGCTACAGCACTACAGTGAGCTTCCTTTTTTTTCTTGGTCACTCAACCGACATCACAAAGGTCATTCTTGCTAAGCACGCCTCGGAACGGAACTTGCCGGCAGCCCCTCTGAGGACCTGGATGAGTCTGGGGGCCAACAGTTTAAGTGTATTCCATTCTATTTTCTCCTCTAGACCCTGGGTACCAACCGCACATGAAGCCCTCACTTTACCCATGGTGGGCATAGCCACATGAGTTAACTGATCACTTCAATGCAATCCTATGGCGATTCCACTAAAATGAACATGCTGCGTTTTTTCTGCTAGGCGATGCTGCTGCAGAAAAATTGGCAGCATTGGCATAGCAACTACAGAATCCCATAGGATTGCATGGGATAATTTTCGTTAGCGTTTTATAAGCATTTCCGACTAGGAAAAACACTGCAAAAAACGCTGAAACGCAATGTGGGCACCTAGCCTAAAACATACAAAAACTAAACCAAAATACAATTTCCAGGGAAAAATAAAAAGGAACATCCTTTCCAGGGTAACTTGTATAATAATGATAATGATGATAATCTTTATTTATATAGCGCTATCATATTCCTCAGCGCTTTACAGTTTAACAGTTTCAAAACACAAGTCATAAGTAACAACGTTAACAATACCATAATTAAAGCAAAATAAGACGACCCTGCTCGTGAGAGCTTACAATCTACAATGAGGTGGGGGAGATACAAAGTACAGGTGTGTATATACAATGGTGCATTTACAATGATGGTCCAGCCATCTTGGGGGAGTGAGTGAGGGATGGATGGAGATAGTGAATGGGCTACACACACACACTTTTTTACACATAGAATGACTTTGATTAGTGAATGTGATAGGCCGATAGGAGATGTAGGGGGGTACTGCACTGTGGAGAGCTTTGTGGGTGAGAACCAGTACTTTGAATTGGATCCAATAATGAATGGGCAGCCAGTGTAAGGACTGGCGAAGAGCGGATGCGTC
This sequence comes from Oophaga sylvatica, assembly GCA_033576555.1. Lineage (NCBI taxonomy): Eukaryota > Metazoa > Chordata > Amphibia > Anura > Dendrobatidae > Oophaga > Oophaga sylvatica. Next base: position 25,432,842 of record JARQOD010000005.1, read on the forward strand.
CGAGTACCGATTAGCCAGATGGATGACCCTGGCTGCTGCATTAAGGATGGACTGAAGAGGGGATAGTCTAGTAATGGGGAGGCCAAGTAATAGAGCGTTGCAGTAGTCCAGGCAGGAGTGGATCAATGCTACATTGAGGGTTTTTGTTTCCATGGTGAGAAAAGGGCAGATTCTAGAGATGTTCTTTAGGTGTAGGCGGCAAGAGACTGTATATGGGAGGTGAAGGAGAGATTGGTGTCAAACATAACACCCGGACAGCGAGCCTGCTGCCTGGGTGTTATTATGGTGCCGCCCACGGAGAGGGAAATGTCAGATTTAGGGAGGTTAGTAGACAGCAGGAGCAGAAGTAGTTCAGTTTTTGAGAGGTTAAGTTTCAGATAGAGAGCGAACATGATGTTGGAGACTGCGGACACAGTCGGTGGCGTTCTGTAGTACAGCGGGGGTAAGGTCGGGGGATGACGTGTATAGTTGTGTGTCATCAGCATAAAGATGATACTGAAATCCAAATCTGCTGATGGTCTGTCCAATTGGGGCCGTGTAGAGAGAAGTGGAGGCCAAGGACTGAGCCCTGGGGTACACCGACAGTGAGAGGAAGAGATGATGTGGAGCCAGAGAACGAAACACTGAAGGAGCGGTCAGAAAGATAGGAAGAGAACCAGGAGAGAGCAGTGTCCTTAATATCTAGTGACTGGAGCCTAGACAGTAGGAGATGATGGTCAACTGTGTCGAAAGCTGCAGAAAGGTCAAGAAGAATGAGCAGAGAGTGGTCACCGTTACGTTTTGCTGTCAGAAGGTCATTGGTCACTTTGAGTGCAGTTTCAGTCGAATGTAGGGGTCGGAAGTCGGACTGTGAAGGGTCTAGGAGGGAGTAAGTGGAGAGGTAGCGGGTAAGGCAGGAGTAGACTAGGCACTCCAAAAGTTTAGAGATGAAGGGGAGATTGGAGACCGGTCTGTAGTTGTTTGTGCAGGAAGGGTCGAGAGCGGGTTTCTTTAGTAGTGGAGTAATGATGGAGTGTTTGAAGGAGGATGGGAAAATGCCAGAGGAGAGTGAGAGATTAAAGATTGTAGTTAGGTGAGTTGTGACAACTGGAGAGAGAGACTGGAGGAGGTGTGAGGGAATGGGGTCGGTAGTGCATGTAGTCGGAAGAGAGGTGTCTGGAGACTTCTTTTTCTGTGATGGGATCAAATGTGGAAATTGAGCCAGGGGAAATGCAGGGAGGGATGGGAGTCAAAGCACTTGGTGGTTGAGAGCAGATTTCCTGACGGATAGTATTTTATTTTTTTCTATAAAGTGGGAGGCCAGGTTGTCAGCACAAATGTCTGATAGGGGATTGTGCTTTTGGCCTGAGGAGGGAGTGAAGTGTCAAAAAGTTTCTTAGGGTTGTTGGCTAGTGAGGAGATCAGGGTGGTGAAGTAGGTCTGTTTGGCGAGGTGAAGGGCAGCATTAGAAGTTCTTAACATGAATTTAAAGTGGATGAAGTCTTCTGGTGTGCAGGTTTTTCTCCAAAGGCGCTCAGCACTCCTAGAGCATTGCTGAAGAAGTTGGGTTTGCAATGTGAGCCAGGGCTGTTTTACTGTGTGTTTGGAAGTTCTGAGGGTGAGCGGTGCTACTTGGTCAAGGGTGCTTCTAAAAGTGTCATTGTAGTGCTGAACAGTCAGATTAGGACAAGAAAAAGAGGAATTGGGGACAGTGATGAGTGTAGAGAGTCTGAAAGTGTTTGAGGATTAATGGCTTGTAGATTTCTGAATGTGTGGTAGGTAGGAGTGTGCTGGGGTGGTTGAGGATGAAGGAGAGAATGTTGTGGTCAGAGAGTGGAAGCGGTGAGTTATTTAGGTGGGAGATTGAACAGAGTTGGACAAAGACCAGGTCAAGGGTGTTACCATCCTTGTGTGTCTCAGGTTGAAAGCTGTGAGAGGCCTAGAGAAGTGGTTAGTGATAGAAGCTGAGATGCAGATGTGGAAGTAGGGCTGTTAATGGGGTTGTTGAAGTCTCCAAGGATAAGGGTTGGTAGTTCTGAGGACATGAAGTGCAGCAGCCAGGCTGAGAAGTGGTCAAGGAACTGGGTGGGCAAGCCTGGGGGCTGATATATGACCGCTACTCTGAGGGAGAGGGGATGGAAGAGCCTGATGGTGTGGACCTCAAAAGAAGGGAATGAGTGATGGAATTGGGGGGATGACCTGGAAAGTGCATTGTGGGGACAGGAGTATGCCAACTCCACCACCATGTCTGTTTGCAGGTCTTGGGGAATGGGAGGAGAACTGTAATCCACCATAGGAAATGGCAGCAGAGGAGACCGTGTCGGAATTCTGAATCCAGGTTTCAGTGAGGGCCAACAGATGAAGAGTTGTTCAGAAAGTAGTTGTGCAGGAATGATAGCTTGTTGCATGCAGACCGTGGATTCCAGAGGGCACAATTGAAAGAAGATAAGGGGGTGCAAGTAATAAGATTATTATGGTTTCGATATGAGGTAGGGTAGGGATTGAGGTTGGGGGATGGTGGACCAGGGTTGGGGAGATGTCCCCTGAAATCAGTAGGAGTAGGAAGATAAAGAGCAAGTAGTTGTTGGAGTTGTAAGTAGGTTTTTTCTGTGATGTGTTTGGGCAAGAAGGGCTGAGGTTTCTCAGGAAGGTGAGGATTGCATGGGAGCTGTACATGGGAGAGGGAAGTATGGAGGGGCTGATGTGTATGAGTCATGATGGAGGGGGATGGGGCGGGGAATGTGGATGGCAAGGGAACACAGGAGGATAGAGATAAAGTACATAATTAAAAAGAAAGCAAAGTGTGGGCTACCTGATTCCAGCCCTGATCAACTGCTGTTAACACGATGCTTATATTCTGTGATGCTTTGCTTCTAGATGCTTGCGTGCTGCACCCCACACTGCGTGCACCCCTTAGACTACTCCTAAATATATAGCCCACACTACAGGGTTAGGAGAGTGGGATTGTGGGAGCTGCTTTGGGATAATTTGGCAGCTGGGGCCAGCACACCAGGGGGTGGTTAGATCATCAAAGGCAACCTGGCAACATCTATATGCTTTAGCACCTTCCACCTGATAAGATCTAGAGAGGCCCAAGTCACAGGATATGAAGCAGTAAGTATTTTAAACACAGTACAAAAATGAATTATACCAAAGCTTTGCCAAGCACATTAAACTATGTTGCAAGATAGTAATGCAGTGGTTGGCAGCAAGCAGAAGTATGGAGTGCATACCATATATATTGCGGCATACAAGACAGATAGCAGAGGTAGGGATTGTATCATTCAGCTGTTTGCTTCCAATGAATGCAGTGCATACCTGTGTGAAGAGAGAAAATGAATGTTAATTCCTTGCCATGGATAACTGCAGTTTACATGATGCTTATCTTCTGTGATGCTTTGCTTCTGGATGCTTGCGTGCTGCACCCCACACTGCGTGCACCCCTTATAGTCCACAAATAGAAAAAAGATGAACGGTATCTATGGTTTTAAAATCACCACCATTCAGACTTGGAAACCAATAACCAGATATATAATGGTAAAATACTGCTGGTTAGATGGTGCTCAGCATGAGAACAGCTTATTGTAATATCATGAAAAAAGAGAAAACGCAGCACTCACCAGCTAAAAAAAAAAAAGAAATCCAGTGAGCTTTAATATATCAGTGGTTTAAACACAAGTCAGACATGCAGGGTTAACGAGGTATGTGGGGGAGAGGATGACTACTGTTTTGCCAACACTTCAACATCTAGGACCCCTTGAAGCGAGTGTTCGCGAAATGGCGGTCTCAGTAACCCTGCATGTCTGACTTTTGTGTTTAAAGCACTGATGATGTATTAAAGTTAACTGGATTTTCTTCAGCTGGAATGCAACTTTTTTTTTCTTTTTTTTAATTTTGTATGCAAAGCAAAAAAAAAATGGCACAAGTGGTTGAGGTACTTATTTTTTTTTTTTGGGCTATGTTCACACATAGCATTTTTGATGCGGTTTTCAACTTCAGCATGGCTCTCAACCAATACAGATGCATTCAATGGGAAATATCATGTTAACATTTAACAACCTTAGCTGGCCATCTGGTCTGACGCATCATCACACATCCGGTTTCATTTATGAAGGAAGGACTCTGAAAGTCACAAAGCCTATTTGTATAGGGGCATCAGGTGGCATTAATTTTCTTGAAGGGCCATCAGCTGGCTATGCTTTGTTCCCATTAAACAGTGGGTTTCCTATACTGTTATTGCTTATGTAGTGAGTAGCTGGGCTGCCAAAAATTAGCATGCACCCTAAAAACCCTTTGACAAGATGTACAGGTGGACCTCATGAAAGTGTTCCAAATATAAGATAATGGATATCCCACAGTGTTAGCCTATGCATTGAATGCAAGGCCTGCCCTGCATCAGTTACATGCACCCCAATAACCCTTTAAACCAAAGTACTGGATGGCCACCTGAAAGCGTTGTTCCTATTAATTTAGTACTCCCATATTTTTTTGGTCAAGCAGTGAATTGCTGAGCTTTAAGACCCAGCATTGGAGAACTGCAATATTGAGGCTGAAGACCCTGCATAGGTGAACTGCAGTGTTGAAGATGAACAACCAACAAAGTTCACATTAGCAAGTGGGTCTCCCATACTGGTTGCCTATGCAGTGAATGCAAGGCCTGCCTCAAATTTGGATGCACCCAAATACCACTTAAAAGACTTGGAAGAAATCTTCCTAAAAATGTGTTCCAATTAGAGGAGCAAGTCTCCTATACTTGTAATGCCCGTACAGTAAGTATATGGGCTGACAAACAATTCCCCCTGTGGGATACACATCAACATACTGTCTCAACATTTTTGTTACGGGCATCATATACACCCTTCCAAAATTAAGTGGCTGTTGCATCGCAGAACATGTTCACCCTGGTGATCTAGTGGTGGTGTCTGAAGAGATGTGGAGGATGGCCTCCAACAAGTCTTCCCAGTTTACAGGAGCAGGTCTTCTATACTTGTAATCCCCATACACTAGGTGTATCAGCTGACAAACCTTTCCCCCTGTGGAGTAGACATCAACATACTGTAAATTTTTTCATTTTTATTAAAAGGATCAAACACCCTTATACACAGTAAGTTGGCTGTTGCATCATGGACCACTGTCACAATGTTGATCAGGTGGTGGTGGAGGATGAGGAAGAGAATAACACACCAAATAGCCAAAATCAGGAAGCGCATACCCATGTGTGGGTGTGAAGAGGTGCATGGTAATACACCTCCCAAAAAAAGACTCTATTGGATATAGTTTTGCTGTTATCACTCGGTGTTGAGAAGTCTTCCCCAATCAAGGCCTTAATCACTTTTAGGAGTCAGCCTGTCAGCATTTTCAGTTGACAGGCAGATGTACTTATCAGTGATTCCACCAGCAGCACTAAAAACCCGCTCTGACAAAACACTAGCAGAAGGCCAGAACCTCCAAGGCATAGAAACAGTTAATGCCATGTGTCCAGCTTGGATACCCAATAATTAAAATGCACAGAGGAATCATGGAGGACACTGGTACAGTCAGCAAAGTACTCCCTCAGCATTTTCCCATACTTTCCAGTGCTGTCTCCTGTGACAGTAAGCTGCGACTCTGGGCTAGGTCAATGGAACTTTGCCAGTGTTACCCTGCCTCTGCTGGATTGGATTTGTCTCTCTCCTCTACTGCTTGGTTGTCCAATGAACTGTGATCTCTGCTGCCAGTGTTTTTCAGATGGGATTTTTTTTTTATTTCTTCCGCAGCAATGGCCCTCTGGTTTTGTAACATTTTAGTACACCTATCTGCCTCTGAAAGAAGAAATGTAAAGTTCTCCTTGTAGGGTGGGTCTAGAAGTGTCACCAACCTGTACTGAGTGTCAGCACAAATTTTGATAATGTGAGGGTCACAGGAAAGGCAGCGCAACATAGTTTGACATACATGTCAGACTGGTAGCTGGCAAGAATTCGGTGTCTTCACCAACACGACAACTGACCATGCTATGCTCCTCTCGGTCCTCAGGCCTTCCACGCTGAACAGATGGTATGATGGCTGTGCTTTTAGTACCGTCTAAATTGCATCAAAGTAGCTCCTGTTTTTCCTCCTCATTGTCAACCAATCCACGTTTGGATGACATGAGGCTGGGCTGTGTTAAATCACCCTGTATGGTTCCTTGCTCAATCTCATGCTCTGCCTGCAATGCATCCTTTCATTATGAGCAGAGAGCTTTTCAGAATACAGAGAAGCGAGATGGTGACACTAATTATGACGTCATCCCAGCTCAGTCTTGGTGGACTCCTCAAAGTTTTGTAGGATGGTACATATGTCTGACATCAAAGTCCATTCCTGAGGTCTTGTGTGGAGTCTGAACTGAATACCAACAGCAATGTTGATGCTGGTAGTCAACAACTGCCCTCTTCTGCTCACAAATACTTTCGAACATGTCCCCATGCATTTGAACTCTACACTGCACATCACATACCAGTAGGTGAGTCGTAAGCTGCAAATGCTGTTGAAGTTGTAGCTCACTTTCTAAAATGGGCACACAGGCAGTGTACTTTCACAAGCTTCTCAAGATGGCATTTGATAAACCATTGAACAACGAGGGTAAGCATGTGGGCCAGGCATGGTACGTGTGAGCTCGCCTCAGAGCCGCCACCAGGTTGTGACAACTGTCACATAGATCATGTCAGGCTGTAGGTTCAGCAGTGTCAGCCACGGAGCTGCCTGCTCTTTCACACCTCTCCACAACTCTACAGCATTATGTGGTTTGTTTGGCTGAGGCAGTGCTTCCATCTTGTGACTGATGTGGTCATTTCTGAGATGCAGGCTGTATACTGTCAGGGCCACCCTGATTAACCTAGGGCCCGCAATCCTCTGCATTGGGAATAAGTGTTCAATCTAAAGGTCTGACTGGGTCCCGGCTTCCACTATGCTATCCCAGTGTGCTTTAAGCGAGATGTACCCAACCTGCCCAGAAGCACTTGTCCACGTGTCCATGGTTAGATGTAGTTTCCCAGTAACTGCATTGTTGAGAGCACAGGTAATGTTGAGGACACGTGCTGGTGTAATGCCGGGACTGCACATCAAGAGAAATGGTGGCGGCTCAGGACTGCCTGTCATGTGTGCATTGCCACGAAGATCGTCGCGGTTGCACATTCTGACTTCTCACAGCTGAGTTGCTGTTTCTTTGTGTTTGGCAGTTAGGGAGTTAATTCTGTCTGTGCTCAGTTCTGGGACTGGGTGCAGTTTCTCCCGGCTGCAATTAATTATTTGTTGATTGGTTTCCTTTAAATCTCTGGTTGTCTGTGTTGGGAGTTGCCAGTGAAATTCTTCATGCAGACCACAGATAGGATTGTATCTGTATAGACTTAAGTTAAAGAGCTCCTTAGTTGTTTTAAGCTCACCTTGCTTAGAGTTTTATATCCCAGATCATTTATGTTCCTTCTGTGTTTGAGTGTGTATGCAAGTCTGTGTTTTCTCCAGTCTGTCTAATATGTCTAATCTGTGTATTTAGCAGAGATCAGCCCGTATTCCTTTGGTGGTAATCAGTATCCTTCTTAGGACTGATTACAGGGTTCAGGGACTGATAGGAGACAGGGTTAGGCTGGAGACTTGGACCTCTGAACCATTATCAGTACCTCCAAGGTGAGGGAATAGTTAGGACCCCAGTTTAGGGTCAGGTTAGACCCCCGGTCCTCCTCTTTCCTGTGACAGTGTATCAAGTCCTCAAGATTAACCCTGAGTTCAACGGATTTCGTGTCAGGTAAATCTATTCTATATTTACATGCTGATGTTGCTAATCTATATGTTGTATAGAGTGTTGTTCTTTTAAGAATAGTTTACTGACATCGTACACATATCATAAGACCGCGTGACATTTTCACTGGCCAATAAAATTATTCCCAGTTGCCATGGATCCAGTAGCCCAGCTGGCTCTGCAGTTGCAGGGATTATCCATGGAGCTGACGGACATTAAGTCCAAAGTTTTGTCTCCCTCGGAGCAAACCAGATTTGAACCTAAAGTAGCTCTCCCGGACAGGTTCACTGGTGGGCGAGACAAATTTTTTACCTTCAGGGAAGCATGTAAATTGTATTTTCGGCTTCGGCCTCGATCATCAGGGAGTGAAGAGCAGAGAGTGGGAATTGTTATCTCGCTCCTACAAGGGGACCCTCAATCCTGGGCCTTCTCCCTTCCTCCGGGATCCCCGGCTCTACAGTCAGTAGATCGATTTTTTACTGCCCTGGGTTTGGTATATGATGACCCAGATCGGGTCTCTCTTGCTGAGACAAAATTACGTAAGATACAGCAGGGAGATCGTCCGGCGGAGGAATTTGCTTCTGAGTTCCGTAGATGGGCCACAGATACTCAGTGGAATGACCCAGCTCTTAGAAGCCAGTTTTGTCATGGGCTTTCTGACAAATTAAAGGACGTTTTGGCTCAGTATGATTCTCCTCCATCACTGGAGGCTGCTATGGCCCTAGCTATCCGTACTGATAGACGGCTCCGGGAGAGGTGCGAGGTAACTCCGCCCCCTGTTGTTACTCCACCTACTACTAAAGTCCCTTATGTTGAGGTTCCCCTTGTCTGTTCGGAGGAGCCTATGCAGTTGGGAGGGACATCATTTCGTAGGAGGGGATTGGCGGTACGCCGCAGGACTAGAAGGTGTTTCTTCTGCGGGAAAGAGGGACATTTTGTTGGGGGATGTCCATCCCGTGCCTTGTTGAGCAAAAAGTCGCCGGAAAACTGTTAATCCCAGGTTGTGTGGTGGACGACAACCTGGGAGTATGTATTTCGTCCGCTAGTTCTTCTCAGTTCCTTGTACCAGTGGAGGTGGTGGTTGGTACGAGAGTGGAGAGATTTTCTGTTCTTCTTGATAGTGGGTCCGGGGCTAATCTGGTTGACGCTCAGTTTGCTCAGGCTCAAGGTATGCATCTGAGTGTATTGGTCAAACCGATCCCTATATTCTCCATTGACGCCAGGCCTCTCGGCCAAGGTAGCTTGTTCATGAGGTTCATAACATTGACCTTCGGGTAGGGGCAATACATAGGGAACTATTATCTTGTTATGTGTTGGAGGGTCTACCTACTCCTATTGTGTTGGGACTTCCTTGGTTGGTTAAACATAACCCTGTGATTAA
>JARQOD010000005.1:25442051-25570616 GCA_033576555.1 Oophaga sylvatica
AATACCCAGCACTGCCGCCGGCACTTGAGACCGTAGTGTGCGGCTGCATGTATTTCTAGACCAGGAGATCAGGGCTCTGTCATGAAAAGTGTTTACTCATCTCAACACTCACACTCCAACAACTCAAGTAGAGATCCAAGGAAACTTTCCTGGTACAGTCTGTGGTTTGTGTGTGCTGAGTATGCACGTGTCTGGCTCTGGTCAAATGGCTACAAAAAAATTCCAAATTGAATATCCTGCAACTGAAAAGGGATTAAAGTTAGGTTCTTAATGGCACAGAAGGAAAGAGTAAGGCTGTGGGATGACAAGCCTACAACCTGCAGTGATCATCAGTCTACTGAACCACCGCACGATCAGCTCTTCCCTCTCCTAGTGTATCCTCACCCATTCCTGTAGACTGTGAGCCCTCGCGGGCAGGGTCCTCTCTCCTTCTGTACTTTGTGTGTGCCTTGTATTGCTCATGTTTACTGTACTTGTCTATATTTGCCGCTCTTCACATGTAAAGCGCCATGGAATAAATGGCGCTATAAAAATGTATAATGATTATTCCGCAGCGCTTTACAGTTTGCACACATTATCATCGCTGTCCCCAATGGGGCTCACAATCTAGATTCCCTATCAGTATGTTTTTGGAGTGTGGGAGAAAACTGGAGGAAACCCACGCAAACATGGGGAGAACATACAAACTTCTTGCAGATGTTGTCCTAGGTGGGATTCAAACCCAGGACTCCAGCGCTGCAAGGCTGTAGTGCTATCCACTGAGCCACCGTGCTGTCCCTAATACAAGATGTGACATGTTTTCGTTAACCATATACCATGCATTTGTAACATAACAATCACTGAGAATTGCACTTTAAAGCTCATGTATATATGTAAATTCTCTGGCAGAAATATATCCATCACTGTCTTCATCTTCTTTTTTCAAATATGCTGGAAATGAGGACATCATGATGACTTTCATTCACGGGGTTACCATGCTTCTCAAACTCCGTCTTAAGATAAGCTTTTACCTCTTCTTTAGATAGTTTCCAGTCATTCAGATCCATTTCTTGGAATGATTCGTGGGACCTCGGACCATTGTGGATATCCATCAGGCTAATGTTAAAGATTAATGTACTGTCTGGGGGAATTTTTCCTTTTCCTTCTTTCCTATACGCCAGGGCAGGAGGGACAGTTATCTTCCGCTTCTCTCCCACGCACATGTCTTGGAGGCCTTTGTCCCAGCCCTTAATAACTTCTCGAATGCCAAGTGTGAACCATACAGGCTGACCACTGTTCTCCACATATGTGGAATAGAACCACGTCCCATTGCTCTGCAGGAAGCCATTGGAGTGGACCAGCAGCATGTCCCCGCTCTTGGTCTTCCTCCTGCACAGGAAGGGTTTCTCCAGGACCTGGATCTGCACCTCGGGCTCGGGGATGAGTGCAGCGCCCGCGCAGGCCAGCAGAGCGGCCACCAGCAGCCACACCATTGCCCCGTTCCCCCTCCCCCCCCCCTGGAGACCGCAGACGTGGCACAACTAGTTTCTGCCGCTACCCTGTAACATAATAGTAGCGTCAGTGAAGTGTCCTTAACCCCTATGCCTCCCCATATCCTAAAAGTGCTTACCCATGCACCGATATACCTGGACACATGCCACACAGCCCCAACGCGTGTTTTGCGTTTGCTTCCTCAAGGTGCTATGTTAATAATAACTTGTTAATCAAAATGTGCTGCTGTAAAGCCTTTCAATTGCTAAAAGCAGTAACTTCCATATCAAATGTGAGGCCATTCATCAGTAACATTCCATATCTTTATGTCCATAAGTGCACAAATGTATTTAAATCCAAAATAAAGTAACAGATTTAAGTCTGTCCAACATTACATGATCGGTCACTTCTTGTGTCTAAGATGACATCTATCTTTGTTGTCCTGTCTTGCCTCCTCTTCCTTTTACTTTCTGTTCTCCAGAATTCTATACAACTGTGTTCACACTGCATCATGTCTTGCGGAATCTGTCGGTTGGTGGATTCACGATCTGTAACATTGACTTCATGAATAGCTATTTCCAACATTATCGTCTTTCAATATAGAATTGGGTGAAATAAAAGGTGGTTTATCATTATCTAATTATATAGCTTGTTAATTCAATATTATCCTTTTTTTGGTCTGCATGTTTAATTTTAAAGCGGTTTCTCTCAATCTTAGTAGAAGAAACATCAATGTTGGACAGTGAGATGAACTAATATTTCAATATCTAAAATGCTTGATTACAGAATTAAGGCCTCTGAAAAGATCCATTAACCGGAATGATCATTTGGTTAAAATACTGATCCATTCTTCCATGAAAATAGGATTTTTTTTTTTCATCCTGAAGACATGAATCCATTTCTCTTCTGTTTGTGTTTTTTTATTGGGTTATCGTCTCCCCCTCCCTCCACATGAGTTAAGCTCGTGGATAACTCTTCTTTCCTATAACCAGTCGTCTCTGGTCGAAGTTATTTTTAAATTGATCCATTTGATTTAAGCTTGTGACCGATTGAGAGATCCTTGTATAGGTTGGCTACAGTCCAAATTTGATCCATTAACAACTTTATTTTAAACATGCCTTTCCACCCTGTCAATTGTGTGAAAGAAATCCTTCAGCCTTATCCAGTGCCCACACCACCTCTAGCTGAATAATACTTTAAATACTGCAATCGCAGCATTTTAAAAAGTTGAAAGGTCCCTGTATCTCCTGATTGACATTTTCATGACACTATTGTGGGGGCTCAAGGGTTGACATGAGCTAGGGGTCAAATAATGACCTCCTGATCTGCCACGATGTTGGCTTGTTAGACCATTTCAAGAGTAGGGTCTAAAAGGCATGCTCTGTGTAAAACTGAGGTCCTATAATGCATTAGACCAGTGACCACAATAGTAATTTAGTCCCGTAGAGGGGAAAAAGTAGAAAAAAATTGAACTTATTTACAGTATGTAACATCTACTGTGAAATACTTGATGGCATTTCTTTTCTGATATTTCATACTACTCAAATGCCTAGCGTAGCTACACCTTTCACTGCCGAGACTACACAGCCACTCGCACCTCAATTTTAATCTGCATGTATTAATGGGATTGTCCATACAATTGGAAGTTGTCTTTCTTTCCATGAACTGTAAAACTGACTCTTTTTGCCTGGCGCAAAGCTGGTATTTTTGGGACTTGTATCTTGTAGGATTACAACCTGAAATTACTAATAAAAAAAACAATATGTTCAACATGTTCATCTACATTTGGGGCATTCATTACTATGTTAAGCTATAATATGCTCCCCCCAAAAAAATCTACATTACTGTTTACATGCAATGTTGATTTCTTCCTCATGCCAACCCCTACTGGGCAGGACAAACTGCGGCAGATCGTATTTTATCCACTTGCCTAAGTAGGAGGGATTTAATTTTCTGTTGTCTGGTTCTGCTTCATGAAGTAGTCCCACACAGACTTCCACTGTTCAGATATCATATTTATGAAATATGTCAAATCCTTAAGAGTTTTGGTCACAAACAAAACATTTAACAATTAAATGGACAAATCAAGAGACATGTGGCCTTGAGCTTGTCTCTAAAATAATGCAATAAAAACAAACCATTAAACATTCCAGTAACTGCATGTTGATGTCCAGCTTTATCTGAAATAGTGGTTCCAGCATAGACTTGAAATGTCAGGAACAAAATAAAGGAAACACTATTTTTAACTTTCTGTTCCTATACATCTGTCGAGGTTAAGCATATTCTGCTTAGGACAAGGTGGATTAAGCCTTCAAATTAAGATTTAATTGACAGCAGGAAACACTTATTGTGCAAAATAAATAAATACACTTTTTTATTTTTTTCCTTCATACTCCCATAATCTGTTAGCTTGCTTTTGCTATTAGTTTGACCTTGAACTGTCTAATTCTCTACTATGCAATTCGAACACTGACTACCAGTCTAGGTAACACTCCTGCCAGCTTGCTCCACCAGACAGCAGCCAGTCCATGGTCGTAGCCCAGGAGTCCCTGCATAAGTCCAGATCCCTGTATAGGGGTTAAAGGGTGAAGGCCAGGGTTCTCCTGGGACTTGCTAAGTGGAATGGCTTGAGCAAAGCCTGTCTGTGGAAGCCCTATTAACAGCTGCCAGGCTTCACTGTACAGTTGTTAGAACTCTCCTGTTCGGTTTTTTTCTATCTTGCTGGTCACATGACCTTTGTTGCCTATTTAATCTTGCTCCACCCTTCTGGCTTTGCTGGACTTCATTGTAATTTCTACTCTTAAGCTAGCCGGGTGCTTTGTTACCTTTCTATATTGGTTTTGCCTGGTCTTTTGACCTCTATGTTCTTTGTTGTTTTTTTTTTACTGCTACAACTTCTGTTAGGAGGTGTCCATCTTTTCTCCCAGTCCCTAGTTCTTGTAGGGATCCCTCCCTCGCATCTATAGGTCTTCGTACAGACTAGCTGAGGACTTTAGCGGGTCTGATCGCAGGATCAGGTTCCCCGTTACATCGTAGGGATCAAGCTTAGTTCTATCGTAGGGATAGATATCCCTTTCTTTCCTTAGTGCTTGTAGCAGAACATAAGTGGCATGAAAATTTAGGCACCCTTGATCAAAATTGCTGCTGTGAACATTTAAGCAAGTAGAAGACAAAATTGGGTCTAATAGAGCTTAAGTTAAAGATGATGCCATTTCCTTTGTATTTTCTGCAAAAAATTGATATTCTACACTTAAATTTATAAGAATAAGCCAATGTAAAAGGGAGTGCTACTAGGTAGTAACCATACAGGATGCCCAAAATTCTACAAGCATCACTGATTGGTTCTAGACATTCTGAGGTCATTTTGTGCACATCAGTGCAGGGTACTTGATGGGCTCTAGTGAGCAGGGACCATTGTTTACAAATGATATGTACTTTGGGCATAGAGGTGGTAGGTATGTACAAGTGGTACCCTCTCTAATTTTTGGTAATGGGTGGTTGAGGCAGTGGTGTGGCTAAGGCCCTAAAGGCTCTTTTTAAATAGTTGTGAGTAATGCCTTACTTTTGCATTTAAGAGACAGATACTGCACTTCTGGTAGATGGTCACAAGTAGGACCTAGTCACATTAAGATGTCAGTGCCAAGTTTTACTTGTGTAAGTTTGTGGTTTTTCTGACAAAATGCATGAAATTCTGAGATTTCTGGATCTAGGGAGACAGTTTTTGGTCATTTTAGAGTAATGTAGTAGGATGCCATTTTGAATACAGCTCAGTAGCAAGGGTCACATCTGTCTTTCAAAAGTGTCAAGGAAGAATATTTGTGGTACTGAGAGTATGAATAGAAGTGCTAGTTCAATGACCGTCAGGGACAAGGAAAATTCAAGTGACATGTGCTATTCCAAAGGCAAAATCTATATACTTATGCAAACAGATCAAAAATTGAAGGTTTTTGTGTGTAAACACTGTTCGTCAAATAGACTCATGCATGAATGTGCATATAACAGAGGCTTGTTGCCCACCCCCCATTGCAGTCCCATAGATCCAGACATAAGTCATCACTGAACAGGAAGTTCTCCCATAGGACAATGTTGAGAAGGTCTAGGCACAGCTGAATCGAGTTATTGACAAAACTATAACTGTTTAGTAGACTAGATACCTCTTCTAGGCCTTTGTCATGGGTGACAAAGCTGTAAAGATTAACATCTAGTCATAAGGAGGTTGACTGGATGTATTGTGGTTAAGTTGCTTAAGACTTGGAGGAAGTGGCATATGACAAGTAGGAAAGGGTGTTTTTTGGTGGGGAGGTAAGGATTTTCTGCAGGTAGATGGATACGAGTGAATGAAGTCAGTTGATGAAATTTTATAGGATAACCTATTGGGTTGGTGAGGTATGTGTGTTTGTAGCAAAATATAGAAGATAGGTGTGACAGGATGTGGGTTGGTAAGGAAGGGAAGGTGTTTTCTTCTGGATATTGTATAGAATTGTCCCGGATGGTGGTTGGTTCTCTCAGGATCTTGCTGTAGGATAAGCTAGATGTCTTTTAATCTCATTTACATATTGAGTGGTCCATGACCACTATGGCATCCCCTTTGTTGGCTCGTTTGATCGTTACGTACATACTTTTTTTTTTTTTTTTTTTTTGTGTAACTAAGCTTTTCATCTGTGGTTAATTTTTACTAATGTGAGAAGGTAGAGATTTAGTGTCCATGTAGTAACATTAAAATAACAGTTAGCAAGGCCCAAAAGACATATGTCCATCCAGTTCAGCCTACATTATGTCAGAATAAATCCCTAGACTTATGTCCTTCTAAAGAACCTAACAACTGTAAGATACAATATTGTTACACTCCAGTGAGACATCCAGGCCTTTCTTGAACCCCTCGACTGAGCTCACCATCTCCTCAGGCAAGAAATTCCAGATTCTCTCTGCCCTAAAAGTAAAGAATCATCTTCTATGTTGGTGGAAAAACCTTCTCTCCTCCAGACACAGAATTCCCCCCCCTTGTAACAGTCACCTTTCTTGGTATATACAGGTCCTCAGATATTTGTATTTTCCCCTTATATACTTGGTTATTAGTTTTTTTTTTGTTTTTTTTTTCGAAACTAAATAATCCCAATTTTGCTAATCTCTCTGGATAATGTAGTTCACCCATATTGCATATTGACTTTAATTAAAAATGACATCGTAAAATAAAATTTCCAACAATTTAATGTACAGTAATGTTCCACAACCTGCTGGTGTGAGATTTCCCCATACGAGTGGGGACCTTTTTAGATCTGAAACTGATCCTCCACCAAACAGAACAAGATTCATAGTCCAATCTATTAATGACAGCAGAACTACAACAAAAGATAATTTGGGGCAACGCAGTCCAGATAATGTGTAAAAAGGTATAAATTTACAAGTCAACAATACAATAACAAGTTCTTAAGGAACAGTACAAGAGACAATTGGAGCTAAGATCAGGTGTAGAATGGCATGTGCACCATGATAACACCGCACTACTAAACTGCATCGTGCATGTCAATAATAGTGGACGGGGGTAGGCTAATAAGTCACTACCCTATAACATAATGGTAGCGTCAGTGGACAGTTTCCATAACCCCTATGCCTCCCCTTATCCTATAAGTGCTTACCCATGCTCCGATGTAGCTGGACACGCGCCACACAACCCCAACGCGTGTTTTGCGTTTGCTTCCTCAAGGTGCTATGTTAATAACTTGCTGATCAAAATGTGCTGCTGTAAAGCCTTTCAATTGCTAAAAGCAGCAACTTCCATATCAAATGTGAGGCTTTTATCAGTATCATTCCATATCTGTCCATAAGTGCACTAATTCGTTTCTCAATTTTGGATTTAAATACATTTAAGTCACTGTCCAACATTTCATTATGATCTGTCACTTCTTGTGTCTATCATGACATCTTTGTTGTCCTGTCTTGCCTCCTCTTCCTTTTACTTTCTGTTCTCCAGAATTCTATACAACTGTGTTCACACTGCATCATGTTTTGCAGAATCTGTTGGTGGATTCACGATCTGTAACATTGACTTCATGAATAGCTATTTCCAACATTATCGTCTTTCAATATAGAATTGGGGGAAATAAAAGGTGGTTTATCATGTTGTATACCTTGTTAATTCAATATTATCCTTTTTTTGGTCTGCATGTTTAATTTTAATGGTGTTTCTCTCAATCTTAATAAAAGAAACGTCAATGTTGGATAGTGAGATGAACTAATTTCAAGATCTAAAATGCTTGATTACAGAACTTAGGCCTCTGAAAAGATCTGTTAACTGGAGTAATCATTTGGTTGAAATATTGATCCATTCTTCCATGAAATATGTTATGATTTGGCAGCTGAGGAGAGAAGGCAAAAAAGGAAATACACCAGAGAGGTTGGAATCTATGGGATTGCAGTACCCTGACTAACCACCACAACTAAAGGCAGCCGTGGAGCGTACCTACTTTGGTCCTAGACGTGTCGTCACAGCCTGAGAAGCGAACTACACCTAAAGATAGAAAGAGGAAAGCTATCTGCCCCGGAGCAGATCCCCAAAGAACATAGAAAGCCCCCAAACATGTAATGGCGGTTAGACAAGAGGAAAATACAGACACAGACAGAAAATAGTATGAGCAAATGTTGGGGCCCGAACTTCCTAAATAGAAAAGGATAGGAAGGACACTTAATGCAATCCCAAAAAACCCTGAAAAGTACCAACTCTACTAATTACAAAATCACCTGAGATCACACGTCCTCTACCACCTAAATTAGTTCTCTGGTGTAACAAAACTAAACAGCAGCCACTGGAAAAGGCAAATGAACAAACAGTGGCTGAACTAAACTGAGAGGAGCACAAGCCCCCGGAGGGGACCCGGCAGACCCCCACAGAAGTGCAGGACAAAATGCAAAAAGCGCACAAAAAACTGAAAGAAGAAAATGTCTTCTGTTAGCAGAAGATGCAGGCATGAAACGGCAAGCTACAAAGTGAACAGGAATCACAGATGAGACCAGAACAATTGATCATCGGCAACCCTGATGGGAGGGAACCTCCCTTATATAAGACCAGTCAGTAACACCTGATCGCCAATCCTCACAATCTTCATTGGATAGTTCAGTACTGTTTGTAATCACCAGAGGGAGCTTCTGCTCAGAATTCATTTCCAGCACATTCACAACAGAAATGGTCACAGAAAACAGGTTGTTTTTTTCATACTTAAGACATGAATCCATTTCTCTTCTGTTTGTTTTTTATTGGGTTATTTCCCCCACCCTCCACATGTGTGAAGCTCATGGATAACTTTTCTTTCCTATAACCAGTCGTCTCTGGTCCAAGTTCTTTTTAAATGGATTCATCTGATTTAAAAGTTTGTGACCGATCGTAAGATCCTTGTATAGGTTGGTTACAGTCCGAATTTGCTCCATTAATCCCTTAATTTAAAATATGCCTTTCCATCCAGTGCCCACGCCACCTCTAGCTGAATAATACTTTAAATACTGCAGTCGCAGCATTTTAGAAGGTTGAAGGATCCCTCTATCTTCTGATTGGCACTTTCATGATGCTATTGTGGGGGCTCGAGGGTTGACATGAGCTAGGGGTCAAATAATGACCTCCTGATCTGCCACGATGTTGGCTTGTTTGACCATTCCAAGAGCAGGGTCTAAAAGGCATGCTCTGTGTAATACTGAGGGCTATAATGCATTAGACCAGTGATCACAATAGTAATTTAGTCCCATAGAGGGAATAAGTAAAATCATATTTTTCTATTTACAGTATGTAACTTCTACTGTGAGAAATACATGATGGCATTTGTTTTGTTTTCCTATATATCTCATACTACTTGTATGCCTAGCATAGCTACACCTTTCACTGCTGAGACTACACAGCCACTCGCACATCAATTTTAATCTGTATGTATTGCTGGGATTCTTTATACAACTGTGGTGCTTTTTCTCCCTGAACTGTAAGTGACATTACAAGTATTGAGCATCTTCCTGAAGATAATAAATATTCCTTTTTTTAAACGCTAGCCATCATTTTAAAGCCTGAATTATGTACAGGAAATTTGTCTTGTTAAAAAACAATGGTGTATGTTAAAAGCTTTAAGAAAAAATGTCAGAATTGCTAATTTTTCTTCATCTCTCCTCCTCCAAAAAATTAAATAATAAAAATATCTTATGTGCCAAAAAATAGTAACGCAAATTACAGGTCTCGTACATCTCGGTCAACAGAAAAATAAAAAAGTTGTTACATCTGTGTCTGAACACACACCTACTACTTAGGACACGTGCACACGTTGAGTATTTTTTAAGTTTTTTGCAACAGTCTTTATAAGCCAAAACCAGGAGGGGGTGAAAAATACAGAAGTGGTGTTGTGTTTCTATTATACATTTCCTCTCATTATTCCTCTACTGGTTTTGGCTTATAAATACTGATGTAAAACGCTGACCAAATACTCAAGGTGTGCACGTGGTCTTACTGTGTCGTGAGACAGTGCTGCACTTGCACTGTAGATGCAAGGACTTCAAGCATGAGTTAGATACACTGGGATTTTTGTGTCCTTCAGCTGGTGAACTTGTCTTTTGCTGTTGAAAGCTGATTATCAGATGTCATAATCTCTCTGCTGGAAGCCTGAAGCCACACCCTATTTAAACCCCCAGCAGACCTCTGCAAGTTGACTATCCTGGTATGATGCTGCTAGAGCAGCTTAAGGTCTTATGGCCAAGCTAGCTGACCATGTCTGCCAGCAGCTAGTTTGCAGATGTAATCCAGTGGTCCCTGCATAAGTCCAGATCCCTGCATTAAAGGCTAAATTGTTAAGGCGAAGGTTCTTCTGGGACCTGCTTAGTAGAGTGACTTGAGCACAGCCTGTTTGTGCAATCCCTATTAGGAGCTGCCAGGCTTCCATGTACTGCTCACATTACAGTACAACTGGCCAAAACAACAGATTGCTACTGAGCTGTGGTCAATGAAATATCAGACCCTGATGACTTGAGCTTGCAAAGATGGTTGAACACCCTGAAGCTGCTCAGGCCCAAGCCCCTGCAGGACCTCCTCTGACCATTTCTGACCTAAAGGTACACTGTTATGTTTTGGTAACTGAGGAGAAATGGCAAAATAGCAAAAGCGGTAATACACCAGAGAGGCTGGAACCTATTGGATTGCAGTAACCTGAACTAACCACACAACTAGAATTAGCCGTGGAGCATTCCTATGGTGATCCTAGATGCCCCGTCACAGCCTGAGAGATAACTACACCTAAAGGCAGAAAGATATCTGCCTTGGAGCAGATCCCCAAAGAAAATAGGAAGCCCCCAAACATGTAATGGCGGTTAGACAAGAAGAAAGCATGGAGACAGACAGAAAATAGAAAGAGCAAACGCTGGGGCCCAATCTGTCTAGACAGAAAAGTACAGGAAATAATTCTGACTGCAATCCAACAAAAACCCTAACAAAAATACCAGCACTTCTGATTGCCAAAAAACCTGAGATCACACAATCTCATCCCGCTAAATCAGATCTCTGGTGTAACAAAACGCAATTCAGCAAATAAAAAGTAACAAAGGAGCAAAGCAAAAGTGCAGACAAAAATGGAGCACAATTGCAGCGCCAGACCCCTAAAAGGGGAAAGGCTGCAGTCCACTGCAAGCAGCAAACCAGCAGAGAAAATCAAACAGAGGAAGAAAAACTGCAAACACTTATCTCAGGGAGAGCAGGAACTAGCAGTGCTCCAAGCAAGACCAGAAGGAACAATTGATAACCGGCAAGGCTGCTGGGAACTCGGCCACTTATATCCTACCATTCAGCGCCAGCTGAAGGCCATTCATTAATCAGTTCATTACCCTCAGCAACCACCGGAGGGAGCCCCAGCTCAGAAGCCGCCTCCAGCATATTCACAACAGTACACCTACCAGATTTTCTGGAAACAGTAATAACACTTGAGAGCTGTTGATTGTACTTCTGGCTGTCCAGTTATCTGGCTTTGAGAGTCAGTGTGTTGGACTTGTATCACTGCTTTGGGGTAACTCTTCCTCCCAGGCTTGAGCCTTTTACCTGTTGCTCCAGATCTTTCTATAATTGACTTAGTTGAAGACCTTTGTATGATGACCCTTTCAAGGATGACCTACTACTCGAACACTGTATGGAGGTTTGATGCTGGGCCATAGCTTCTCAATGGAATGTCCAGGCTCTTTGCTATCAGTTCCATACTGATATTTCTGACCTAAACAAGGACTAGTTGTTTCCATTGCTTTAGCTATTCATTTGGCTGTGCAGCTGCAAGAACAGATTAGAATGCATGACTGTCCTGTGACCTCCAACATAAGACTTATGTAGCCATTACATATTTGTTAAAGTGACTCCATCACATGAAAATGATTTTTTTTTTTTTCCTACTGTGGAGAGTCTGGTCTTCAAATGCATGCCTGCCCAAGTTGACCGTCACTGGAGAACTCCAGCGCCTAGGTGGGTCTGACAATGCCCACCTGGGTGCACAGGTATTTCCCTAATGAGCTTGCAAAATTGTTTCCTGCATATCACATCTTAAAATCTATGGGTTAATGTGTTTGATTGTGGTTATATAGCAAATTTTTACCAAAATATCAAAGAATCTTGTATTACAACTGCTGAAACTTGCTTTCCTATAAAATGTGCTGCTATTGATGACTTTTCTCAGCAGGTGGGGTGGTGAGTCAATGAGTAGAAGGCTTTCCTTATTGGTTCCTTACATATTGAATGTTCATATTTTTTGCTCTTGAAAATCTGAAATTAAGCTGGTTTATATAAGCTGTCAGTCTGGGATACTTTAGGCCTTCAGAATCTGGAAGTGCCCACCATCCATGTATTGTATTTTGTGGTTTTGGAGGTTGCCTTATATCAAGCTTGCCCCAATGTCTTTAAAGAGGTTGTCCAAAGGTAGTTTTCTTTTCTCCTATATTGAAGTGGCATCAAATTGATATTTACTTTAAGAATTCCCTAACTGTGTATTTTTTAACCATCTCTAATCCATGTGATGACTATTCATTTAAGTATCCCAGTGCATGTTGGGATACTCAAAAAAAAAAAAAAAAAGCATCAGAGCAGGGGCAGATGCCGGAGTCTCTGGCATAGCCACTGTCTCCTCCCTGAAGTGCAGTGTCGTCGGTGGTCGTCTCTCCCGTGTGCGCAGTGCTCTGATTAGTTGCCTAGTAGTAGTAAGCCAGGAATAGAGCGTTGTCACTGGTCCCTCCTGGGTATAGTGACATCACTTGTGGGGGTGTCACTAGCTTCCTGCATCGAGTATAATGACAGCGCTCTGTTCTTGGCTTATTACTATTCATCTAAGTAGACAGCAGAGCGCACACAGGGGAGACAGTGCTTGGGGGACGTAGTGGGGACAGTTCCGTCACTAATGCTGGATTGCAGGTAGGGGACAGTGACCGCAGCCTCTGCCCCCTACTGACACTTCATTAAAGTATCCCAGCATTCACTGGGATATTCACACGGGTAGAGAAATACAATAGCCGTTAGATCGTGTAGTTTCAGAACTGCATGGAATTTAAGGCAAGTATATTAGAAAAATAGTTGATTATAGGAACTTGGAAGCAAAATGACCGCCCCTATTACAGCTTTCAGAGCTCAGAAAGGTGATGTTTATACCTGCACTCAGATTCCAGAATTTTAAGAATAGATTTAATGTTTAAAATAGACTTTACTGCTTAAAAAGTTCTTCTGGTCTATAATTTGATGCACAATGTAACCCAGACTGATCTTTATTATTTTTTTTTTCTCCCTTGTTGCATGCATATTTTTGTAGTACTGGTTTGCATTCTCTTCCCTGTGACTATACACTGGTTTAGCATTCTTCTGTTGTGGGCCACATACTTGTCTTATAACAGCAACAACTTCATGATCCAGGTATAATCTGTATATGCCTTTTCCAGGTGTATGCCCTCCATGCATGCACTAGTCTCCTGATGCTGTGGTGCTACAGATTATCCTGGCTTCATGGCAGTATGTGTGCCTTGGTCATCTGCTCTTGCCTGGCATTCAATTTGGTGCTTGTTTTATTTGCAAGCAGAACACTGTGCCTCATGTGTGACTGAAACTGGGTTTAAGTAGATCTGATACTAAAATATATCTTTTTTTTCTTCTTATGATGAAGCTATAACAGCGACATGTACAGCATTTCTTTACTCTATTCATGCAGTTAAAGAAGTTTAGTCATCAGATAATGTGACTGAAGATTTCAGCCAGTAGAAATCCATGAAAAATCCAAATTGCCCAAAGTCTGTATCCTGCTGTGCTGCATTCATTATACAGATACTTATTTACTATCATTTTAGTTGTGATCAGAGCAGGAGACAAGTAAGGGTATGTGCACATGATCAGGAATTGGCAGTGCTTTGGATGTAGAACATGTCTGCTGCATCCAAAGCGCTACCGGCTATTGAACGCAGGAGAATCCACATGTGTTCACTGAACTGTACATTGTATGGGTGAAACTTCTCATGTGGAGGCTAGCATCTCCAGAAGATAAATGCTGCTGTCTGGAGAAATGCACCGCATGTCCCTCTCCGCGGTGAGCCGCAGGGGTCTCTGGACTCATAGTGGGCATGGGATATCTTGAAATTTCATCTATGATGTAACATCTGGACACTGCACAAGTACACAGCGTCCAACCTGCAGCGTTCACTGATCATGTGCACATACCCGAAGACTGCTATTAATCCCGGATCACACTTGTGAGAAACTTGCACAAGTCTCGCACCTCAATACCCTTCACTGCTGCCGGCACTTGAGACCAGAGTGTGCGGCTGCATGTATTTCTAGACCAGGAGATCAGGGCTCTGTCATGAAAAAAGTGTTAACTCATCTCAACACTCACACTCCAACAACTCAAGTAGAGATCCAAGGAAACTTTCCTGGTACAGTCTGTGGTTTGTGTGTGCTGAGTATGCACGTGTCTGGCTCTGGTCAAATGGCTACAAAAAAATTCCAAATTGAATATCCTGCAACTGAAAAGGGATTAAAGTTAGGTTCTTAATGGCACAGAAGGAAAGTAAGTGCGATGTGACCACTGCTAAAAACTAACTTTGCTTGCTTCAGGTTAAACCCTTAAAGGAGCCGTCCTCCCGTCAGTTTGCATCCTCTTAATATAAAGCACTGTCTACTTACAATTGCTCATTTTGCATCTACAGTTCATCATTTTACTTTTAAATTTCAACTTTGAGTATATTTCTCTCCCTTCACTGGTGCAGACAATCAACAAGTCATCCACATTACTGCTATACCAAACCAACATTTTTAGAATGGTGTTTCAAGAAATAGTAAATATTTCCCACCATCTGACATGAATAATTATCCATGAAAGCTGTGAATCGTGAGTGACCCCCAGAGGAGCTCATTCCCACTGTATAAGGGGAAAAAGCCTTCATATGAAGCCAGCATTACAAAATTGATAAAATATCTTTCCTCTTTCTCTATTATGAGGATGTTTGTTTTCTTGTTGCATATTGACTTTACTGTATATTAAATGGTTTGAAGTTTTACAATATCATAATTAATTTTTCATAACCTGCTGGTGTGAGATTTCCCCATACGAGTTGGGACCTTTTGAGATCTAAAACTGATCCTCCACCAAACAGAACAAGATTCATTGTCCAATCTACATTAATGACAGCAGAACTACAACAAAAGATAATTTGGGGCAACGCAGTCCAGATAATGTGTAAAAAGCTATAAATTTACTAGAAAACAATACAATCATATATAACACAATAAAAAGTTCTTAAGGAACAGTACAAGAGACATTTAGCACTAAGATCATGTGTAGAATGGCATGTGCAACATGATTACACCGCACTACTAAACTGCATAGTGCATGTCAATAATAGTGGATGGGGGTAGGCTAATAAGTCACATAATAATGATAATCTTTATTTTTATATAGCGCTAACATATTCCGCAGCGCTTTACAGTTTGCACACATTATCATCGCTGTCCCCAATGGGGCTCACAATCTAGATTCCCTATCTGTATGTTTTTGGAGTGTGGGAGAAAACTGGAGAACCCGGAGGAAACCCACGCAAACACGGGAGAACATACAAACTCCTTGCAGATGTTGTCCTAGGTGGGATTCAAACCCAGGACTCCAGCGCTGCAAGGCTGTAGTGCTATCCACTGAGCCACCGTGCTGTCCCTAATACAAGATGTGACATGTTTTCGTTAACCATATACCATGCATTTGTAACATAACAATCACTGAGAATTGCACTTTAAAGCTCATCATGTATATATGTAAATTCTCTGGCAGAAATATATCCATCACTGTCTTCATCTTTTTCAAATATGCTGGAAATGAGGACATCATGATGACTTTCATTCACGGGGTTACCATGCTTCTCAAACTCCGTCTTAAGATAAGCTTTTACCTCTTCTTTAGATAGTTTCCAGTCATCATTCAGATCCATTTCTTGGAATGATTCATGGGACCTCGGACCATTGTGGATATCCATCAGGCTAATGTTAAAGATTAATGTACTGTCTGGGGGAATTTTTCCTTTTCCTTCTTTCCTATACGCCAGGGCAGGAGGGACAGTTATCTTCCGCTTCTCTCCCACGCACATGTCTTGGAGGCCTTTGTCCCAGCCCTTAATAACTTCTCGAATGCCAAGTGTGAACCATACAGGTTGACCACTGTTCTCCACATACGTGGAATAGAACCGCGTCCCATTGCTCTGCAGGAAGCCGTCGGAGTGCACCAGCAGCATGTCCCCGCTCTTGGTCTTCCTCCTGCACAGGAAGGGTTTCTCCAGGACCTGGATCTGCACCTCGGGCTTGGGGATGAGTGCAGCGCCCGTGCAGGCCAGCAGAGCGGCCACCAGCAGCCACACCATTGCCCCGTTCCCCCCTGGAGACCGCAGACGTGGCACAACTAGTTTCTGCAGCTACCCAATAACATAATAGTAGCGTCAGTGAAGTGTCCTTAACCCCTATGCCTCCCCATATCCTATAAGTGCTTACCCATACTCCGATGTACCTGGACACACGCCACACAGCCCCAACGCGTGTTTTGCGTTTGCTTCCTCAAGGTGCTATGTTAATAATAACTTGTTGATCAAAATGTGCTGCTGTAAAGCCTTTCAATTGCTAAAAGCAGTAACTTCCATATCAAATGTGAGGCTTTTATCAGTATCATTCCAGATCTCTGTCCATAAGTGCACAAATGTATTTAAATCTAAAATAGAGTAACAGATTAAAGTCTCCGTCCAACATTTCATTATGATCGGTCACTTCTTGTGTCTAAGATGACATCTGTCTTTGTTGTGCTGTCTTGCCTCCTCTTCCTTTTACTTTCTGTTCTCCAGAATTCTATACAACTGTGTTCACACTGCATCATGTCTTGCGGAATCTGTCTGTTGGTGGATTCACGATCTGTAACATTGACTTCATGAATAGCTATTTCCAACATTATCGTCTTTCAATATAGAATTGGGTGAAATAAAAGGTGGTTTATCATTATCTAATTATATAGCTTGTTAATTCAATATTATCCTTTTTTTGGTCTGCATGTTTAATTTTAAAGCGGTTTCTCTCAATCTTAGTAGAAGAAACATCAATGTTGGATAGTGAGATGAACTAATATATCAATGTCTAAAATGCTTGATTACAGAATTAAGGCCTCTGAAAAGATCCATTAACCGGAATGATCATTTGGTTAAAATACTGATCCATTCTTCCATGAAAATAGGATTTTTTTTTTTTTCATCCTGAAGACATGAATCCATTTCTCTTCTGTTTGTGTTTTTTATTTGGTTATCGTCTCCCCCCCCCCCCCCCCCTCCCTCCACCATGAGTTAAGCTCGTGGATAACTCTTCTTTTCTATAACCAGTCGTCTCTGGTCGAAGTTATTTTTAAATTGATCCATTTGATTTAAGCTTGTGACCGATTGAGATCCTTGTATAGGTTGGTTACAGTCCAAATTTGATCCATTAACAACTTTATTTTAAACATGCCTTTCCACCCTGTCAATTGTGTGAACAGAGCTCAGATTAAGTGATAGAAATCCTTCAGCCTTATCCAGTGCCCACACCACCTCTAGCTGAATAATACTTTAAATACTGCAGTCGCAGCATTTTAAAAAGTTGAAAGGTCCCTGTATCTCCTGATTGACACTTTCATGACACTATTGTGGGGGCTCAAGGGTTGACATGAGCTAGGGGTCAAATAATGACCTCCTGATCTGCCACGATGTTGGCTTGTTAGACCATTCCAAGAGCAGAGTCTAAAAGGCATGCTCTGTGTAAAACTGAGGTCCTATAATGCATTAAACCAGTGATCAGAATAGTAATTTAGTCCCGTAGAGGGGAAAAAGTAGAAAAAAATTGATCTTAATTACAGTATGTAACGTCTACTGTGAGAAATACTTGATGGCATTTCTTTTCTGATATTTCATACTACTCAAATGCCTAGCGTAGCTACACCTTTCACTGCTGAGACTACACAGCCACTCACACCTCAATTTTAGTCTGCATGTATTGATGGGATTGTCCATACAATTGTGAGTTGTCTTTCTTTCTATGAACTGTAAAACTGACTCTTTTTGCCTGGCGCATAGCTGGTATTTTTGGGACTTGTATCTTGTAGGATTACAACCTGAAATTACTAATAAAAAAACAATATGTTCAACATGTTCATCTACATTTGGGGCATTCATTACTATGTTAAGCTATAATATGCTCCCCCCAAAAAAAATCTACATTACTGTTTACATGCAATGTTGATTTCTTCCTCATGCCAACCCCTACTGGGCAGGACAAACTGCGGCAGATCGTATTTTATCCACTTGCCTAAGTAGGAGGGATTTAATTTTCTGTTGTCTGGTTCTGCTTCATGAAGTAGTCCACACAGACTTCCACTGTTCAGATATCATATTTATGAAATATGTCAAATCCTTAAGAGTTTTGGTCACAAACAAAACATTTAACAATTAAATGGACAAATCAAGAGACATGTGGCCTTGAGCTTGTCTCTAAAATAATGCAATAAAAACAAACCATTAAACATTCCAGTAACCACATGTTGATGTCCACCTTTATCTGAAATAGTGGTTCCAGCATAGACTTGAAATATCAGGAACAAAATAAAGGAAACACTATTTAACTTTCTATTCTTATACATCTGTCGAGGTTAAGCATATTCTGCTTAGGACAAGGTGGATTAAGCCTTCAAATTAAGATTTAATTGACAGCAGGAAACACTTATTGTGCAAAATAAATAAATACACTTTTTTATTTTTTTTCCTTCATACTCCCATAATCTGTTAGCTTGCTTTTGCTATTAGTTTGACCTTGAACTGTCTAATTCTCTACTATGCAATTCGAACACGGACTACCAGTCTAGGTAACACTCCTGCCAGCTTGCTCCACCAGACAGCAGCCAGTCCATGGTCGTAGCCCAGGAGTCCCTGCATAAGTCCAGATCCCTGTATAGGGGTTAAAGGGTGAAGGCCAGGGTTCTCCTGGGACTTGCTAAGTGGAATGGCTTGAGCAAAGCCTGTCTGTGGAAGCCCTATTAACAGCTGCCAGGCTTCACTGTACAGTTGTTAGAAAAAAACCGAACAGGAGAGTTCTATCTTGCTGGTCACATGACCTTTGTTGCCTATTTAATCTTGCTCCACCCTTCTGGCTTTGCTGGACTTCATTGTAATTTCTACTCTTAAGCTAGCCGGGTGCTTTGTTACCTTTCTATATTGGTTTTGCCTGGTCTTTTGACCTCTATGTTCTTTGTTGTTTTTCTTTTTACTGCTACAACTTCTGTTAGGAGGTGTCCATCTTTTCTCCCAGTCCCTAGTTCTTGTAGGGATCCCTCTCTCGCATCTATAGGTCTTCGTACAGACTAGCTGAGGACTTTAGCGGGTCTGATCGCAGGATAAGGTTCCCCGTTACATCGTAGGGATCAAGCTTAGTTCTATCGTAGGGATAGATATCCCTTTCTTTCCTTAGTGCTTGTAGCAGAACATAAGTGGCATGAAAATTTGGGCACCCTTGATCAAAATTGCTGCTGTGAACATTTAAGCAAGTAGAAGACAAAATTGGGTCTACTAGAGCTTAAGTTAAAGATGATGCCATTTCCTTTGTATTTTCTGCAAAAAATTGATATTCTTCACTTAAATTTATAAGAATAAGCCAATGTAAAAGGGAGTGCTACTAGGTAGTAACCATACAGGATGCCCAAAATTCTACAAGCATCACTGATTGGTTCTAGACATTCTGAGGTCATTTTGTGCACATCAGTGCAGGGTACTTGATGGGCTCTAGTGAGCAGGGACCATTGTTTACAAATGATATGTACTTTGGGCATAGAGGTGGTAGGTATGTACAAGGGATACCCTCTCAGTTTTGGGAATGGGTGGTTGAGGCAGTGGTGTGGCTAAGGCCCTAAAGGCTTTGAAATAGTTGTGAGTAATGCCTTAATTTTGCATTTAAGAGACAGATACTGCACTTCTGGTAGATGGTGCACAAGTAGGACCTAGTCCCATTAAGATGTCAGTGCCAAGTTTTACTTGTGTAAGTTTGTGGTTTTTCTGACACAATGCATGAAATTCTGAGATTTCTGGATCTAGGGAGACAGTTTTTGGTCATTTTGGTGTAATGTAGTAGGATGCCATTTTGAATACAGCTCAGTAGCAAGGGTCACATCTGTCTTTCAAAAGTGTCAAGGAAGGATATTTGTGTGGTACTGTGAGTATGAATAGAAGTGCTAGTTCAATGGCCGTCGGGACAAGGAAAATTCAAGTGACGTGCTGTTCCAAAGGCAAAATCTATATACTTGTGCCAACAGATTAAAAATTGAAGTTTTTTTTAGTGTTAACAGTATTTGTCAAATAGATTCATGCATGAATGTGCATATTACAGAGGTTTGTTGCCCACCCCCCATTGCAGTCCCATAGATCCAGACATAAGTCATCAGTGAACAGGAAGTTCTCCCATAGGACAATGTTGAGAAGGTCTAGGCACAGCTGAATCGAGTTATTGCCAAAGCTATAACTGTTTAGTAGACTAGATACCTCTTCTAGGCCTTTGCCTGGGGAATCCAGGCTCCATCATATGGTCGTATGTTTTAAACCACTGTCTGTTTATTCTAGCCATGCGGAAGCAATTGGAGGTTCTTAGGATTAATATGTTTGCACTGCAGCACTGTATTTGATGTTTGAAACCTCCTTGTTATATATATCTCCCTTCTTTTGGTGTGATCTTTTTGTTCAGTGGCAACTTTGCTAGTTACTATATGCCATATAATGCAATGATTCAGTGCATGTCATTTAGGGCCCTTGTCTATACTTCTCTGGGCACAATGTGGTACTTATCATTATGATACTTTGATTTGTGGATTCATACCAATCTATTTGCTAGTTTGTGTATCCGCATTGTGCATTGTAGGGGTATATATCTGGGCAATTAAACGTTATTGTGGAGATTGGCTATCATTTACATATATGTACCTATGGGAACATATTGGATATATATCCCATTTTTATGTTTTTTGTGAGTTTTGTGATCTGTTTTCAAATAAAGTGTTAATTTTATGGCTATATGCCTCCAGTGCTTCTTGGATTTGTATACATGGTAGGAAGTGCCATTTATTTAGGCCTGTATTTATAGGATATATTGTTAATTAATATGTTGAAGAGACTAGGTCTCAACACTGACCCCCTGCTGTACCTCACTGGTCAGCGACTCAGAGAATATACAATTTATAACCAACTTCTTCTTTCTATCACTAAACCAGTTACCCATTTACACACATTTTCCCCCAGACCCAGCATTCTCATTTTGTGTACCAACCTCTTGTTTGGCACAGTATCAAACGCTTTGGAAGAATCAAGATAAACCAAGTCCAATGACTTGCCTTGGTCCAGTCTATAGCTTACCTCTTCATAAAAACTGATTAGATTGGTTTGACAAGAGCGATTCCTTATAAAACCATGCTGATATGGAGTTAAACAGTTATTCTCATTGAGATAATCCAGAATAACACCCTTCTAACATTTTACCAACAATAGAGGTTAGACTTATTGGCCTATAATTTCCAGGTTCACTTTTAGAGCCCCTTTTGAATATTGCTAACACATTTGCTATGCGCCAGTCCTGTGAAACAGACCCCGTCGCTATAAAGTCTCTAAATATAATAATGGTCTGTCTATTACATTACTTAGTCCTTATAAACCAAAAAACATGTACACTGAAACCAAATACAAAAAAAGGACAAATATTCTTTATTGTAGAAAAAAGACATAACAAATTACTAAAAGAAAAAGACAAGGGTTAAAAAGTGGTAAACCACAGAAAAGGCACCATAACCCACATTATACTACAAAGAGGTATTTACAAAATTCATAAAATAGCCCATGTGTTCACACAG
Source organism: Oophaga sylvatica (assembly GCA_033576555.1). Lineage (NCBI taxonomy): Eukaryota > Metazoa > Chordata > Amphibia > Anura > Dendrobatidae > Oophaga > Oophaga sylvatica. The sequence continues at coordinate 25,463,924 of JARQOD010000005.1, forward strand.
GTTACAAAACCTCATAACATTGAAATAACATCACAACAAACACATGTGGAGCACATAGAGCAAGCTAAACACTGAGTAGGCAGTTGCAAGTAAACATTAACTCCTATGGGTAGTGGTGCCAGCCCCAACGCACGTTTCGGCAATCACGCCTTCTTCTGGGGGTGGAATCACACCAGGAAGAGTAGGTTTTTATATTACATAGCGACCAATCGGTGGACACCTAACAAACCTTTATACCAATAAATCCCATTGGACATAGACACTGCATGCGTCCAGGGCTACACATTGGAAGCTGATGGATGAGTGTAAAGAAACTAACCAATGGTTTACAGAGAAGGGAAGTATTCCCTACCTATCAACACCCAGTCTCCAAGACGTTGTCATGGTGATACTTGATAACTCCTTGCATAAAGAGGGTTCCTCCTGGAATATCTAAAGTTCGGTCGCATACAGCTGTCTCCAGTCCCAATGCAAGCTCCATATCACCATGTCAAAAAACACATATAGTTGAAAAGAAGCATCCCAGGAACGCAGTAGGTGCAGCATATCGGCCATGAGCCCGGCCACGCCCACAGTGACGTAGATGAAGCCTAATCACATAACCAACAAGTCAGACCACACACCGCCCCCTTCTAGACAAAATGGTTTCCCCCGAGATATCCAAGATGGGGGAGGGCATGTGCATTTGTTCCCAGTCCCGATCAAAGTCCGTGTCACCATGTCTGCACACCCTGCTCTGCCGTGTGGCAGGGAGAAGCATCCTGGAAGCTCTGCAAGTGCGGCGCACTGGCCGTGACCATGGCCACGCCCATGGCCACGCCCACAATGTGGACAGGGCCGAATCACATGACCGGCACGCTGGACCAGAAGCCACACCCTGAGATGCCCTCCCCTTTCATCGGCAGGCGCGTGCGCACAGCGAGACAGATCGGGAGACGTAAAGTATATAATTCATCGGGGCAAGTGGTACAAGAAATTGCACTGCAGATGTAGAATATAGTGTGTGTATATATATATATGTATATGTATATATATACATACATACATACATACATACATACATACATACATACATATACACATATGCCCAAAAATTCCCATTAAACACAGCTAATCAAAATAACCATACTAAATATCCAAATGGTACTTGCTAGTAAATCTCCAATAGGAAACCTAACATGAATCAAAAAGAGAGTCTAAGTAAGGCATATGTAAGTTTGAAAATTTGGAGAATTTCTTAACTCCTCAAATGCCTATAGGTCAAATTGATGTATACCAATAATAGCACCCCATGAATGAGATGGAACAATAAATATAACACAACATACAAACAAAATTCCACAAAAAGAAAATATTCAAAAGGACATCTTGATGAGGGAGAGTGTGGACTTGACAAATTATTCCACCATAGGGCTAGTGAAAAACAGGAGCAGGAAATGACATCTTCTTTTTATAGGATATCACTTCAAAGGTGCAGCTAAATAACGGTCCGATGAAAAATGCTGGTCGGTATGAATACAATAACAAAACTCTAGAATAAGAAAAAATAAAACCATTAGCTTAAAATACATATGTAGGTGTGATTAAAAATTGAGAACAGACAATCTAGAGAAATGGAACAAAACTCAGGGACTCGTTGAGTCCACGTGGATGCATAGTTCCCAGGGTCCAGAACCACCTGGTTTCCAGGTGTGCAAAAGGGCAACTAATTTCTCCCCCCTCACATTCGAAACCAAACAGTCAATTCCCCGTACCTTCAAGTTGCTGGGGTCACACTGACATAATTTAAAATGTTTGGGCAGAGTCCGTAAATGATTTATATATATCTCATCCTTTGCCGCAGAGATATCGCGGACGTGTTCCCTAACACAAACTTTTAGAGCTCGTGTAGTCATGCCGACAAACCTTATTACATGGGCAGTAGGCGTAGTAAATTGCTGCCTTAATCAGGTATGTTATCGTTTGGGTGATCTTAAATTCTCTGCGGCCATCGGATGAGAAAAATGTTGTAGCCCTTTCGATGTTGGGGCAAGCCACACATTTCCCACATGGGGAACAGCCCCATCTTGGTTTCTGAAATTGTGAGAAAGGTAGAATTTTTTGTTCACTCTTTTATTATAGTGGCTCTGCACCAAGACATCCTTAAAGTTTCTGCCACACCTTGCTGTGATACTGGGTGTGGGAGGTAAGTGTACCTGGAGTGTGTGATCCACAAGGAGAATCGGCCAATATTTCGAAACAGCCTTTTGCATCAAAATCTATTGTGAATGGTAAGTGGTGATCAATCTAACCTTTCTGGCCTCCCGTCTCTGACATCATTCCCACCCAGTGCATAGATCAAGTCGTGTCTATTTGATTTGCGGGCTCTGTTATAGGCTAGCTTAATTTGTCTGTTACTAGAGCCCCTTCATTAAAATCTTTCAAAGAGTTCCTTGGATCTTCTTTCAAAATCTGCGTCTGATGAAAATTTTCGACAGATCCTCAAATTGACCAGTCGGTACAGATCTTATTACTTGATGTGGATGAGCCGATTCTGCATGCAGTACCGAATTCGTAGCCATTTCTTTTCGGAACAAATCCGTCTGCAGGAAACCATGCTCATCACTTTTAACTTTAACGTCTAATTAGTCAATCCTATCCGAATTGAATTTGTCTCAGACGCAGATTGAGATTGACGTTGAGGTCCTCAAAGGAACTAAGCTCCGTTGGACTTCCCTGCCAGATCAAAAACACATCATCAATGTACCGCGTCCAAAGGAGGATGCAGTCCATTGAAGGGTGTTGATCTGACAGGAATGGGTCCCTCTCCCACAGCTCCAGGAACAGGTTAGCATAGGCAGGTGCAAAGGCCACCCCATTGCTGTTCCCTGGAGCTGCAGGTAGAGGGACCCTCCAAAAAAGAGAAAACTATGTTTTAAGGCAAAGCTCAACAATTCAAGAATGAACTCCACTTCCTCTATATTGTGAGTAGACATAGATAAATAATGAGCCACAACATTTTAACCATGACGAATACTCGTGTACAAGGCTTCAACATCAAGTAGCCAATATTGTCCCCTCGTCTATACTAATTGAGTCAATTTTTTTGTAAAAAAAAAAAAAAAAAATCCCCAGTACTTAGTTCTTAGTACTCGTGGGTGTATGCCATCTGGACCCAGAGATTTATCGATTTCAATTTTATTTAACCAGTTTTGCGCCTTTTCTTGGGTTGGATTGGTAACCCTTGAAGGTTATTTTTGTTTCAGCATTTAATTTTCCACAGTGGAGAATGTGTTTTAATATATTAGCTTTTTTTTCTCGTCATCTACAACCATTCTTTCCTCACAATTTTTAAGGGGCCTACACTTTCACTTATGATTCTTTTACTATTTATGTAGTTGAATGGTTTGAGTTTAGTTTTACTCTCCTTAGCAATGTGCTTCTGTTTCTTTTTTGGCAGCTTTAATTAGCTTTTTAGATAATAATTTTTCTCCCTATAGTTTTTTTTTTTTTTTTTAGAGCTTTAACAGTGCCATCCTGCTTTAGTAGTTTAAATGCTGTCTTTTACTGTTAATTGCCCCTCTTACTAATTTGTTTAGCCACATTGGGTTTTTCCTACTTGTATTTTTATTCCCACAAGGTATAAACTGCTTGGTGTCTAGTTAGGATGTTCTTAAACATTTCCCATTTATTATCTGTATTATTTCTGAGGACTTCGTCCCAGTCAACCAGATTAAGGGCATCTGTAAGCTGGCCTAACTTTGCCTTCCTAAAGTTCAGTGTTTTTGTGACTCCCTGAAAAGTCCACCCCCCCCAGTGAAAGACAAGTGAAACTGCATAATATTGTGGTTATTTCCTAGATGCCTGACGACCTGCAGATATTTTATTCCTTCAGGTCTACCAATTGAGAAATTTTTCTTGGTAATTAGCATGGGTTTTGCAGGTCTTTATTTTCCAGTTAGTATCTGGGTAGTCACCCATAACAAGGACCTCATTATGGGTTACAGATGTAGGAGCTTTTGATGTTCCTGTCTGAGGTCAAAGTCTCAGTAGCCTGGTTGGTATTGGATAGAGTAAACACACTAAGGGTATGCATGAATGAGGAGGAACTGGAGTGTTCCAGAACTGGGATACCCATGGTGGGAGGTAATCCATTAGCAGATGTCTCATCTAGCAAACCAAAATGAGTTTAGTTGAATAGTCTGGTAAAAGCACTACACCCCAGTTCTGAGTTGGCTAGAACAAGGGTCTCTTGAACAGACCTATCCACACCCTCTTAATGGCAGAGGAGAGCAGTAAAACCTGGTTATCAATCGGAAAATGTGTCATGAATCTGAGTGTTGCAGTCCTACCCCCTACCCACCCCCAATGTTCTATGGCTAATAGTGAAGTCTGCTGCAGTGTCAGGATGAGGCATCATTCCCAGAGCAGAAACAGCAGTGACGTCACTATCCAGGATTTTGCCGCCATGTTCTCCCGATGGAAGAATCATTCATCTATATACCTTGTTCAGTTATTCATCTGTATCTCTTGAATTTCATAAGCTTTTTTGCCTGTAGGGGCTTCATGTGCTCCTGTAAAATTCAATCTTTTGGAAGTTTCAGTCTGCAGCTTATAGGGCAGCTACTACTTGGGTCTGTATAGCAGATATATTCTAATTCATTTCTGTGATGTCTTATTGTAGAAATTGCACTGTGAGGATAATTATGAATCCTCTGGAATTTCTCAGTATTGTTTTTTGTAGAACATGGTTTGTTTTAAATGGCCCCATAAGCCCTGGGGATTTTAATATGCCTGTGGTATTCAGCAAGGGTAATTCAGTGGAGGTCATAAAAGATGGGTCTACATTCTTTTCTTCCTTCATGAAATCCCTAGTCTGAAAGTAGTTGGTGTCCTTAGAAAATCAGTTGAGCTAGTCACAAGGGATAAGATGCTGTCCATTTAAGGAACAAAACATTTATCCTGCAAACATTTTCCCCAACGTTTGGACTGCTGGCATAGATGAAATATTTTTCTCTTGGAATGGCACTCGATTTGAGGCATTCTTGACCCTGACATCCATTAGATAATTTAAAACCAATATCCTTCCTTGACCCACTCGTATTGGAAAGACAGATGACTCTCTCCACTGGCCTGTACTCAAAACTCACAGACTGCCACAGCCCAATAAATTACTCTATTTGCTAAATCCCCCAATTCCCCAGAATCTCCCACATGGTGTCAGATAAAACACTATACACCAGACTCTGAGATGTCACATTCAATTATCCCACACAACTACTTAAGGCACTGCCACACTTAGCGATCGCACCAGCGATCACAACAACGACTTAACCTGGCGAGATCGCTAGTGCGATCGCTATGTGATCGCTAGTTAGATTCCAAACACAACTCATCAGCGATCTGCATAATGACCTCTGTGGTCGTTGGGAAAACCTAGTCCCACCTGTGACGCTGGTGAAGTCGTTCATAAAGGGTGTCACACTCAGCGATTCAGGCTCACCAGCGGGACACAAACGACCAAAAAACGGCTCAGAACGTTTATAAGCGATCAACGACATCTCAGCAGGGGCCACATCGCTGCTACATGTCACACACAGCTAAGTCGCCAACGAGATCGCTACTGCGTCATAAATGGTGACGCGTTGGTGATCTCGCTTAGTGTGGCATACCCTTTAACCACCCAGTACCATGGCAAAGGTGGTACTGTTTGGGCATAGAGGGGTAGTAGACATGTACAAAGCTCATTACAACTAATGAGCATGGGCCAACCATTGAGGCTTTCAAGTCTCCCTGTGTTGTGAATGTTTTGGAAATGAATTCTGAGCAGAAGCTCTCTGGTGGTTACAAACAGTACTGAACCATTCAATGAGGATTGGCAATCAGGATTCACAGACTGGCTTGATATAAGGGAGGTTCCCTCCCATCATGGTTGCCGGTGATCAATTGTTCTTGTATCAACTGTGGTTCCTTGTTCACTTGTAAGCTTGCTGAGTCTTGCCTCTTCTGCTTTCAGATAAGATATTTTCTGTTTTTGTGCTTACCATTTGCATATTTCTCTGCATTTCTGTGAGGTTAGCCAGGTTCCCCTCCCCGGGGGCTTGGGCTCCTCTCAGTTCCTCTGGAGCCATTGTTTGTTCATTTGCCTTTTCCAGTTTTTTCAGTGGCTGTGGCTTAGTTTTGTTACACCAGAGAACTGATTTAGGTGGTAGAGGTTGTGTGATCTCAGGTGTTTTTGCAATCAGTAGCGTTGGCATTTTTTAGGGTTTTTTTGGATTGCAGTGAGTATCCTTTCTATCCTTTTCTGTCTAGGCAGATTGGGCCCCAACGTTTGCTCATACTATTTTCTGTCTGTCTGTATTTCCTCTTGTCTAACCGCCATTACATGTTTGGGGGCTTCCTGTGTTCTTTGGGGATCTGCTCCGGGGCAGATAGATTAACTACACCTAAAGATAGAAAGAGGAAAGCTCTCAGGCTGTGACAAGGCGTCTAGGACCAACGTAGGAACGCTCCACGGCTGCCTTTAGTTGTGGTGGTTAGTCAGGGTACTGCAATCCAATAGATTTCAACCTCTCTGGTGTATTGCCGTTTTTGCCTGCTCTCCTCAGCTACCGAAACATAACATCCCTGGTCATCTTGTGCAGGATTGTCAAAGACAAACTCATCAGGGCAGACATATGAATTGTGTAACACAGGTAATCAGATGCAGTGACACAGAAGCACAGAACAGGGTTTAACAATTATTCATTTTATAATTACAGGGGCATCCTCGCAGGGAGCAATTGGGAATAAACATGTAAAGGCTGAAGGGTACAAAGGGAAAGAGTAACTCAAAATGGTATATATGTTCTGTATTTCCTATCATCCATTATGAATCCTCTTGAATCACATGTGACATTCATGGGTTTATTGTGTTACTGTTTGTATATATCTGCATTACCAGCACTCATGCCATGCTTTTCTTTCACGCAACTATTTTGACAGACCCAGGAAGGTTCGAAACATCTTTAGTCTGTTGCTCAGCTCCCAACACCACTTAGTTTTTCTGCATGTTTGCTGTACACCAAATAAAATCTTTCTTTCTTCACTCCTGAGTGTGCAGTGAATTACTCAGCCTATGACTCTGGGGTATACTCACTTCCACCAGCACCTCAATGCTTCTACAGAGTGCACGTCCATCTTGCTTCCTTGAATGGAGATGTTGGCATAACCGAAGCTCCTCAGAAATACTAAGAGAAACTGCAGGCAATGGCCTCACATTTAAACTTGTCAAGTGCAGCTCCAATATAGGAACTGTGTTTATTTGTTCTTTAAGGCCGTGATTAAAACAAACTACATGAAAAGGCTTGCTGTTAGATTTCCAGGTTTTATTTTTGCAATGTAATTTTATGAAAGATGCCTGAAGAGATTTTCCAATTCAAATTTTATTTCCATATATTGCAGCTTACAGAATTCATATTGAAAACTGCATGTTGTATGCAATAAATCACATGGTGCATATAGCATTTTAATAAAATTTTCAATGCCGTGATTGACACGATGTGGAGTAGTGAGTGATTTCAGTTTTGGCTGCCATTGGACAAACATTGCATCTGCCATTTCTGCAATGAAAATAATGGTCAGCTGTGTTGGATATTCTAAATACAGAGTGGAGGATAAAATGTCTCTAAGCCTCAGCTCTTGCCTACAATGTTACATCCACTGTTGGCTATTTTCATCAACTTTAGCCTGATGTACTGTAATATGGGAGGTATCACTTTATATTGTCCTCAAATTGTCTTGTGCCATATAACAGGGAATGTTTAGATTTATTTATATTTTTTTGGCTGTATTAACAATCTTCACTCTTAGACAGCAACTTAAAAAAAATAAAATTAAATCTTCATAGTTCTCCATATAGTGTGAAGTGAATGGATGCTTCCTGTGGTCAATATATTACTGGAGATGTTTTTTATGAAACCGCGATGTGTGAACCCTGCCTTCTGGCAACATCTGTCATACAAATCTTAAACTTCCTCTTTTGGAACTTGGTTTAAAAAATCCTTAGCTGTAACAATTTGCTTTCTAAATGAGTAATTTTTCAGTTCATTAAAATATTTAAAAAGATGGATTTTTGAACACTTCCATTCCTGTACCTTGTTCTGATGATCAATATTATCCCTTCAAAATGTATCTGCTCAGAGCTGGCCTCCAATTTGGAGCTTTTGCAGAATATAATGTAATTTTGGTGAACAAAATATATTAATGGGTGTTTCAAGATCCAAATGATTCCAGGATTCTCAGGTTCCTGTTGAATGATGAGATCCATTACCTGTAGTGACAATATAAAGGGACGACCGTGAGGCCAATACACTGGAAGCTGTGTGGTGTTTTACCTCTGGAATGTCTATTGGTCTAGGGTGTTTCCATCCCATGAGGGAGCGTACAGAGCAATTAGAGTCAGAGTCCAGAATCACATCAAACAGTTCTGCTTTATTTTCCTCTGGGCACAGCGCATCCAAGACACTATAAGCATTTCTTACCCAATACCAGCAATACATTCTTCACAAGGATGCTTCTCCGCTGCCACACCAGAATGGACCAATAAGTATTGATGGGACGAGGAGCCCGGTGAAAACTGCATATCCATTGCTTCCCCCTGGAGACTCTTCAATCCAGCAGAAGAGATGCATCTACTAGGTCGTCCACCCCTGTCTGGTTATCCTGCCCAGATATTTCTGATAGAATATGCACGTCACTCCTTTAACAAAGGTGGTGCCAGGATGTGGGATTCCAATCCCTTAAATCATACATATGAATAGATCCAGCACTCAAAAATATGCTTGAAAATAGTGATTTATTGATGAACACTCCAACATATAATGCGTGCCGTTTTGGTCAGTAACTGACCTTCTTCAGACTGGAGAATACAGATGAACATATAATGCAATTAGTCTATGATACAATAAATTTGTCAAATTGAATATAATGTGATAGAATGTACAGGAAAATAAAATAAAAATTACAAAATAAAGTATATACAAAAATAATCAAATTTACTGAGAAAAAAAACACAAAAATTAGCTCCAATCTAATTTTAAACTACAGTCAGGGCCAGAAACATTTGGACAGTGACACAATTTTCGCGAGTTGGGCTCTGCATGCCACCACATTGGATTTGAAATGAAACCTCTACAACAGAATTCAAGTGCAGATTGTAACGTTTAATTTGAAGGGTTGAACAAAAATATGTGTTAGAAAATGTAGGAATTGTACACATTTCTTTACAAACACTCCACATTTTAGGAGGTCAAAAGTAATTGGACAAATAAACTTAACCCAAACAAAATATTTTTATTTTCAATATTTTGTGGCGAATCCTTTGGAGGCAATCACTGCCTTAAGTCTGGAACCCATGAACATCACCAAACGCTGGGTTTCCTCCTTCTTAATGCTTTGCCAGGCCTTTACAGCCGCAGCCTTCAGGTCTTGCTTGTTTGTGGGTCTTTCCCTCTTAAGTCTGGATTTGAGCAAGTGAAATGCATGCTCAATTGGGTTAAGATCTGGTGATTGACTTGGCCATTGAAGAATGTTCCACTTTTTTGCACTCATGAACTCCTGTGTAGCTTTGGCTGTATGCTTGGGGTCATTATCCATCTGTACTATGAAGCGCCGTCCAATCAAGTTTGCAGCATATGGCTGAATCTGGGCTGAAAGTATATCCCGGTACACTTCAGAATTCATCCGGCTACTCTTGTCTGCTGTTATGTCATCAATAAACACAAGTGACCCAGTGCCATTGAAAGCCATGCATGCCCATGCCATCACGTTGCCTCCACCATGTTTTACAGAGGATGTGGTGTGCCTTGGATCATGTGCCGTTCCCTTTCTTCTCCAAACTTTTGGCTTCCCATCATTCTGGTACAGGTTGATCTTTCTCATCTGTCCATAGAATACTTTTCCAGAACTGAGCTGGCTTCTGGAGGTGTTTTTCAGCAAATTTAACTCTGGCCTGTCTATTTTTGGAATTGATGAATGGTTTGCATCTAGATGTGAACACTTTGTATTTACTTTCATGGAGTCTTCTCTTTACTGTTGACTTAGAGACAGATACACCTACTTCACTGAGAGTGTTCTGGACTTCAGTTGATGTTGTGAACTGGTTCTTCACCAAAGAAAGTATGCGGCGATCATCCACCACTGTTGTCTTCCGTGGGCTCCCAGGTCTTTTTGGATTGATGAGTTCACCAGTGCTTTCTTTCTTTCTCAGGATGTACCAAATTGTAGATTTTGCCACTTCTAATGTTGAAGCAATTTCTTGGATGGTTTTTTTTCTGTTCTTGCAGCTTAAGGATGGCTTGTTTCACCTGCATGGAGAGCTCCTGTGACTGCATTTGGAAGGTTTTGCTGTGAAGGAAACATGCGAACACCACACCTCAAATCAACTCCGACCCTTTCATCTGCTTAATTGAGAATGACATAACAAAGGGATTGCCCACACCTGTCCATGAAATAGCCTTGGAGTCATTTGTCCAATTACTTTTGGTCCCTTTAAAAACACAGGGTGGCACATGTTAAGGAGCTGAAACTCCTAAACCCTTCATTCAATTTTAATGTGGATACCCTCAAATGAAAGCTGAAAGTCTGAACTTCAACTGCATCTGATTTGTTTTGTTTCAAATTCATTGTGGTAATGTCTAGAACCAAAATTAGATAAATGTTGTCTCTGTCCAAATATTTATGGACCTAACTGTATATATAATATGGGCAACCCTGTAGATATATCATGGAAATAAACACAGGTATCACTCCGGGTAACTACCCAAGAAATATTACTACTGACTGAACAGTGAAAAATACAAGGACTATAGGAAACCATGTGGTTCAAATATCTCACAAACTGTATAATGTATAACTATAACCATATAATAGGATCTCTAAGGTATGATATATGGTCGTCAGTGTCTGAAATTTTAGAAATATAACAGTGCGTACTGTAAAATCGCCTATTTGGAAGGAAAATTACTGTTCTTACCCCGAGGTTATGAAAATAGAATATGATAGAGAGGATATATGAGGATCTGTGAATAGATAATGAGACCGCTCCGGTGTGGATACTATGACTGGTATCCAGTGAAACAGAGATGAGGTACACATATAGTGCAAAGTGCACAAAAACCAGAGAATTCTTACCAGGAGTTCGCCTTAGTATGGAAATAAGTGAAGCGCTATGTGGCTGTGCTGTATTAGCTAAGATAATGGCGCTGGTGATAAGCCCTGCACGTGTGTGCTCTATGTAGTAGCGTTACCGGAAGTGACCTCATCTTGAATCGCCGTGCTATGGAGCGCTCTGTGAGTCCGAGAACCGGAAGAGTCATAGGTGGGCATGTCAAAGTGTAAGAACACTGTGGAATGCGCAAACAGAGGTGGTCTCATTAGTGAATGGATCCAGACATAATGTGGTGAGGATAACACAGCGTTGGAACGTGAGCAAGATAAGTATTGGAAAGAATGTGCTTATAGATTCGCCTGAAAGAGAATGGAGATAGAGAATGATTAATAAACAGACTATGCATCTAGATTGTAATACATTGTATGATCCTAATATATTATGAATATGAGATAAATATACAAAATAAGAGAACAAGAGAAATGACACTAGTCGTCAGTATGATAAATTATGAAGAGGCAAATTCAGAATTACAAATGGTTAATGTATATAAAGAAGCACAAATACAGTTCACTAATATATCTTAGCCATTTATGTATAAAGAATGAGCAGGGATTATTTCAAAAACAGGAATTCCTTGAAATACCAATATAGTCGGGATAAAAGATACTGAAAATGATAACTTATCAAACTATAATAGGCTCATAGTATCATATTCCCTATTAAGACCTTTTGGTTCAAGGGTTTGTAGGGTGTGAATCCAATATGCTTCATGGTGACATAAAGCCTTAATCAGATTACCGCCTCTTCTATTTGTATGAACCTGTTCCAACACAAACTGGAGTTGTGCAATAGTGTGGCCTATGGTATTAAAATGAAAAGGGATGGGAAGATGGTTTTTCTTACATCTTATATCTGATTAATGGTGAGATCCTGTCTTTTATAGCATGTCGTTTCACCTACATAGATCTTGCCGCATGGACATTTGATGGCATAGACAACTGATGTGGAGTCACAGGTATAAAATCCCTTGATAGGAATGTGTGCTCCCGTTTGTGGATGTGAGATAAAAGGCTCCTTGAGTATATTTGCGCAGTGCAAACATGAAAAAGTCCCCATCCTTTTGGAGCGAAGAAATTACTGTTTATGAGCAATCTTATTGGAGCCTATATCGGCCCTGATAAGTTTGTTACATAAATTGCTAGGTCTTCTGAAGCAAGGCATAAATGGAACTTGGAACTCCGGTATACGGTATTTGGAAAGCTATCACTTAGAACATACCAGTGTTTCCTGATCTTACTATAGAGTCTGTACATGAAAGGGTGATATGTATGTACAAATAGGATTCTGGGAGATGGTGTTCTAGAACAGGATTGTGGTTCTGTTAGTAAGGAACATGGGTAACCTCTTTCCCTGAACTTTGTTTCCATCTCACGTAAGCGTAAAGTTTGTTTTTCTGGGTCACTGACGATCCTACGCACCCTTTCGAATTGGGAGCTAGGTACAGATCTTTTTACCGCCTCGGGATGACAGCTTTGAAAGTGTAAGACTGTTACGATCTGTATCCTTAACATACAGATCAAGTGACCACTTGCCAGACTCATTAAGTAATATCTTCGTGTCCAAAAAGTTAATCTCCTGTAGGTTGAAATTGAGTGTAAAAGTTAATTCAGGCCATATTGAGTTGATGATGTTATGAAATTCAATCAGACTCTATGTTGGTCCTTGCCATAGACAGAAAACATCATCAATGTAACAACGCCATACAAGGCAGTGGTCGTGGTATAATTGATTGGAATAGATATAGTCGGATTCAAAAAAGGACATGAAGTTGGCATGTGGGGGGGCCACATTGGACCCCATTGCAGTGCCTTGTGTCTGAAGGAAAAAATTATCTGCCCCGGGTAAGCACCTAAAGGTGCTCGCCACTCACCTTCCCTGCGCACGAAAATAAACGAATATGTATCGTGATAAAGGCATCTCCCCTGCAGACGGGCCTACAACGGATAGATCTCTAGCTGTGCATACGCGGTTGTAAACCAGTTTATAAAATACAACATTGAAATGTCATAGTAGGGCAGGAACACTTACCTGAAAACCACACCTGGGTCCCCAACAATACCGGTGCGTGTTAGATTAGGTCGCTGAGCAAACCTGTCCCATAAAGAATTTAAGAAAGACTTGGAGATCTGTCTGTGTGCTAGTTTTGTTTACAAAATTTTCAATCCATTCACGCCACTCATGCACCCACAGAGGGCTTATGGAGTTTCTGCAGTTCTGTAGCCACCTGTTTATAGCTAAAAAGGCACAATATAATTGTCAGTAGGTGGTGATTGTGACCTTATTTGTATCATTTTCATTATAGCACGCCCCACAGCCGTGGTAAAAACAGTACGGAAATTCATAGTCTGTGTTGGGGGGTAACATCCGCATAGCCGTCTAAAAAATAATTCACATGTTTTTCACCCCCTCTCAGAGTATGTTGAATGTTGGTGTTCTCTGTGTTTGCTACATATATGACAATTGAATGTACACGCTCCAAATTTACAAATCTGAATTGATCGCTATGTATGCGTGTGCTGAAATTGCAGTTCTCCCTCTGATGGAAGTGTTGTAAAAATTCTGAATGATCTAGCTGCACCTCACAATCATAAACACTATTACCTACAGAGGCTGAATATATCACTGAATATGGGATTTTGTTATTTTTCATTATGTATTGTATCATATGAAGCACCTTAATTTATTTTGTCACAATGTATATTTTCATCTGGGTGATATATACACTGTATTATATGATTTTATTTAGTTACATATAAGGCCTGTCATAGTCTTGGCCCATGAATATATGCTGTGCTTCACTTTATAATGTATTTTGTATATAATTATGTAGCAGTGATTTATTTTTTTTGGTTTCACATTTATGCACATTGTCTTATTTTGCACATGTTTTTTTTTTTTTTTGGGGGTGGTTATTATCAATATATATAATATAATAGTTTATTTCAAATGTTTTATTTATTGGTATATGGACATTTCTGCATATATTCTATTAGAGGATATATATGTATGCATGCTCAAAGAATATTCTAGTTTTTTGACATGATTGGCTTAATCTGAACATGTCTTACACAAACTAGCGTTTAACGCTCTTGGCCTCTCCAGCTTACCATTGAGGACGCGCGCATGCGGGCTACGTGGACCACGGAGGTACATATTGCGGTCTATAGTGTATTCCGTCCTGTTTACGTCCTCACAGAAGGACCTGCCAGGGGGAAGTCACCTGATCGCTTTCTGTTCCCCTCATTGGTTGGTGGCTGCGCATGTGCAATCAGTACCTCCGGGGTAATGCTAGGACCTTCGTAATGGCGGCGCCTGTATGCGAGTTAGTGACATGGCGCTATTCACAGGTGGTTTTGACGTTTATAATTTCTGACACTATATATACCGGACTGCCCCCTGCCCTGACACGCCTCCCGAAGAAGCAGTGAGAAACGCGCGTCGGGGCAGAGGGACGTCCGCGGAGTCTTCACCAGCAGCCCTTAGGTATGTTTGTTTGACAACCAGTGTTATTGCCATGATTATGCCTCATGTATGGTATTCACTCCTTGTGGGGTTAGCACAATGCGTACCTATTCATTTAGATTTTTAGGCTTTACATGGCTATCACTAGATTTTGTATGTTTGCCCCTTTAGGCATTGCTGCTGGTAGAAATTCACTCCTATGGGTGCAGCGTCCCTCTTTGATATTTTTTGCTAGTTTTTAGCAAATTTTAATTTGTGTATCTGATGCCCTTAGCAAATGGTTGCTGGCATAATGTTGTATATATTTTTGTATCAATAAAGCATTGTATTTTTAATACCATTTAGTGGCATACATTATTGATTTGGTCCCACTATATGTGAACAGTTTATAAAATACAACATTGAAATGTCATAGTAGGGCAGGAACACTTACCTGAAAACCACACCTGGGTCCCCAACAACGCCGGTGCGTGTTAGATTAGGTCGCTGAGCAAACCTGTCCCTTAAAGAATTTAAGAAAGACTTGGAGATCTGTGTGTGTGCTATTTTTGTTTACAAAATTTTCAATCAATTCATGCCACTCATGCACCCACAGAGGGCTTATGGAGTTTCTGGAGTTCTGTAGCCACCTGTTTATAGCTAAAAAGGCACAATATAATTGCCCGTAGGTGGTGATTGTGACCTTATTTGTATCATTTTCATTATAGCACGCCCCACAGCCGTGGTAAACAGTACGGAAATTCATAGTCTGTGTTGGGGGGTAACATCCGCATAGCCGTCTAAAAAATAATTCACATGTTTTTCACCCCCTCTCAGAGTATGTTGAATGTCAGTGTTCTCTGTTTGCTACATATATGACAATTGAATGTACACGCTCCAAATTTACAAATCTGAATTGATCGCTATGTATGCGTGTGCTGAAATTGCAGTTCTCCCTCTGATGATGGAAGTGTTGTAAAAATTCTGAATGATCTAGCTGCACCTCACAATCATAAACACTATTACCTACAGAGGCTGCATCATGAGGATTTTGTGTGTGTGTATCAAGATGCTCGTTGCATTGACCATTTGGATACTCACAGCTGTTGACATCTCCAGCCTCATCATAGTTGTGTAAATGGGATGTGAGATCATGTAACAGCCTCTGGGAGTAATCCTTAGCTATTGATGCGCGAGCTGACTTTCCCCCGCTCTAGTGGCTACTGAACTTATGGAGCTAACCAGCAGCTCTAGAGCCTTCTTAACGAGTCTAGCTCTATAAGATCTTTGCGGAATTATTTTAATTAATTTTTTCAACTCCTAATCATCCATTCTTAGTCACAAAAATTTATTTAAATTCACAGATGGTGATTGTACATTTGCATAATTTAGTTTAAAATCACATAGTTCGGCGATAATGTCGGGTGTTGGACACGCATTTATCAGTCTTTCATACGTGTCACAAAGATTTTAGTTTGTTCTTCACGAGTCTGGTATGCGCGTACTGTGCAGACATATCAAGAAATGTTTTTATGTGCTCATCAGACCACACAGGTGTCGGTGTGTCAGCTGATCGTCCATCAACCTTCTGCTTCATACTTACACGCTGCCGCGATGCTGCGCGTTTCTTTGGAGGTAACGCATTGGCTAAATTGCTAGAAGGCCCTGGCGGGGTAATAGCTGTGGTTTGTGTAGATTGACACACAAGCATATTCTTCCGCCTACTACTCTCCCTATTCCCGGGGTGTGCGGTTGTCGCTGTGGTTTCTTCTCGATCCGTGACACTGAGTGAAAGAGGCTCTGTTCTCACAGGTGTATTAGCTCTTTGCGGGGGATTCACCGACGATCTGAAACTGCGCTGCTGCAAAACTCGTGATTGAAGATTCGTCGTAACTAAAGAAAAGATACAGGCTACAGTTAGACGCGAATCACCCGTAATATAGGAAAAGCTCCATGCCGCACTTTACTTTGATTCAACGCAATATTTGATTAGTTACCCGTCCCAGCTATCCGTGAAATCGTTATATGCTTGTCTGTATAAATACACTATAGAGCGGACTAGACATATCTACTTACAAGTATGAGTCGGGTACTGAACTTCAGAGACTGGTGAATTAACAGGTATCTCGCTGATCGTTCCCAACCGTATGGGGATGTTTTCTTTTTCAAATTGCATCCTCACGGCAGCTACTTTACCAGCTGTAATAAAATATAACTATTAGTGAGCGCAGAAATGATATCTACACAGGATACATGCACAAAGCTGGGGATCGTATGTATTTCAAAGATACGTTACTAGCCTGACATGTAAATAAAATATCTACTAGTTATCGCAGAAATTATATCTACATGTATAAGTACACTATAGAGCAGAGTAGACATATATGCTTACAAGTATGAGTGGGGTACTGCACTTCTGAGGGTGCTGAATTAGCTTGCATCACGCCGCTCGATCGCTGTCGTATGGGGATATTTTCTTCTTCAAATTGCAACCTCCTGCACACTAGTTTAACATCTGTAAATAAAATATAACTATTAGCCGCCTCAGAAATGATATCTACACAGGATACATTCACAAAGCTGAGGATTGTATGTATTTCAAAGATACGTTACTAGCGTAACACGTAAATAAAATATCTGCTAGTTATCGGAGAAGTGTTGTCTACACAGGATACATACATAAAAGTGAGAATCATGCGTGTTTCAAGGATCTGTTACCTTTTCAATTCCTGAGCGGGGTGCTTATCAAATTCCCCCCCATCTTTTAGGAGCATCGAGTATTGCGCTGCTTACAGGTTTATAGTCAGTTTCTACGAACTCGACATCTGAATCCTGGGGAGCCTCCACTAGCTCAATATGGGAATCGCGGTGCTCGCCTGGTTCAGATGCAGCGCTGTTTTCAACCCCACAGTCCGCTTGGAGTCGACCTGTATCTGTATGAGAAAATATATTTAATTCCCTGTCTAGATACATAGGTTTAAATCATCGGATAAACCTATAGGTTTCTTGCCTCTGACAGACTGATGAGAGAGAGTTGCTCGGTGCTTGCTAGCAGAGTTGCTATTTAGAAGATCTAGGTGCTCAAAATTCTGCGTTCTGAACAGGTTCTCATCAAGATTATCGAGATGATAGTCACTCTTTTCTTAAATAAGAATAAAATATATCATTTATATACAAAACACAGACTCAGGCAGCACGAGACAATACACCGTACACTATATACGCTATAAAACCTACCTAATTGTTCGGATGAAAGCAAAGCATCATATTGAGCGCGAGAATATCTGGAATCCATCTTGAATAAAAAAGGTATGGTATTAAGTAGGGCATGCATCGATACACCTTATCAACACAACATATATAACTAGATAATAGGTATGTATTGTGATGATGGAGATTATTTTAAACCAAATAGCCCTTTTAACTACTGTATTAGATAAATATAGTGTGATGGATACATGTTTATATTAAAACAGATCTAGCTTGCGCCCCCCCCCCCATCCATCTAAAATAAAATTAAGCGTCTGAATTTTCGTCAGTACCTATATATTAATTCTACACAGGGGGCAAATACGATTTATATAGTAAGCAAACTAAATTTGTCTCTACCGCATAAATGACACTATTAAACAAAACATGCGTAATACAGGATAAGTCTTTGCGGTGTATTACATAAATGATACATGCATGAATATAGGAATATATTGTTAAAGCAAATATAGCTTGACTATGAAAACACGCCTAACTGTTAATGTTTTTTAGAAATGAATTCTGAGCAGAAGCTCCCTCTGGTGGTTGCAAACAGAACTGAACCATTCAATGAGGAATGGCAATCAGGAATCAGACTGGCTGGATATAAGGGAGGTTCCCTCCCATCATGGTTGCCGGTGATCAATTGTTCTTGTCTCAACATTGTTTCCTGGTTCACTTGGAAGCTTGCTGAGTCTTGCCTCTTCTCCTGCTCTCAGATAAGATATTTTCTGTTTTTTTTTGTTTTTGTGCTTACCATTTGCATATTTCTCTGCATTTCTGTGAGTTTAGCCATGTTCCCCCCTCGGGGGGGCTTGGGCTCCTCTCAGTTCCTCTGGAGCCACTGTTATTTGTTCATTTGCCTTTTCCAGTTTTTTCAGTGGCTGCGGCTTAGTTTTGTTACACCAGAGAACTAATTTAGGTGGTAGAGGTCGTGTGATCTCAGGTGGTTTTGCAATTAGTAGCGTTGGCATTTTTTAGGGTTTTTTGGATTGCAGTGAGTATCCTTCCTATCCTTTTCTGTCTAGGCAGATTGGGCCCCAGCGTTTGCTCATACGATTTTCTGTCTGTCTGTATTTCCTCTTGTCTAACCGCCATTACATGTTTGGGGGCTTCCTATGTTCTTTGGGGATCTGCTCCAGGGCAGAAAGCTTTCCTCTTTCTATCATTAGGTGTAGTTAACCCCTCAGGCTGTGACGAGGTGTCTAGGACCAACGTAGGAACGCTCCACGGCTGCCTTTAGTTGTGGTGGTTAGTCAGGGTACTGCAATCCAGTAGATTCCAACCTCTCTGGTGTATTGCCATTTTTGCCTGCTCTCCTCAGCTACCAAATCATAACACCTAAATTATTAAAACAAATAGCACCTTTAACTATGCAAACTTAAATATAATTGAACAATTGTACATATTCACGAGACAAAAAATACTGTCCATATACTTACATTAGGTGTCATTCAGAGCTGTCTGTATAGGTTGACTTGTGAATCTTTACAAGTGCGAGGTGCGAGCTATGCTACTTGCTTCCACTGGCTGTATTAATTACGGGTAGCAGAGAGAACACACCCTCTGTCAACACCACCAGACACAAGAAAAAAAAAATGAGTGCAGTTATGTACCAGCCTGTCTTCTCTATTGGGTGTATTGATACAATCGTGATACAGGCAAATTAAAATCCGTCATTTTACACGCTTGAATTTCAATTACAGGCGATCATGGCAACTAAACGCGGTGAAATATTAGAGAAGCAATATTTCATGCCCGAAGCTCCAGCCTCATTCAGCAAATTATGTACATTTGCATAATTTTGTTTAAAATCACATAGTTTAACGATAATGTTGGGTATTGGACATGCATTTATCAGTCTTTCATACGTGTCACAAAGATTTTAGTTTGTTCTGCACGAGTTTGGTATGCACGTACAGTGCAGACATATCAAGAAACATTTTTACGTGCTCATCAGACCACACAGGTGTCGGTGTTTAAGCTGATCGTCCATCAACCTTCTGCTTCATACTTACACGCTGCCGCGATGCTGCGCGTTTTTTTTGGAGGTAACGCATTGGCTAAATTGCTAGAAGGCCCTGGCAGGGTAATAGCTGTGGTTTGTGTAGATTGACACACAAGCATATTCTTCCGCCTACTACTCTCCCTATTCCCGGGGTGTGCGGTTCTCGCTGTGGTTTCTTCTCGATCTGCGACACAGCTGAGTGAAAGAGGTTCTGTTCTCACAGGTGTATTAGCTCTTTGTGGGGGATCCACCGACGACCCGAAATTGCGCTGCTGCAAAACTCGTGATTGAAGATTCGTCGTAACTAAAGAAAAGATACAGGCTACAGTTAGACACGAATCACGCGTAATATAGGAAAAGCTCCATGCCGCACTTTACTCTGATTCAACGCAATATTTGAAAAGTTACCCGTCCCACCTATCCGTGAAATCGTTATATGCTTGTCTGTATAAATACACTATAGAGCGGACTAGACATATATACTTACAAGTATGAGTGGGGTACTGCACTTCTGAGGGTGCTGAATTAGCTTGCATCACGCAGCTCGATTGCTGTCGTATGGGGATATTTTCTTTTTCAAATTACAACCTTCTGCACACTAGTTTAACATCTGTAAATAAAATATAACTATTAGCTACCTCAGAAATGATATCTACACAGGATACATTCAGAAAGCTGAGGATTGTATGTATTTCAAAGAAACGTTACTAGCGTAACACGTAAATAAAATATCTACTAGTTATCGGAGAAGTGTTGTCTACACAGGATACATACATAAAAGAGAGAATCATGCGTGTTTCAAGGATCTGTTACCTTTTCAATTGCTGAGCGGGGTGCTTATCAAATTCCCCCCCCATCTTTTAGGAGCATCGAGTATTGCGCTGCTTACAGGTTTATAGTCAGTTTCTACGAACTCGACATCTGAATCCTGGGGAGCCTCCACTAGCTCAATATGGGAATCGCGGTGCTCGCCTGGTTCAGATGCAGCGCTGTTTTCAACCCCACAGTCCGCTTGGAGTCGACCTGTATCTAAGAGAAAATATATTTAATTCCCTGTCTAGATAGGTTTAAATCATCAGATATACCTATAGGTTTCTTGCCTCTGACAGACTGAGAGTTGCTCGTCACTTGCTAGCAGAGTTGCTATTTAGAAGATCTAGGTGCTAAAAATTCTGCATCCTGAACAGGTTCTCATCAAGATTATCGAGATGATAGTCGATCTTTTCTTAAATAAGAATGACATATATCATTTATATACAAAACAGACTCAGACAGCACGAGACAATACACCGTACACTATATACGCTATAAAACCTACCTAATTGTTCGGATGAAAGCAAAGCATCATATTGAGCGCGAGAATATCTGGAATCCATCTTGAATAAAAATGGTATGATATTAAGTAGGGCATGCATCGTTACACCTTATCAACACAGCGTATAGAACTAGATAATAGGTATGTATTGTGATGATGGAGATTATTTTAAACCAAATAGCCCTTTTAACTACTGTATTACATAAATATAGTGTGGTGAATAGACGTTTATATTAAGAGATGGAGCTTGCCCCCCATCCATCTAAAATAAAATTAAGCGTCTGAATTTTCATTGGTACCTATATATTAATTCTACACAGGGGGCAAATACGATTTATATAGTAAGCGAACTAAATTTGTCTCTACCGCATAAATGACACTATTAAACAAAACATGTGTAATACAGGATAAGTCTTTGCGGTCTATTACATAAATGATACATGTAATGATTATAGGAATATATTGTTAAAGCAAATATAGCTCGACTATGAAAACACGCCTAAATTATTAAAACAAAATAGTGCCTTTAACTATGAAAACTTAAATATAATTGAACAATTGTACATATTCACGAGACAAAAAATACTGTCCATATACTTACGTTAGGTGTCGTTCAGAGCTGTCTGTATAGGTTGACTTGTGAATCTTTACAAGTGTGAGCTATGCTACTAGCTTCCACTGGCTGTATTAATTACGGGTAGCAGAGAGAACACACCCTCTGTCAACACCACCAGACACAAGAAAAAAAAATCAGTGCAGTTATGTACCATCCTGCCTTCTCTATTGGGTGTATTGATACAATCGTGATACAGGCGAATTAAAATCCGTCATTTTACACGCTTGAATTTCAATTACAGATGGATCATGGCGACTAAACGCGGTGAAATAATATTAGAGAAGCAATATTTCACGCCCGAAGCTTCAGCCTCATTCAGCGGTATTGTGAACCTATGCAGCGCAGTCAGAACGCGGGGTATAAAACATGAGGTGATCGATTGGCTGAATAAACAAGATGCTTACACTCTTCATAAATCGCTAATAAAGAGGTTCATCACGAAGAAGATTTATGTCTCGGACGTTTATTCGCAGTGGCAGGCGGATTTGGTTAGCTTAATTGAATATTCGAGTGAAAATGATGTGAAATACCTCCTGACTGATTGACGTACTCTCCAAACACGCGTGGGTTTTCGCGTTGCCCAACAAGACCGGTGCGACTGTAGCTCGGTCATTCGACTTAATGTTTGAAAGCGACCGACGTACGCCGCAGAAATTACTGATGGATCGTGGCAAAGAATTTATGAATTCCCACATGAAGCGCGTTTGTAAAATGCATAAAATTCATCATTTTTTCACCAACAATACAGTAAAGGCCTCTATAGTAGAGCGATTTAATCGCACATTAAAAACACGTATGTGGCGCTATCTGACGAAACATAATACCTTTAGGTATATTGATATTTTGCCCAGGCTGGTACACTGTTACAACCACACCTTTCACACTGCGATACGCACCAGTCCGTGCGATGTGACGAAGCAGAACTCGTTACAAATATGGAAAAATATTTATAGCGCTAGTATGACTAATAAGCGTATTAAACCAACTGTGAGGAACTAAGCCGACCGCCACATGGTAGCCTGGGTATCACAGCTTCTGATACCACCGCCGCTACCAAATGTGAAGGACAATCCCCTTTCCTCCCACGTCACCAATGGGACGTAACTCCACAGGTACAGCTCTCCGGCGCCCCCTTTGTCTCTCATGTCAGTAAGGGAACTGCACCTAGAGCAAATGGCCGCCGGGGAGGGTGTCCTGTTACCCACTGGGTATTCTAAGATTCGTAATCAGAGTAAAAGCATCAGCCCAAGATTAATTTTATGGTTTAATTGCCTTAAGGGCGCACTAGATAATTACAGAAATATACAGTAAAGCTATACAATGTAATTACAATGGATTTGCAGTCAGAGAAAAAAATACAACGATAATGTACAAGGCTTAAAGGTATAAGCTATAGATCAATATTACTGGGTAGTATGGTCATGGGAAGGCAGGGGGCTCTGCCGTCCCCAGGTAACAGTCTTCAGTTGCTGGATAGTCCCCAAAGCAGTGTTTGCTGCACCCTTGGCAAGTCTGTCCCTTGTGCTTCTTGCTGCTGTGAGAAAATGGATTGCCAGCAGCCTGTTCATGGCTACAGTTCTTAAACCTGCTAGGCCCCTCCCCTTTGCTTTGAAGCACGCATATTAACTGGCCTGTAATTCATTTGGAGCAGGAAACACTGGCCTGAGTCCGAGCCATTCAACATACCAATGACCATCCCATTCAGACACTGGCCTAAACCAATTAGCATATTAAAGCCCTTTTGATTCATAGTGGACATCAAAACCGGTCGTACTGGATATGCTAACAGGCCCTGTGTAGTTAGCAGTCTGTGGCTCTGTGAACCGACAAAATGGAGGCTGGTATAGGCCCTATCTAAGATGGTGGCGGTCCCGACCTCACACCTCCCTGCTTTTGAGGGCGCTAGGGGGTATCACATTCCTGTGTTCCCCCGGGCGCCCTACCGCACCCTCTCCTTGCCGGGACAACCCATCAGCGTTACCATGGTCCCTGCCTCTTTTGTGGCGAATGGTGAAGTGGTACTGTTGGAGAGCGAGGCTCCAGCGTAGCAACCTCCCATTCGTCCCAGAGACCTTGTGTAACCAGCTGAGGGGGTTGTGGTCTGTTTCCACGGTGAATGGGCGTCCATACAAGTATGGCTGCAGGGCCCACACAATTGCCAGACATTCCTTCTCCATCGTGGAATAGGCCACTTCCCTCGGCAGGAGCTTCCTGCTCAGGTACAAAACGGGGTGTTCATGGCCCATAGTGTCAACCTGGCTGAGCACAGCACCAAGGCCGAAGTCGCTGGCGTCGGTCTGCACTAAGAACGGCCGCGTGAAGTCGGCTGCCTGTAGTACAGGAGGACTAGAAAGGGCGGTCTTGAGCGCCTGGAAAGCTCTCGCAGGCGACTGTCCAGTCGACTGCGACGGACAACCTTTTCTTGGTGAGGTCTGTCAGGGGCTTGGCCAGGGCACTATAGTGTGGAACAAACCTCCTATAGTACCCAGCAGTACCCAAGAAGGACATCACCTGCTTCTTGGTCCTGGGGGTGGGCCAGGATGCGATGGCATCCACCTTCCCGGGCTCTGGCTTCAGAGCTCCCCCACCTACCCGGTGTCCCAGGTAGTGGACCTCACTCATACCCAGCTGGCATTTTTCCGGCTTAATGGTCAAGCCTGCTCGCTGGATCCGCCCGAGCACCTGCGCCAGGTGCTCTAGGTGATCCTCCCAGGTGGGACTGAAGATGGCAATGTCATCCAGGTACGCGGTCACATACCCTTCCAGTCCCTCGAGCAGCGTGTTGACCATCCGCTGAAAAGTGGCAGGGGCATTCTTCATGCCGAAGGGCATCACCGTGGACTCGTACAGTCCGAATGGGGTGATAAAGGCAGAGCGTTCCCGTGCCTTAGGGGTCAGGGGAATCTGCCAATACCCCCTTCTCAGATCCATGATGGTCAGGTACTTGGCCCTGGCCAACTGGTCAAGCAGGTCATCGATGCGTGGCATTGGGTATGCATCGGTGACCGACACAGCGTTGAGCCCCCTGTAGTCCACGCAGAACCGCGTAGTTCGGTCCTTTTTACGGACGAGGACTACAGGCGAAGCCCACGCGCTGTTGGACGCTTGGATCACCCCCAGCCTCAGCATCTCATCTATCTCTTGGCGCATCTGCTGCTGCACCTCAAGAGAGACCCGATATGCTGAACGCCGGATTGGGGGGTGGTCGCCAGTGTCCACGTCATGGACTGCTGCCTCAGTCCTTCCGGGCAGGCTGCTGAACAGCTCCCGAAAGGGGTGCAGGGTGGCCCCCAGCTGGGAACGTTAGTCCTCCGAGAGCTGGTGGCCAACCCCCACATCCTCGATGGATCCACCCGCCTTGGCTTGGGTGAGCAGATCGAGGAGGGTTTCTGCCTCTCCTTCCTCTGGAAGGTTGCACACTGGGTGAGCATAAGCCTCCCGCTCATGATGGGCCTTCATCATGTTCAAATGGAAGGCCTTCCTCCTTCCACGGGCGTGGTCCAGGGTGACCAGGTAGGTGACGGCATTGAGCTGCTCGTGCACGAGGTATGGACCCTCCCAGGCCGCCTGAAGCTTGTTTTGGGGTACGGGGACCAGTACCCACACCTATTGACCCACCTGGTAGGTCCGCTCACAAGCATTCTGGTCGTACCATCGCTTCTGGTCAGCCTGAGCTTGGGCCATATTGTCATGCACCAGCCGCGTCAAGGCCATCATTCGGTCCCGGAAGCGCACGACATACTCAATGACCGACACTCCAGGGGTGGCTAAATCCCCTTCCCATGCTTCCTTCACCAGAGCAAGGGGCCCCCGTACACGTCGCCCGTACAGGAGCTCAAAGGGGGAGAACCCCGTTGAGGCCTGTGGGACCTCCCGGTAGGCAAACAGCAGGTGTGGGAGATACCGCTCCCAGTCTCCCGTGGGAGTCGACCAACATCTTCAGCATCTGCTTTAAGGTGCCATTGAACTGCTCACACAAGCCATTGGTCTGTGGGTGATACAGGCTGGCCACCAGATGTTGCACCTGTACCTGCTTACAGAGAGACTCCATCAGCTGCGACATGAACTGGGTCCCTCGGTCGGTGAGCATTTCCTTGGGAAACCCCACTCTGGAGAAAATCTCCAGTAAGGCAGTGGCCACTTTGTCGGCCCGAATGGACGACAAAGCTACCGCCTCCGGGTACCGGGTGGCATAGTCCACTACCGTTAGTATGAAGCATTTCCGGAGCGGCTGGGAGTGGACAGAGGTCCAATGAGATCCACAGCCACCCTCGAGAGGCTCTTCGATGATGGGCAGAGTTACCAGAGGGGCTTTGAGGCGCGGCCCCGCCTTCCCCACCCTCTGACAGGTGTCACACGAACGGCAGTAGGCTATCACCTCGGTCCTCATTCCAGGCCAGTAGAAATGCTGAGCTAGCCTGGCCCTGGTTTTAATGATCCCTAGGTGTCCGGCCATTGGAATCTCGTGTGCGATCTGCAACAATTCCGCCCTGAACGGATGGGGTACCACTAACTGTCGGTCCCTGGGCCACGCCTCCGGTGAACCCTGCTGGACCGTTACCCGGTACAGCCGTCCCTGGTCCCAGACCACTCGCTCGCGGTCGGACTCCAGGGGAGGCTGTGCCGCCTGCTCCTTGAGTCTTCAGGCTAGTGTCAGCTTCCAACGCTGCCTAAAATCCCTGACTTGATGTGGCAAGAATTGATGAAACTGCCATGTCCTCTGTCAGTTCCTTGGGATCTGTCTCCTGGCCGCTGTCTGACTCGGCAGCCACTTGGTCGGAGAGGGGGAAACCGTCGGACCTCCGTGAGGCCCCTTGGGCTCTGGCGCTCCCACTCCTGGTAACAGTGGCCACAACCGCTGAGACCACGGGTAGTGCCTGCTTCCCCTCGTCCCCTGACCAAGTCGCCGGGTCAGGCAGACTTCCCTGACTTCCTGACATCCCGGATGTGGGGAACTCCTGCCCTGGGGTCTTACAAGGTGGCTCCTCTCCCGGGACGCCCCCTCCCCCCATGGCCTGTTCCTCTTCCTGCAGGGGCCCTAGACTCAGCAGGTTGGGTTCACTTAGGGGCCCTACACTGCCCATAGCAGCCCCTCCCCCCACCTCTGAGCTCTCCCGTGCAGCCTCCTCACCTGTCCTCACTGTGAGCCCTGTGTGTGTAGTCAGTGCATGGCTTACCATCAGGTTTCATTCCCTCCTCCACTGTTGGAGGCACATTCAATACATTAACATTAGCATTCACAGTAGAGTCATGACATTCTTGGGGAGCCGAACTTGGGGGTTCAGTGGCCACATACTGGGACACTAGCCGCCCCAAATCGGTCCCAAGCAACACATTTGCAGGAATATTCGGCGTTACTCCCATCTCCCGCATCCCCCTCCCGGCGCCCCAGTCCAAATACACCTTGGCAACGGGCAGCGCCGGTTCAACGCCTCCAATTCCGGAGACGGAAAGGGTTTTCCCAGGTACCAAGTCTTGAGGGGACACCACCTCAGGGCGTACCAGGGTTCGTTCAGCGCCTGTGTCCCGCAGTCCCATGCGGCCGATGGTGACGGGTTGGTAATTGTCTAGGGACCTCCCACCACCCCTCCCACACACAACAGTGGTCGGTTTCTGGGACAGGGATGGGGCCTTCTGGCGCTGGGGACACGCAGCCTTAGTGTCCTGGCTGATTGCAATTATGACAACGTCTGGGTTCTGTTCCTGGCCTGGAGAGAGCAGCCGGGGGTACACCCCTTGCACTCTGGGGGCTGGATATGGGGCTGGGGCAGGATTGGGCTTACCCCCTCTCCAGGTGCTGCTGGCAGGCTTCTTTGGCTCCGGCGCCCTGTTGGCATACTCGTCTGCCAGGGCGGCTGTAGCAGAAGCCCCCTTTGGTTTCCTGTCACAGAGGAACTGCTGGAGGTCCTCTGGGCAGTTCCAAAAGAATTGCTCCATGACACAGTTCCTGGACCTCCTGGCGGGTAGTGAGCTCTAGACCCGAGGTCCAGTGCTCCGCAGCTCTCAGCAGGGCCCGCATGTGGTCGGTCCAGGTGTCCTTTGAACCCCGCTGCAGGCTCCTGAACTTCCTGCGGTACGACTCCGGGGTGAGGTTGTAGTGCTGGATCAGGGCCCGCTTGATGCTGTTGTAGTCCTGCTCCTCCCCGGCAGGTAAGTCCACCCCCCCCCAAAACTTCCAGGGACTTACCCCTCAAACGGGGGGTCAGGTGCCTTGCCCACTGATCCAGGGCCAGATGTTGGAGGCAGGTCCTCTCAAAAGCAAGCAGAAAGGAATCCAGGTCTCCATCCTTTTCAAGTAAGAGAAAGTCCTCCGCCCGGACCTTGGGAGCCCTTGTCTCCGGTGGGCCTGGTGCGTCCAGCGGGGGCCCGTGCTGAGCCATCTCCAGTCGGTGCCGGCGCTCCGCAGCTTCACGGCGTTCTGTAGCCTGCAACACCCGTTCTGTATGCTCACGCTCTGCCCCTGCTTGCTCCCGCTCCGCAGCTTCACGATGTTCTGCTTGCTCACGCTCTGCTGCTTTCTGTCGCCACCAAGAATCTGTCATAGGCGGTGTCATTACCAGCCTCGAGCTGTGCCATAGCCGCTTGGAAGAGGGCCTCCGATCTGGACGGGCAGGGGGTGGACAGTCCACTGTGAGACTGAGCACGGGGGTCGGGCTCCTTGGGGAGCCCTGGCTGAGCTCCCCCTCATCGGTATCGAACCCCTCATAGGCCACAGCATTGGCCTCCCCCTTTGCCCTACTCCTGGTGCCTTCCGCCATCTTGGGAACCTTTGGTTACTGAAACAGCTGCAACCCCGACCTTGCACACAACTTATTATATTTACACTCTGACCGTCTAGTGCTGGGCTGACCTTAAGACCCCAGCAGTGAAAGTACTGCTGGTAGTCTCTAGTGTCTGGGAGTAGGGGTCCCATGCACACTATTACTCTGATCCCACCGCTGCCACCAATTGTGAGGAACTAAGCCGACCGCCACATGGTAGCCTGGGTATCACAGCTTCTGATACCACCGTCGCTACCAAATGTGAAGGACGATCCCCTTTCCTCCCACGCCACCAATGGGACGTAACTCCACAGGTACAGCTCTCCGGCGCCCCCTTTGTCTCTCAGGTCAGTAAGGGAACTGCACCTAGAGCAAATGGCCGCCGGGGAGGGTGTCCTGTTACCCACTGGGTATTCTAAGATTCGTAATCAGAGTAAAAGCATCAGCCCAAGATTAATTTTATGGTTTAATTGCCTTAAGGGCGCACTAGATAATTACAGAAATATACAGTAAAGCTATACAACGTAATTACAATGGATTTGCAGTCAGAGAAAAAAATACAACGATAATGTACAAGGCTTAAAGGTATAAGCTATAGATCAATATTACTGGGTAGTATGGTCATGGGAAGGCAGGGGGCTCTGCCGTCCCCAGGTAAGTCTTCAGTTGCTGGATAGTCCCCAAAGCATGTGTTGCTGCACCCTTGGCAAGTCTGTCCCTTGTGCTTCTTGCTGCTGTGAGAAAATGGATTGCCAGCAGCCTGTTCATGGCTACAGTTCTTAAACCTGCTAGGCCCCTCCCCTTTGCTTTGAAGCACGCATATTAACTGGCCTGTAATTCATTTGGAGCAGGAAACACTGGCCTGAGTCTGAGCCATTCAACATACCAATGACCATCCCATTCAGACACTGGCCTAAACCAATTAGCATATTAAAGCCCTTTTGATTCATAGTGGACATCAAAACCGGTCGTACTGGATATGCTAACAGGCCCTGTGTAGTTAGCAGTCTGTGGCTCTGTGAACCGACAAAATGGAGGCTGGTATAGGCCCTATCTAAGATGGTGGCGGTCCCGACCTCACACCAACTTTAAAAATTGGAGATCATGTCAGGATATCCCGTTTTAAGAAACCTTTTACGAAAGGTTAGTTAGAAAGGGAGATTTTTAATTACTGGCATTTCCAATACATTTCCTAAACCTCTATAAAATTAACGACTTAGCAGGCAATGCTATTGAGGGATCATTTTATAAGGAGGAACTGCAAAAAATACGTTTCGATGAGAATTGTCTATCGAGTAGAGAAGATTTTGAGAAAAAAAACGTCAGGGGCACGATTCACTGCTATATTAAATGGCGTTCTTATCCTGATAAATTTTAATTCGTGGGTACCCGCGTCACAGCTGACAGACATATAACAATGGAATCCGGATCCTTTATTACGCTCCCATCCAACGCATCTGGCGATATATCCCAAAAATACAATCGCCGAGTATACCACAAAATTATCTAAGCCCGTTCATCTTTCAGGACAATATGAAGTTGCTCTAACTGATTCAATACCCCCATACAGGATACTCGTTTGAGCGGTATGATGGGAATTTCTATATAGGAAAGTGGGGGGATGTGCTGAAGGAATATTATGTAAAGGTGGGTTTTTATTCCACAATAATTGTTCTCATAAAAGGGCTATTGAGAGAATTGATATTTTGAAGATTGCCAGCGACTGATTCAAGCTGCGCTATGACGATGTGAAGAGGAGATTTACCCTACCGGATTCCCCTACAATACAGTTTGCCCCGGGTCAGAAATTGAGGCATATTTAGGCCTCCGACCATACATCGAAGCGTACAATAATAACCAGACTGAGCGGAAGATTTGTTCAGATATTAATTCATTCTATACATTATTTACACCGACCTTATCCAACACCAGCGTGTTGGTGATCGTTATGCTCAGCTTCTGAGAACGGCGCAAATAAGCGGCAAGAGTGGTGAAATTACTACGCTTCAATACACACGACCCAATTATGTGCCCTTATCCAAGCATCATTTTGATTCTGTAACAATCTCCATCTTATTGGACCAGGGCACCCCGTTAAATTCAAGTACGGTAAAAGTATTGTGAGACTACATTTCTGGAAGAGGCGCGATTAGCACGCTAAAAATGTTGGCTCAAAGGCCGTACGGGGACCCTGCTGTTTATGCCTGCTACTATATTGCTCAGTCGGGGCACGGGTTAGAGGAGTTCAGCGGGACTGAGTACATCTATGGGTCCGGGCTAGCAGGGATATTTAAACGTTTATTTCGCCGCGCAGTACCGCTTTTCAGAAAAAGTTTAGAGTTGGTAAAACCCCACGTGAAGACTCCTGTCAAACATTGCTAAAGACGCCGTCACGACTGTTTCATCAGCCCTTATGAACAGGATAAATACGCAGCCCGAGCAAGATGGAGCAGGACTAACTTATGTCGCTAAAAAATCACATAAAAGAAAGCGTCGCTCGTGCCCCCCTCTAGCACTGATCCTCATGAATAAAAAAACAACCAAGTGACGACCCCATCAGAAACGAGTGAGACGTACTGACGAGGACATCTTCTGATCAACATGGCTTTCCTGCTTGATTCTTCTGTAGAATGCGCAAAATCTGAACTTGATATTTTTGACATACCCCCGACAGACGAGTATAGAGAAATCTGTTTGCAGAAGTTCAACTGGTTGCTGCTCTGTCGGACAATGCCCCGCTGGAATTTTTCATATCAGGTAGAGGGGATTATTATTACGACCTGAATAACACCCTGCTGTACATAAATTGTCGCATCGTCAAGCAGGATAATTTGGCTATCCCCGATGGTGCGCATGTGGCACTCAAAAACTATCCTCTAGCCACTCTTTTTAAACAGGTCGATATTACTCTGTCTGATTGTGAGAACTGTCGCCCAATCTCTACAGCTATAGAGCGTACATAGACTCTTTAAATTACAGCTCGCAGATGCTGTCCTCGCAATTTACTGCCGGATTGTTCTATAAAGACACGGTGGGACATCATAATGATCGAAGCTTGGATGGAGCAAATGCGGGATTTGTTAATAGAGCCCCTGCAACTTCCAGCTCCAAGCCTCTGGATCTCTTGGGGCCAATTTTTGGTGACATATTTAATCAGCCGAAGCTAATATTGAACGGCCTCGAACTCAAGGTAAAGCTAACGAGAAACAAGGACGCTTTCTGCCTCATGTCGGCTGAGGCCGATCCGCTGAAAGTGCAGATCACGCAAGCATCTCTTTGTAAAGAGTACAGGTGTCTCCAGCAGTCCGAATAGGCCACAGCCTGGCCCTCTTGTCAGCAACAGCCAAGTATGCCATTGATCGGACATGCATGAAAGTGTACAGCATAGCCGCTGGAACACGGATCACGAACCACGAGAACCTCTTCCTAGGACAGATACCGAAAAAGGTTATATTGGGCTTTGTAGATAATGAAGCATTTAGCGGATCTTGTGCCAGAAACCTGCTCCTCTTCCATCACTACAATGTCAACCACACAGTCCTCTACCTGGACGGTCAGCAGATCCCTGCGAGGCCTTATAATCCTAGCTTTAATGGTGATTTAGCCATCAGAGTATAAGGCTCTCGCCCATATATCCGGTAAGCAGAAAGCTGATTGTGCCATGGCCATAGATCGTGAAGAGTTTATGGCCAGATTCACCCTGTTTGCGTTTGATTTATCACCTGATCAAGAACCCAGCGGGCATTTCTCCCTCATTAAAACAGGTAACCTGCGTGCTGAAGTCCGATTTGCGCTACCGACACCACATACGATAAATATGCTGGTTTTTGCAATCACCCCATCCATTCTGGAAATTAAAAATAGAAGAGATCTTGTACGATTTTAATTAATCAATGATGGATAGTCTACAACTTACGACCCTGCTGAAGGGGATAGCTATACAGAGCGACTGTTTGCGGTGTTTCCGTGTGATTTGCTACCGACACAACGAGTAAGTCAGCCCCGCAGGATTCATTGTGAGTACAGACAGAGCAGTCCAACCAGGCCGCCATTGGATATTAATCCTACTCTGCGATGATAAGCGCCATATTTTTTTGATAGCTAATGATTATGTGCGGACAGCGTTATCTTTACGTGCGAGTTTGTGACATTCTTGAACAAGAATTGAGACTTATTATCAAAACAGACAAATCCAGGATACGTATAGCACTGTATGCGGTAATTACTGCATATATTTTTTACATTTTTTAGCGCGAAATATAGCCTTCAATGAGATTTTACACAAGTTCACAGACGATAAGCAAAGAAATGATAGAATCGTGTCAAATTTTATATCTGAGAGAATATTAGCTTTAAAAATCAGACTGAGCATCTCTCAACATGTGTCAAAGATGTCGTGCTCTTCCCACTATTCTGTGACAGCTGTGTGACCTTGTATACTCATTACCACACGTGTAGAGTATTCAAACAAAGCTCTTTACCTTGTTCGCACCTACGACTATTTGTCATTTTTACTTTTGACATCTCCCAGATCGTAATTTCAAACTGTTTTGGTACATGAATGGGTGACTATTATGACATCTGGCATGACACTTCATGCATCGTTAATAGACTATTTCCAGACCGTCCCAGAACACAAACTGTCAAGCTACGCATTCTCCCTATTTACCCTGTAAGCATCTGCTAATTTATGAGCCAGACTTGAGGGAAAAAAAGAAACCTCACTTCACATATGTCTCTGAAATTACTGCGGCTATTTCTTGTTATCAAATAACAAACATGAAATAGTGATGTGAAAATTGTAAAAATCAGTTCTAGCAAATAGATTATATATATTTATTTGCTAGAAGTCTTATGAAATACTAATCTATTTGCTAGAACTGATTTTTAAGATTTTCACATCACTATTTCATGTTATTTGATAGCAAGAAATAGCCGCAGTAATTTCAGAGACATATGTGAAGTGAGGCTATTTTTTTTTTTTTTTTTTGATAGTGTGAATTTTATAGTAATGTATATTTCATGTATGTTATAGCGAGAGGCTTCCATAGTGCAAAATGTGTTTCTCAAATTTTATTCAGACTATATATATATATATATATTTGCTAGAAGTCTTATGAAATACTAAAGTCTGAATAAAATTTGAGAAACACACATTTTGCACTATGGAAGCCTCTCGCTATAACATACATGAAATATACATTACTATAAAATTCACACTATCAAAAAAAAAAAAAAGCTTCACATAGGTCTCTGAAATCACTACAGGCTATTTCTTGCTATCAAATAACAAACATGAAAGTGATGTGAAAATTTTAAATCCGTTCTAGCAAATAGATTAGTATTTCATAAGAGTTCTAGCAAATAAATATATATAAACTCTGAATAAAATTTGAGGAATATAAAATCAAGAATCAGTTTGATAGAGCTGCTTCTTCCCAGATTCCCCAGCCAGATCAAATCCACAAGAAGCCTGATAAGATGATAGGGGCGTGACCACCTGTCAAATTGAGTTTGACGAGTGGTAGGGCTTCTATACTACTCCTATCCTAACCTGAATAGCCACACTGTAGGTAATGGTCCAAACATGAATTTATTTTATTCTTGGTAAATAAAGTAAATGGTAAACCTTGTTCAATGTCCTATATCTAGAAAAGTTTTTGTAGATCTGTTTTCTAATCTACATGCATATTTACCAGGAATCCTTCATGAATGAGATCCAATTGATACTTGCATATACTATCACATCCACACTCACAAATAATCCCTGATTCCACCCTTGCTCTGGTTTATGGTGATGGATGTCTAATCATCTTCTGATAACATGAGATTATATGGTTGCAGTGGTCATCATCCTGCAGATGTCATCCTTGTGTCTGGTATTACAATACACGTATATGGTTGCAGTTGGGTATTCATTTGGGCCAAACACTAGATGTCAAACTCATGAACACTTTTTTTTTAAGATATATCTGTAAACAGTCCCTGTTAAATTAAAAGAAGCCAGAGATTAAAGTGTAAAACTTGCTCTTAAATTGAACATCCTAACACTACTGGGATTATGTACCTTTAAAGAGACTGAAGACATAATGTTAATTTACATGTAAAGGTTTCTCTTTATTCTGTTAACAGAACAAAGGACCCTATACCACAAGGAAAAACTGCCTTTCTGCCTCCACAACTTTTGTAATGTCCTTTACAATTCTTTTGATGTATGCCTTGGGTGTTCCAAGTTCATGGATCCAATTGGGAGTTCAATATTCTAATATATGCAATGTCCATGTGGACTCCCAACTCATGGCAATGGAATAAAGGCAGAGAATAGACCAGAATGGATAGGCAGAAGCTAAATGGATATAGAAGGGCAGCAACAATTGTGCAGTATGGAACAAGGACAGGCAGCCAGCAACAGTGATATAGGCAGTCCCTACTGCTGGGATTGGCAGACCAAGTCCTCAACATCTGTTTGTTTCTCATCTATTTCTGATTTAAGTTGAACAAATGTAAGGTTTTCCAAACTTTAGTCAGCTTGGGTGTTACACATTCTGGATCAGCAGATTGGGCCATTGGAAAAAATTGCCCCTCCATGGCCCTGATGCCATTAACAGTCCAGGTATGACTGAACTACCTTAAGGTGGTGCATCTTGGTTAACTGATGTGGATGGAAGAACAGGTCCAGGTTATTGACTGTACTTGAAGGAGAGAGGAAAATTGAATTGGTAGTTCCAAATGCAATAATTGATTTGTACTGGGAATATACACAGGTTTTTGTGGTCTACTGAGAAGCTTTTGCATTTCTGACCACTTTATTGCCCTCAATCATAATCTATATAGAAGCTGCAGAGACCCTCGATAAACCAATAAAAATTGGGAACAGAATTGTTAAAAATTCCTGCCACTTAGTTGTCAATACCAAGTTCCAGAATCCAATAAGCCTCAGACGTCTTCACCTAGTGCTCCCTGGGTGATCGATTAACTCAGTTATATGAACTGACGGCCTCCTAAGCAAAATGTTTGACCACATCCAAATAAAATGTTTCCTTTAGTAAACTTTTTTAACCTTTTGTGTAGTGCGGTCAGTATGATATTGAAAGCGCACATTGTTTGCATTAACTCACATGATGCGTACCATATTTTATAAAATTTTCAATCCTGTGATTCACACCATGTTGAGTAGTGAGTGTTTTTAGTTTTGGCTGTCATTGGGCAAATATTGCATCTGCTAATTAAACACTTTAAAATGAACCCTTTGAATTTAATACGGCTGACATAGTATAGTCTGGAGGATAAAATGTCTTAGATTCGCCTCTTCCCTACAATGTTACATCTACAGTGAACTAGCTTCTAAGAAACAAAAAAATTCAGTTGTAATGTGGGAGGTATAGCTTTTCTAATGACTGAATTGTGTGCTAAATGGCTTGCTGAATTTTATGTTGTGCCAAAACAGGGAATATCTAGGTTTATATTGGCTTATTTTTTTAATTCTATTAAATTTTTATTGTAACTGGATGCCAATCAGATATAATATAAATTTTACATTTATTTTCCAAAACTGTCTATGCTCCTTCAGTTTCCTTTGGTGTCTCTATAAGGAATAAATTTAATTGCACAAAGTAAAAGACTAC
The DNA here is from genome assembly GCA_033576555.1 of Oophaga sylvatica. Lineage (NCBI taxonomy): Eukaryota > Metazoa > Chordata > Amphibia > Anura > Dendrobatidae > Oophaga > Oophaga sylvatica. The sequence continues at coordinate 25,500,130 of JARQOD010000005.1, forward strand.
TGGTAGCATCTAATGTGTTATTACCCTAGATGCATTTACGAAACTGACATACAGCCAAAGGCCGTGTTCATACATCCCTGTTTATAGAAAACTTTTGCATTTAGAATTAAAATAAAAGTGAAATGTAATTTCAGTTACTGATATATTGAATGTTTAATATGGCCGCCATGTCATCAGAGCAGACTGTAAAAATGTCATCCACATAATAGCGAAACCAACATTTTAGAGAATTTTCTAGAAATTATAAATTATTTACACCAGCTGACATTAAGAATTGCCAGCAAATGGTGAGAATTGCGCCCCACCCCCTAGGGGCTCCTTCCCACTTTTCGTTTTAAAAAATAAAAAAAAGTATTAAACCTAGAAAGAGGTAGATTGTTACAACTTTGTCTTTTTCTGCCTTTTCTATTATAAGATTGTGTTTTGTTTTTTTTTGGTTTTCTTTGGCCATTCTGAATTAATATTTTGGCTTTTTTGTTGCTCTGCATTGAATGATTGGAGGTTTAACGATGAAATTATTTTCAGTATATTGTGGAATAAGATGTAATGCTGGTCACCAATTTTATGGGTTGGGAACTTAACATCTCACATTGTGATCAACCACCAAACCAGACAGGGGAAAGTTCTTGCTGTAACTGCAATTAAATGAAAGGGTCAATTTATTAATGCAAAGTAATTTCTTCTGTGTAAGATGTGAGGCAATTAATCAGGATCATTAAATGTCTACTGCCCAGAAGTCTACAAATCTAATTAAATCCAAAACTGTGCAGAGGAGGTTGAAGGTTTGGTCATGGACCAGTCTGTTGGCCATTAGCTCAATCTTCTCCAGAGAACAGATTGCGTTAATATAACAGTATCTTAGGAATTTTATTAAACTGTTCAGACTGCGTCCTCCGTAGCATTAGAGTAGTGTCTGCACTGGAGATGGGCAGGGGGGAAAATGACAATCTGCAGACATGTTAAATGGCTTTCTAGATGAATAATTTCCAGATGTCCGTTTTCAATATTTATCAATATAAACTGTAGAAGTTAGAAATCACCTTACGTTTCATCAATCATGTACCTTGTTGCAAGTTGTGGTATCGTGTTGGCTTTCAATTTGGAGCTGCTGCCCTTCATTTGTTCTATAAACGGTATCAAAGTTGAATAGTGAAGTGAATTTAGTAATAGATGTTTCAAGATCCAAAATACTTGATTTAAATTACTGAGTGAAGGCTTCTTCAGGTTCCTCAGTTTCCTGTTGAATGATATCCATTACCTGGGGTGATCACTTGATTAAAAACTTCATGTTAGAATGGATCAATGTTTTAAAGCATAGAATTTTTATTTCAGTCTATGCGTTTCATTATGTTAAAAGTATTAACGTCTCACCATGATCTAAGTTCCTGGATATGCAATTCATTCCTGTAATCCAATTGTCTACAACCCAAATTTTTGAAATCTATGCACTGGATTTACCAGTTTGTGTGACCAATTGTCAAATTCTTGTATTGTTTGGATAGCTAGATCCATTAACATTCACTGTTCATATGGATTGTCTTTATGTATACATAATTTCCATATAGAACAAACATCAAAAAGGTAAATCGATCAAAAGACCTGGGTGAATAGATTTTAGCTGGTGCCTGTATGGTTATGTAACCCAAAAAAAGGTTAAATAAAACTGGACTTGGCACATCTTCTTTCAAAATGTAAATATGGTCTAGAATGAAGCTGTTAATGTTTTAAAGACCATAAGACTTAAAATGCTGCATAGAAAAGAGATGAAGCAACAAATGCAGTCCATGTTTGTATTCATCTATATTGGTAAAATTCCATAAATTTTAAGGTGCTCATTGTAAAATAGTGACTCATTTCTTGCAATTGTAACTCCCCTGGCCTTGGCCTTAAATGTAAGATCTTTTAAAAGAACAGGGAATCAGTGAAAATAAAATTATGGCCAGTTTCTGCCACTGGTCCAATCTGCACCTTTGCTGACGAAGTAATGGAATCACTGCATCTAAGGACTCGATCAAGGTATCTCAGAACCTGGTTAAGACGTCTTCACTTAGTGCTCCCTGGGTGATCGATTAACTCCGTTGTATGAACTGACTGCCTCCTAAGCAAAATGTTTGACAACATCCAAATAAAATGATTCCTCAGTATTTAACTTTTTTTAACCTTTGTGTAGTGCAGGCAGTATAATATTGAAACTGCACATTGTATGCAATAACTCTCACATGATGCATACCGCATTTCATAAAAATTTCAATCCTGTGATTCACACCATGTGGAATAGTGAGTGTTTTTAGTTTTGGCTGTCATTGGGCAAATATTGCATCTGCTAATTCCACATTATAAAATGAACCCTTTGTCAGCTGTATTAAATTCCTAATTGTCTGGGGGCTAAAATGTCTTAGATTCGCCTCTTGTCTACAGTGGCAACCAAGTAGTCAGCATTATTCCTAATCATAACTATACAGGTATCATGATGCAAATAGTGCAGCAAAAAGGCACTCATATGTCAGGTTCTTCCATGAGGTCCAAGCCCATGAAGTATTGGTGACTGGGTAAGGCCTCTTTCACACATCCGGCGGGCGCCTTGCGGCGCCCCCGGCATTTTGCTGCAGCGCCGCATCAGAAAACCTGATGCGCCGCATGCTGCTTTTTTCGCATTGACATGCATTAGCGCCGGATGGCGCCGCATGTCAATGCGTTGCATGCGGTTTTGTCCGGATGCGGCGCAAATGTACATTGCGGCGGCCGGACAAAACGCTGCATGTAACGTTTTTGTTTTTGCCGGATGGTTTCTGATGTCTCCAAGCATCAGAAACCATCCGGCAAAAAACCGCATGAGGCCGCCGGCGGTGCATCAGGTTTACTGATGCGGCGCTGCGGCAAAATGCCGGGGGTGCCGCAAGGCGCCCGCCGGATGTGTGAAAGAGGCCTAACTGAGGCTTGTTTTCTCCATCCCCACAAGTGAGACCCGATATGATCAGAAGCTTTTGACATGTCCTGTGAAATGAATAGTGTTTTATAATTTCTGACCATAGTACTTTAAAAATTAAAACTGCTCCTTCACAAACACAGTACATTTTTAATATTTAACAATCTATAGAAATGACAATTCAACAGACTAAAAGTCCTTTTAAAAAGTGCACTGTCCATTGTCCTGGTCTAAGGCGAACACTTTTTTTTTTTCCATTTTTCAAAAATATCCTTAACTCTCGGCAAGTTATTATAAAGGCTCTGTGCAATTCACCTCTTCATCTGACTCTTCATCCTTAAGAAGTCCAAATATATAGTCCACTTACATTAGGTTCTGTCACCTTCACCTATCATACAGATGTTGACCATTCACGGGAACTTGACCTGGCATTCTTTAACTATGTATTTCCCTACATCCCCTAAAGGTTGAGACACAACCATTGTTAAAGACTCATCTTTGGTCTGTGGTGAGAGGTCCAGGCTTATTTTCTTTCTTGATTCTTTTTCAATTGCAGCTTTGTAAATGACAAATATGTATTTTAGTGAAAAAATAAACGCAATATTTGAATGATCAAAGATTCTACTTTTTAAGTACTTTGAAGTGGAAGCATTCTCTTGCAGTCAGTCAAATTTGCATTGTTGTGGAAGCCTTCACTATATTTTACACTGTGTCTTCACTATAGACCATTCTACTGTGGAATTTGAATGTGCCCGGTATTTTGCAAATATGTATTTTTCATTAGGATCTTTGCAATTTGAAGCAATGAATGTCTCCGGGCCTCCTGATCTCTTGGCTTATCCAAATCTGTACTATTGAAGAAAAATAAAATAAGCTTGTAGTGTTGAGATGTAGAATCTAAATCTGTCACTGTTAAGAAAAGCTTACTTTGTCATCTTGTGATATTACTAGAAATCATTGTGGATTTTTTTTTTCCAGTTAAATTCTTAATGTCCATTTTTTTTTTTTTTTTTGCTTTATAAAGGAACATGAGCGCGTCGGATACTATGATGTACTTTCCCGTCACTGAGACTTAAGGCCCAGGTCACATGGACGGGATATTATATTATATGATAGAAAAGGGTTAATAACCACCCTTTATTTCCTATCCCTGAGCCAGCTCTTAACCCACTAACACATTTTCTGTTATATCTGTTCTCATTTTATGTATATCAACATTTTTGTGTGGCACCATATCAAAAGCTTTAGAAAAGTCCATGAGCACCACGTCCACTGCGCTCCCTTGGTCCAGTCTGAAACTTACCTCTTCATAGAAGCTTATCAGATTAGTTTGTCAAAAACTGTCCCTCAAACTCATGTTGATATTGGGTTATGTGGTTATTCAGAAACTCCAGTATAACGTCTCTAAGAAAACTCTCCATGATTTTACCCACAGTAGAGGTTAAGCTCACTGGTAGTGTTGAGCGATACGATACCGCAAGTATCGGGTATCGGCCGATATTAGCTCTATCGGAGTTTCGATATTTTCCATATATCGTATACCGGAATCGGAAGTTCCCATAATTCTTTGAGAGGCAATGTGATTTTAGTCAGCCAATGAGGAATCCTACGAAGTGTGGCACATCCTGTACTGCTGCAGTCATGTTAACTAATGGCATGGCTGTGATTGGATGCTGAAATGATGTCAGAATGCACTATAAAAGGCGCCGCCGCCATTTTAGCGTCACTGTGCTGTGAATTCAGTAAGGGACAGAACGCTGCTGTGCTGACTCTGAGGGACAGTTAGAGATTGCGATTTAGTGTACTGTGCTCTAGGCAGGCTAGCACCAACCGCAGTGTAAAGCTTCCTTTTGCCTGCAGTGTTTTAACAGCTCTGCAAGGTGTGTGTGAGTGCAGGTGACGCTGCAGATTGCTCTGCATGCAACGCTGTCTGTAGGCATCTGCACCTGTCACTCAGACTCTTTTTTTTTTTTTTTCTTCAGTGTAATTCTTGCTGCTCCATGCAATTTAACTATTAGTGTGACGCGCTTCCATCCGTATCCAATACATTGGTTGCAAACACTATAGAAGTAGACAAAGGAGTAGCCTTTCACAGATTGTGAACAGTTGTGTTTCAGTGTTCACATCAGTCTGTGTTTTTTATTTTTTGAGTGCACATCACGCTCCAGTTGCTTGTTCAAGCACTGCTGCTTGTACTCTGCTGAGCGTGTCTCAGTGCCTCATCCTTTTCATTTATCTCTAATTGGTTCTGCTCCATTCCATTTAAAATATAATCTATTAGTGTGACGTGCTTCCATCCGTATCCAATACATTGGTTGCAAACACTATAGAAGTAGACAAAGGAGTAGCCTTTCACAGATTGTGAACAGTTGTGTTTCAGTGTTCACTTCAGTCTCTGCGTAATAACCACACTTAGGCCTTATAACTTTTCTGACTTTCTTTATCTATCTACCAAGATGAAGAAGTCAGTGAGTAAGGCACGTGGTCGTGGCCGTGGAGTTTCAGCAGGGAGAGGACGTGGGGATTCTGTGGCTGCTTAGCAGGGTAGGATCAATATTAAAATATAACTTTTACTATTTTATATTAAAATTAACCAAAGTGACATAAAGGACATACTGAAAAAAACATAAACTGAATTGATATTATTCAATTCTTATAAGTAGCATTAATGAGGGGTTTTTTTGACACGCCCCAAGCTCACTCAAAGAGGTGTATCAAGAATCTGCTCCCAAATTCAAAATCTATTGGAACGATCTCACCTCGTTTGAAGTTTCTCAGCCTGTTAGCCGTAAATCTCTGGTCATATTGGGAGAAGGTTTTTCTTAAAATCTCATGCCTTCAATTAAACATCCCACCAGGAATAAGATTTGTGCCCCATATAGTGCTTCCTGACGCGTTTCGTTATTACTCATCAGGGGAAAGGTACACACAATCATTCAGTGGAAAAATCCACCATTTTTCATAAGGGGTCAGAGGCATCACCTGTTTCTCTCATGTCCCCTTTAAATAGACCGCCGTGTATGCCGCATGTTCTTGGCGTCTGACGTCATGGGGGTGCGACCCACGGATCGGCCGCTACCCAAATCGTCACTTCCGGTGTCCCGAACTGCATCACCAACCTCCGCGGTTAGGTAGGAATCAGTTTGAGGCATCCTAGGGAACGGGGCATGACACATCTCCAGTCTATTTCTTTTTATCCACTGAAATTTCTCTAGTTTTTCAAACCTTTATCTCCCACATTCTAGCAAAACAGCCCAATGTATGTATATATTTTTTACCTCCTCTGATATACCAAAAATCTTTTACTTCTCCTGATATACCAAAATAGTGGCCTGCTGCAATTTATTAGTTGGTGCCAACTTATGGTCTAAGGATCCAAAACATACCATGACATAATAAGTGATTACTTGTTTTATTCTATAATTTGGAACTGCCCCCTCCTTTTTTTGAGAAAACGATTTGGGAGTCCATAATTTATGTGTATAAGATCATTAATAATAAGTATCACTGCTATCGATGTCCCTTGAATTGAATACAATAACTTCCGATAAACAGGAAGTGATGGGATTTACTGCATCGCTAGAAAATGAGTGTAAACGATTGCGGCTCAATTGCGTTCCACAGACCGGATGTGATGCAGTTCGGGACACCGGAAGTGACGATTTGGGTAGTTGCCGATCCGTGGGTCGCACCCCCATGACGTCAGACGCCGCGAACATGCGGCATACACGGCGGTCTATTTAAAGGGGACATATCAGAGAAACAGGTGATGCCTCTGACTCCTTATGAAAAATGGTGGATTTTTCCACTGAATGATTGTGTGTACCTTTCCCCTGATGAGTAATAACGAAACGCGTCGGGAAGCACTATATGGGGCACAAATCTTATTCCTGGTGGGATGTTTAATTGAAGGCATGAGATTTTAAGAAAAACCTTCTCCCAATATGACCAGAGATTTACGGCTAACTGAGGCTGAGAAACTTCAAACGAGGTGAGATTGTTCCAATAGATTTTGAATTTGGGAGCAGATTCTTGATACACCTCTTTGAGTGAGCTTGGGGCGTGTCAAAAAAACCCCTCACTCATGCTACTTATAAGAATTGAATAATATCAATTCAGTTTATGTATTTTTCAGTATGTCCTTTATGTCACTTTGGTTAATTTTAATATAAAATAGTAAAAGTTATATTTTAATATTGATCCTACCCTGCTATTATAATTGAATCTTGGATTGGTAGTCATTGCATCATTATCGGATTCTGTGGCTGCTGCCGCCCTCAGTGACACAGCATCCACCAGTTTTACCCATGAGCGTTCCTTTATGTGCACTTTGGTAGGAGCTCGGCGTGCCCCCCTGCTGCGGGAAGAACAAATTGAAGCCGTTGTTGGTTGGATGGCAGCCAATGCATCGACTTCAATTCCTTCTACCTCCTCTCAGGAACACAACACTGTTGAGCAACCATCTGTCTGTTCACTGCCTGTCAAATTGCCCAGGCAGTCAGAGTTCTGTACAGGAGCCAGCTGAGTCTCTGCTTCTGTTCTCAGAATCTGTTGGCTCGCAAACATGGGCACAGGCAAGCAGCATTCTGCAATTTGAAGAAGAGGGAGTATGCAGTGATGCGCAACAGCTGTGTCTCTCTCAATCTGAAGAGGCGGGTGAGCCAGTGCCGATGGACAACACACCGCAGAACGCATCTTATGATGATGATGAGACTCAGGTGCCAGGTTTTGTGGAGCATGGTGCTGCCCAGACCATCCAACAGCAGCAGGTGTTGGAAGAGGGTATTGGAGATGATGAAGTCCGAGACCCAACATGGCGTGAGCAACAGGAAGGTGGTGGGAGCAGCTCTGAGGAAGAGATTGTCCCAACGGTACAAAGAGGAGGGAGAGGCAGGCTGCAGACTCGCTTGCCTGTAGCCTCCAGTTTGGCACCTGTTTGGAGCAGTTCTCTTAGAAATGTCAAAATTGGCGCTCCCATGACTTGCACTGCGTGGTCCTTTTTTGACAGACTTGTAGATTATATTTGCTATGTTCAATGCAAGCTGTGTAAGCAAAAAGTTAAAAGAGGTAAAAATATCAGTAACCTGAATACCACAAATATGTGGAAACACGTACGGACAAAGCACGTAGCTGAGTTACAAAGACACACTGTAGATGTAGGCCAACCTACAGCAGCACCTACATCTTCATGTCGTGTTCGAGCCTCTACCTCCAGCTCACACACCTGGTTTGGCTTCCTCACAGGATCTCCATGGAAGAACCTCGGTCACTGTTGTCCATAGACAAACTGTTATTCCACCCACAGCAGCAAGTTCACAGTCATCGTCACACTCCCAGAACAAAAAACAGCCATCGGTAGCACAGGCATGGGATAAAAGACGGCCATACTCGGCAAACCATCCACGAGCACAGGCTCTGAATGCTGGCATTGCAAAACTCCTGTCCCTTGAAATGCTGTCATTCAGGCTGGTGGAGACTGACAGTTTCAGGAACTTTATGGCATTGGCAGTCCCACAATATAATGTGCCAAGCCGATTTTATTTCAGCAGGCAAGCCGTCCCTGCTCTGCAAAAACATGTCGAGGGAAACATTAAACATGCGCTACTAAACGCCGTCAGTAGCAGGGTCCACCTGACCACCGATGCGTGGACCAGTACCCATGGCCAGGGACGATACCTTTCCCTCACTGTCCATTGGGTCAATGTTGTGGAGCCGGGTACAGATCTTGCCAGTGGCGCTGTACGTGTTCTGCCAACTCCAAGGATTGCAGGAATCCAGTCTGTACACATTGATTCCTCCTCCTACTCCAGTTCCTCAGAATCATCGCTGCACGAGCCGTCACGGTATACCTCCACATGGACCCGTGAACGCTTACCTGTTGCGAACGATATGAGCACAGCCGTGGCCAAACGTCAACAGGCCGTCCTGAAATTAATTTCCATGGGAATCGAAGCCACACAGCGCAGGAGCTCTGGGATGCCATCAAGCAGGAGAGCGACGTGTGGTTAAAGTCAGCTAATCTCCAGCCAGGCTTGGTAGTGTGTGACAATGGCCGAAATCTGGTGGCAGCTCTGGGCCTTGGCAACCTCACTCACATACCATGTCTGGCACATGTGCTCAACTTGGTCGTGCAGAGTTTTTTGAGGGACTATCCGGATCTTGATGCACTGCTGCACAAGGTCCGCCTAGAGTGCGCTCACTTGCGACGTTCCAGCATGGCCAGATCGCGCATTGCAGCTCTGCAAGTCAGATTTCGCCTTCCTGAACATCGCATCATATGTGACGTACCCACCAGGTGGAATTCCACGTTACATATGTTGGAGCGGTTGTGTGAGCAGCAGCCAGCAGTAATGGAGTATCAGCTGCAACAGGCGCAATCAACTCGCAATTTGCGCCGTTCACACTTCACCACTACTGAGTGGGCCTCTATGAAGGACATCTGCGACGTTTTGCGTGCGTTTGATGTCTCAACGCGGATGGCGAGTGCAGATGATGCACTAGTCAGCATGACTGTCCCCTTATCTGCCTGCTTCAGAAATTACTGAAAGCACTAAAGGAAGAGGTTTTGGAAGAGGTGGAGGATGAGGAGTCACAAATTCAATTACCTTCAGGACAGTCAGCGCAACGTGGTTCCTCACAAAGGGCTGGGCAGGGCTCACTTTGTGAGGAGGATGAGGAGGAGGAGGAGTCAATGGAGGAGGAAGAAATCCCTACAGAGGGAGGTACACAACGCTCTAGTCAGTATGTAGAGCGAGGGTGGGGTGATGCAGAGGAGGCAGAGATGACGCCTCTTCCAGAGGACAGCCTTTGTTGGCCAGTTGGGAGTCTGCAGCACATGGTTGATTTCATGCTTCAGTGCCTGAGAAACGACCGCCGCATCGCCCACATTCTCACCATGTCAGATTATTGGGTGTACACCCTCCTAGACCCTCGCTACCGGGACAACTTACAAACCCTCATCACACCGGTGAACCGGGACCGTAAAATGCAGGAGTACCAAGACACACTGGTGCAATCCATACTGTTGTACATTCCAGTCGAGAGCTGCTTCTACTGCTTTACAAAGCAGCTCTGTGCGTCGAGGCAGTGTAGACACCTCTACAACAAGAGGGAGCAGAAGCAGCGCCTCTGCACAGGGCAAGAGCTGTATGTTACAAATGTGGAAAAGTTTTGTGACAGCGCCAGCAAGGTCTACACCATCCGAGACGGCTCCAGTCACCAGGAAGAAACGTTTCCGTAAGATGGTGACAGACTACTTGGCTTTCCCTCTAAGTGTACTCCCAGATGCCTCTTCCCCTTTCAAATTTTGGGTCTCTAAGTTGGATACATGGCCAGAGCTTAGCCAGTATGCATTGGAGGTGCTGGCTTGCACTGCTGCCAGTGTATTATCTGAGCGCGTCTTTAGTGCTGCAGGTGGTGTAGCAACAGACCGTCGCATGCGACTATCCTCAGATAGTAGACCGGCTTACTTTTCTGAAAATGAACAAGGCATGGATCTCACCTGAATTTGCCTGTCCGTTTTCAGATTAAATAACTGTTTGGCAATGTTTTCCATGTCTCCTGTTATGTTCATCTTTCTACCACCTGAACTCTACTCCCTGGGCTACAACACCGCCATTTGTTGCTCGTAAGTAATTGGCAGGGGTACTGACTCCTGGCCAGCCTGGTTACAGCACGACAGCTGTTTCCTGGCAGTGTGAACGTCAATTATCCTCCAATAAGTTGTGCTGTCGTGTTGCATTCGGGTTAGCCGACTCTATGGTGCCTGCAGTTTAGGTGATTCCTATGTGTGCTGTGGGATATGTAAATAAAGGCGGTTTCCATTGTGACAATAGGACAAGCACTCACTGTAGGACTGTGTGATTCGGTAACTGCGGACGGCTTGCGTCCTGTCAACTTACATTTTCATGGGTGTGTTCTTCTACCCGTCCCGGGTCCAGTACCGTCAACTGGTTCTCCCCAGTGCCTTTGGTCTAGGTGCCTCCATCTCCGTATCAGAGTTCCACCAACGTCTGCTGGTCCTTGGTAGTGCTTTGGAGCACAGGTACCTCCTGCTTAGTAACCGTGTCACAGTAACGTCAGCTGGTACTCGGTTGTGACATTGCCTCTTTTCCTTCTGCTACCCGTCCGGGTTCCAGCACAGTCAGCTGGTCCTCGTTACTTCCATTGTCTCTTGCTCCATCTGATACCCGTCAGGGTTCCAGTAACGTCAGCTGTTTCTCGGAAATTAGACTACCTTAAAGACCACCCAGAAGAAGATGACGACAACAAGGACGACGAGCATGAAGCCAACCAGCCTGAACACCATCACAAAAAAAATAAAAGATTACCCAGAAGATCACCAACAGGACAAAGAAGGTTAAGACAAACTACAAGATACAGAACAAGAGACAGAAGAACAATAAGCAGAAGATCAAAAAGCAGAAGAACATGAAGTATAAGACCAAAATGAAGAGCAAAATATATGCTCTAAATTCTAAGCAGAAGAAGACTAAGCAGTGTATGGAGGTGAGTCCGTTCCTCCTCGTGGTGCCCCTGGAAAATGCCTGCTGCTGCAGGCTAAACTGAACACGGACAAATACTGTTGTAATTTAAATCTTTTGTGACCGCAAGAACAGAAGGATGAACAATTCATACTTTTACAGATTACAAGTACAGGAATCTCTGTCACAAATAAGAATATGATGAAGAAGATGAAGAGGAAGAAGATGAAGAATTTGAATATGAAGAAGATTAATTAGTTTAATAATAACAATATGAGCAATGTAAACAAAACCATGAATAGCAAGAAGTTTAAGAAGAAGATTAAGAAGGTGAAGATGAAGAATAATTTGAGAAAGATGATGGTGCTGCTGAAGATTATGAAGGAGAAAGTGTGGCACTGGCAAAAGTTAAAAAGGTGAAGAGCATGGAAGTTGTGAAACATACATATTTGCCAAAATAGAAAAAAGGTTAACAACATTGTCAATTTGTTAGTCAATCCAAACGTATTTCCAAAAAAAAATATATTAATGCTATTCCAATGCATTGGGTTAAACATGTATGCCTTTATTGTCTCCTCAACCTCCCCCAATACATTCTACATTACTCTTTGTTGTTTTCCTTCATGTACAATTAACCAACAAGGCAAGAATGGTTTTTTTTAATGTCTATTTGGTTCCCATAGACTTACATTGGACTTCCGGTATCGGAATCGGATATCGACGATATTTAGTGATATCGGCGATACCATTCCGATCCGATATTTTTAGATATCGAGCAGTATCGCTCAACACTACTCACTGGCCTTTAGTTTCCAAATTCAGTTTTTGTCCCTGCATTGAATATTGGCACCACATTTGCTATACGCCATTCCTGTGGTTCAGACCCTGCTATTATAGAATCTTTAAAGATTAAAAATAATGGTCTATCTATGACTGTACTTAATGTCTGCAGTACTTGGGGGTGTATCTCATCCAGACCTGGGGATTTGTAAACTTTTGTGTTTTGTTTTTTTTTAGACTCCTACGTACTTCATGGGTTAAGCAGGTGACATTTAATGGAGAATTTTTCTCACTGATGTTGCCCGTCATGGGATTGTGTAAATACTGCTTGAAAAAAAAAGTAATTTAGCATATTGGCTTTTTCTCTAGTAGCCTTCCATGACAGCACAGCATAGGAGGATGTCTCCTTGTCCTATTGGGGGACAGGAATACAGAGAGGTTAAAAACCCCTCCCACCTCCCATTAACCAGTGTTTTCCTGTCCCCCTTGGGGCACGGAGAGATCCGGGTATGCTGGTGGCCGGCTGTGCAGTATTACCTGGCGCACTCCACGTGCGATACGTCTTGCCGGGCAGCGGTGGTCGGGTCCTCGGTCTCCCTCTTCTGTGGCTGCTCCCGACACTGGGACCACATCGAGGCGGTCTCCCTGCGTTCCCATGAGGGGATAAAGCGGTCCGCTCTCTCCCCGCCGGAGGCCTCCTGGAGCTCTCCGGCATCTTCCCCTCCACGTGCGGAACCCAGAAGTGCAGCTGACATCACTTCCGGGTCTCGCATTCCACTGTGGAACGCAGGGCTCCTGTGAGCTTCTGATACCGCGGGCGCACGGAATCCACCTGTGCTGGGACCGGAGGGGGAGGGGGAATCCAAGCGCTGGGCAGCGCTTATATCGAGGGTATAAAAACTGCCAGAAGACGTCAGCAGGTAAGCGCCTATGGGCCGAAATACCTGCTATGGAGACGTCCAGCCCTGCGACTGCAGAGCCCAGCGCTTCTCTGGCCTCAGTGAGTACTGAAGGACCCCTCCCTTGTTAAGAGGCTCCTGGAACCCCATTTTCTTTTACTCCTTTCTCCCTCTATTACAGGGAGAAAGTTCATCCCAGAGACCCTCAGTTAAAAGGAGCAAATGCGCTATTTGTTCCCTGAAATTACCTCCCAAATGGGAGAAAAAAACTCTGCCAAAAGTGCACAGATAAAGTGATCAGTGCAGAGCATCCATCGTGGCTAGATGAGATCCGTACCCTGGTGAAACAAGAAGTGCAATCTTCACTAGCCCACTACCCCCCCCCCCCGCCTCCACCACCCTCACCTGGTCCTTCTCTCCCAAAAAAGAGAAAGATCCAGGCGGAACATTCGGATTCTGAGTCCGACATATCCCAGGGTCATCATCATCCAAGTGGGAAAATCCCTTAGTTCATAAAACCGTGGAATTAAGGAAATTCCTTTTCTCCTCAGAATATATTGAGGAGCTAGTAAGTGCGATACGTAACACTATGGGGTTGGAGGACCTACCGGTCCCTCATTCCGTTCAGGATGAATTTTTTGGCGGGGCTCAGACGTAGCAGATGGTCGGGTTTCCAGTCCATAAGAGTATATCGGACATGATAAATCGGGAGTGGGAGCTTCCAGAGAAACGCCTCGCGATCCCTTCAGAGTTTAAAAATAGATTTCCTCTGGATGAAAATCCTATCAAGTGGGATATCCCTAAAGTGGATGTACAGGTGGCGAGGGTAGCGAAGAAAACGGCACTGCCATTTGAGGATTCCTCCCAACTGAAGGATCCCATGGACAGGAAAGTCGAAAGTCTTCTTAAAAAATCTTGGGAGACCTCCTCTTCGGCCCTTAAGGGCAATATAGCGTCCACCTGCGTTGCCAGATCTCTTCATCGCTGGCTCCAGGAACTGGAAACTCATCTCCCAGGGCACTCCAAGAGATGACATGCTAGACTCTCTACCCATCCTGCATAAAGCAGCGGGTTTTTTGGCTAATTCTTCTTTGGAGTCCATACGCATTGCGGCTAGAAATCTGGTCCAAATGAATTCGGCCCGTAGAGCCCTCTGGCTTAAAATGTGGAGCGGGGATGTTACTTCCAAAATTAAATTGTGCTCCATTCCTTTTAAAGGAGACTATGTATTCGGGCCAGCCCTGGATGACATCCTGGAAAAGGCCACGGATAGGAAGAAAGCTCTTCCAGAACAAAGGCCTCCCAAGAAGCGAGTTTTTCAACCCTCCCGGGCTCAACCTACTCAGTATAGAGGTAAAGGGAAGACGGGAAGATGGAGTCATGCAAAAGGAAAACCTAAAAATATCCTCGTTCCCCAGCAGACACAACAGGAGAAGCAATGACTCCCAGCAGGTAGGAGGGAGACTCTCGAAGTTTCTAAACAACTGGCAAAAAATTTCCAGCTGCCGCTGGGTGTTGAATGTAATAAGAGACGGTCTCTTAATAGACTTCGAGTCTCCCCCTCCTCCGCTATTCAGAGTAACCTCTCTATCATCTCAAGAGAGTCAATCCATTATCGCTGCAGAAATTCAAAATCTGGTAGCTTCAGGCGCAATATCCGTGGTCCCACGAGACGAGCAAGGGAAAGGCCATTACTCCCGCATTTTCATAGTAAAAAAACCGTCGGGGAAATCTCGGGTTATAATAAATCTAAAAACCCTCAACCAGTCAGTTTCCTACCAGAGATTCAAAATGGAATCTGTAAAGTCGGCCATTCCCTTGATAACCCGTTACTCGTTTATGGCGACCATACCGTGTTTCCCCGATAGTAAGACACCCCCGATTGTAAGACGTATTGGGAGTTTCAGAGGGGTCGGCTAATATAAGCCGTACCCCGAAAGTAAGACATATGTCTGTCTTTCGGGGAAACACGGGGGTATTGCCGCCTCCCTCTCATCTAGCTGCGCGCCGCTTCCTGCCCACGTCCGCACCGTCCCCCTCTCCATACGTCGCCGCGTCTGCCATCTACCACCAGAAAAACTCACCTGAGTTTTTCTGCAGCCGCCTTCCGCCACGGGCTCTGGCTCCCTGCAGCCGCTGGTCCCGCCATCCTCCGTCGCTCCGTTCGCCCGCGGTCCCGGGATGAAGTTCTCGCGCGCTCTATTTAAATTTCTTCTTCGGTCCCGAAACGTCATCACGTTGGTCACTCACGTGACCGGAGGCCGGAGAGAACTGTCTATCACTGCGGCATCCGGTCACGTGAGTGACCAACGTGATGACGTTTCGGGACCGAAGAAGAAATTTAAATAGAGCCGCGAGAACTTCCGTTCGCCCGCAGTCCCGGGCTGAAGTTCTCGCGGCTCTATTTAAATTTCTTCTTCGGTCCCGAAACGTCATCACGTTGGTCACTCACGTGACCAGATGCCGCAGTGATAGACAGTTCTCTCCGGCCTCCGGTCACGTGAGTGACCAACGTGATGACGTTTCGGGACCGAAGAAGAAATTTAAATAGAGCGCGCGAGAACTTCATCCCGGGACCGCGGGCGAACGGAGCGACTGAGGATGGCGGGACCAGCGGCTGCAGGGAGCCGGAGCCCGTGGGGGAAGGCGGCTGCAGAAAAACTCAGGTGAGTTTTTCTGGTGGTAGATTCCCTACACAGTATTAATCATACATCAGTAAAACATATACACTGGCATACTGGGGTATCATCTGCTGTATGTAACCCAGTGGGTATCAGCAGGTGTCACACTAGATTAAATACAGCAGGTGGTACTGTATCACACTGGGTTAGATACAGGTAATTTTTTTTCAATATAAGACATACCCCGAAAGTAAGACATAGTGGGGCTTTTGGGGATAATAAGAAAGTAAGACACTGAGATCTACCGTGTTTCCCCGAAAGTAAGACAAAGACGCCTATTTTCACATTCCAATACATCCTCTTCATCGGAAGTATCTGAGATTCGCGGTCCGTCTAGATCACAAGATAGTACATTTCCAGTTCAAAGTACTCCCCTTTGGCATTTCATCAGCCCCAAGGGTTTTCTCAAGGATCATGTCGGAAACAATAGCTCACATTCGGAAACAAGGGGTGGCTATAGTTCCCTATCTAGACGACCTTCTAATCATCGGTCCTTCAGCCAGAATCCTCGAGACAAGGGTACACCAGACTCGAGACATCCTTCAGAGTTTAGGTTGGATCGTCAATACAAAGAAGTCTCATCTCCAACCTTCAAAAGTAATAAGGTTTCTAGGAGTTCTCTTGGACGCAGAGAATCAGACTTCTTATCTGCCAGACGACCACCGCCAAGACCTGATATCCAAGACTCTAGCCTTCAGAAGTCAAAGATCTCCATCGTTGAGAGTAGCTATGTCCCTGCTAGGCTCAATGACGGCCTGTATACAATCCGTGGCTTGGTCTCAGGCCCATTCCAGAGTTCTTCAGGCACACATTCTAGAAAATTGGAATGCAAATCCTGCCTTGCTGAACAAAAAGATACAAACTCCAGGAAGAGTCAAAGCCTCCCTGTCTTGGTGGCTAAATCTTTCAAACCTACGCAAGGGAATAGCCTGGTCTCAAGCTCCCTTGTTGACAGTGACCACCGACGCAAGTTCGAGAGGCTGGGGAGCAGTGGTGCTACAGACTCCCTTTCAAGGCCTATGGTGTGAGAAGGACAGCGCCAAATCCTCCAACTACAGGGAACTAAAGGCAGTACTAAAAGCCTTCCAGGCAGCCAGTTCTCTAATCTCAGGTTATGTCAGAGTTCTTTCGGACAACATGACTACAGTGGCTCATCTCAAGCACCAAGGGAGTCCCAAATTCAACAGTCTGAGGAACGTTTCAAATCATATTCTCCAATGGGCCGAAGCCAATCTCCTTTCCTTATCAGCAGTTCACCTGAAAGGCTCAGAGAACTCCCAGGCAGACTTCCTGAGCCGTCAAGACCTGCAACCAGGAGAATGGAGCCTAAAGAGAAAAGTCTTCAGGTCACTTACAGAGATGTGGGGCCTTCCCGATGTGGATTTGATGGCCTCAAGGCAGAATGCCCAGGTAGAAACATTTTTTTTCCCTAAATCCAGGAGATGGATGCCTAGGGGTAGATGCGTTCAGTCATCCTTGGAGTTTCCGATTGGCCTACGTTTTTCCCCCGATACCTCTCCTGGCAAAAACTCTGCGAAAAATCCAAGACAATCAAGTCCCGGTCATACTAGTAGCACCAGCCTGGCCAAAGAAGTTGGTTCCATCTCATTCTGGAGTTGCGGACAGAAGGACCAATTCAGTTGCAACCGGAGGTCGATCTCCTCCAACAAGGTCATCTCCATCATCCGGATCCCCGGAAACTGAACCTAGCAGCTTGGCTGTTGAAGCCCGGGTCCTCAGGGAAAAAGGACTTTCGGGACCTGTGATCGCCACTCTTCAAAAATCCAGGAAACCAGTAACTAATACTATTTACAATAAGGTCTGGAAAAAGTTCTCCTCCTGGTGTCACCCTGATATTCCAGACCCATTGCGTCCTGATATATCTAAAATACTAGACTTTTTACAGAAAGGATTGGAGCTTGGTCTCAGACCAAACACATTAAAAGTCCAGGTGTCAGCTCTAAGTTCGGTGTATGACCAAAATTTAGCGGGCCATAAATGGATTAAAAGATTCATGGTGTCAGCACTCAGACTGAACCCTAGGAAGCAAATTATTGTCCCACCATGGGACTTAAACACAGTTCTCAAAGGCCTTACAGGACCCCCCTTTGAACCTTTGATGACATGTTCCCCTCAATTACTAGCGTGTAAAACAGCCTTTTTGATTGCCATTTCCACAGCAAGAATAATAGGGGAATTACAAGGCCTCTCAATTCGAGAACCATATTTGCTCATTAGAGATGACGCTATTATATTTCGTCCTGATCCATCTTTTCTTCCCAAGGTTGTATCAGATTTTCACCGATCACAGGACATAGTTTTACCTTCATTTTGCAATAATCCGGCAAACCTTAAAGAACAGTTCCATACCCTGGACGTTAGAAGAATTGTTCTTCACTACCTTGATTTTTCATAATCTTTTAGAGTTGACCAGAATCTCTTTGTTCACCTATACGGTAAAAATAAAGGTAAAGTGGCAAAAAACACAATTGCCACTTGGATAAAGAAAACCATATCTGAAGCTTACTTGGCCCAGAATATAGCTCCACCAGCGGGCCTGAAGGCCCACTCAACAAGATCCGTAGCAGCATCCTGGGCTGAAAGAGCTGGAGCTTCGTCTGAGCAGATTTGCAGGGCTGCAACATGGTCTTCCTTGCATACTTTCACGAAGCATTACAGATTGGCCTTTTGGTCCAATCGGGACTTAGTCTTTGGCCGAAAGTTCTCCAGGCCATAACCCCCCCTTAAAATTGAACTGGTTGGTATACCTCCTATGTTGTCGTGGAAGGCTACTAGAGAAAAAAGAATTATTCTTACCGTTAATTCGGTTTCTAGTAGCATTCCACGACAGCGCCAATTCCCTCCCGAAATTCTTGGATTAAGTTCTGAGAATACTAAAGGTAACCGTTTCTAAATGTGTGGTAAAACACTGGTTAATGGGAGGTGGGAGGGGTTTTTAACCTCTCTGTATTCCTGTCCCCCAATAGGACAAGGAGACATCCTCCTATGCTGTGCTGTCGTGGAATGCTACTAGAAACCGAATTAACGGTAAGAATAATTCATTTTTTTTCCTCATCCACCATTTCACCCAGACTACCGTATTTTTCGGACCATAAGACGCACTTTTTTTCCTCCAAATTTGGGAGGAAAGTGTGGGTGCGTCTTATGGTCGGAATGTAACATGTGGGGAGGGGGGCAAGGGCAGCGGTGGAGTGGGATCGCAGGAGGCAGGAAAATATCCCCTCCGCTGCAGGAAACAAGTGCTGGGGAAACCCCTGGTCCAGATACTTAAGTGCAGTGAATATTAATCAGCCGCTTCCCCGCCCACTTGTCAGCTGAGCAGTGAGCGGGAGCAGCTAATCACAGAGCCACATGGTTCCCCAGCGCCTGATTCCTGCAGCAGCTGGGCAGATCGGTGTCTGAAGGAGAAGGAGGCGGCAGGAGCAGAGTGCAGCAGGAGGCATCGCAGACCTGACAGCCTGGGGCTGTGCTGATGCAATGCTGAATGCTCCTGTGGAGGACCTGTGATGAGGTCATGAAGAGGGTGGGCTGGAGCATCACATGACCAAAGCCCTGCCTCTTCATGATGTCATCACAGGTCCTGTAGACACACTGTACAACTGAGAATTAATTAAAAGGTTAGGCTACTTTGACACTTGCGTTTTTTTGCGCAGCGCATCGTGCGCACATGAAATGCATAAAAAAACGCATCTGTCTCTATCATCTGTCTCTATCATCTGTCTCTATCATCTGTCTCTATCATCTGTCTCTATCATCTCTCTCTATCATCTCTCTCTATCATCTCTCTCTATCATCTCTCTCTATCATCTCTCTCTATCATCTCTCTCTATCATCTCTGTCTATCATCTCTCTCTATCATCTCTGTCTCTATCATCTCTGTCTCTATCATCTCTGTCTCTATCATCTCTGTCTCTATCATCTGTCTCTATCATCTCTGTCTCTATCATCTGTCTCTATTTCTATGCAGCCGCACGCTACAGTCTGAGTGCCAGCGACAGTGTTCATGCGAGAGACTCACACGAAATCGTGCGAGTTTCTCGCATGTGTGACCCCGGCCTTATACTCACCCTCCAGCATCTTCACATAGTAGTTTACAGACACCACACTGGTCCCGCAGCACCATCTCCTACCCGTAGCTTCCTACATAATAACATGCTATTATATATAATAACACCACATATAATAGTATGATATTTATGTTGTTAAATATTTTACCACATTTTTTGCTTCAAATATATTTTTCCCTATTTTCCACCTCTAAAACCTGGGTGCGTCTTATAGTCCTGTGCGTCTTATAGTCCGAAAAATACGGTATTTAAGGGGACCAGCACTATTATTTTTTAGTTTATTTATGTAGTTAAAGAATATTTTGTGATTATTTTTACTCTGAAAGGAGTCTGTCTCAATATTTGCTGCGTTGATTTGCATTTTACAGAATTTATTTAATTTTCAGT
Source organism: Oophaga sylvatica (assembly GCA_033576555.1). Lineage (NCBI taxonomy): Eukaryota > Metazoa > Chordata > Amphibia > Anura > Dendrobatidae > Oophaga > Oophaga sylvatica. Next base: position 25,520,374 of record JARQOD010000005.1, read on the forward strand.
ATTTAATGCCTCATCACTACCTACTTGCTTTAGTTCATTAAAAGATTTCTTTCTGTCACTTATTGCGCCCCTTACAGCTTTATTTAACCTCAGTGGTTTCATCCTATTTCTAGCATGTTTATTCCTATAGGGTATATACTGTGCACAGGTCCTATTCAGGATGCTAATAAACGTCTCCCATTTTCCTTGTGTACTTTTGTCTCAGAATATTGCCCAGTTTATTGCACAAAGATCATCTCTCATCTGTTAGAACTGCAGTTTTTGGTTCCCCAATGTATTTCAGGGTAGTTAAAGTCCCCCATAATAATGACTTCTCCTTGAGCCGCTGCTTCATATATTTGCTTTATGAGGATATTCTCTGTTGCTTCCATTATTTTTGGAGACTTTTAACCCCTATCAGTAATTTTATTTTCCCCCTCCCCTTATCTCCACCCACAGGGACTCTACATGTTCATTAGATTCACATATATTATCATGCAGGATGGGTTTTAAGGATGATTTTACATATAAACACACCCCCTCGCTTATGTGTGGTCCTTTCTTAACAGACTATAGCCCTGTAAATTAACAGCCCAGTTGTGGCTCTCATCCAGCCATGTCTGATATCCCCACCATGTCATAATTATGTTCAAACAAAATTAATTCTTCATTTTGTTGATGAGGCTTCTGGCATTAGTATACATGCACTCTATGAATCTTTCATTATCGCTATTCTTCCCTAAAATCTTAACTGTTTTTAACGCCACCCCCAATTTCTTTATTAGTACAGATGGTGACCTGGGCACAATCTTTTCCTTATTTCCCCACTTACTGGAGCAGGCACTCTTCTGGCTTGCAGATGACATTCCTTGCTGCTGCAGTGCTACCCTTGTACTAACTCCCTCCTCATCTGCCAACCTAGCAAACTTATTGGTGTGCCAGATCAGGACTAGCATCCCTGGCACGCTTTACTTTACTCCACCTTCTAACTGTCACCCAGCTAGCTGCCTCATTGTCCTGCAGTTCCTTACTACCATCCACCCCCACATCTATCCCATTTGGCATCTGCTCAGTGAGAAGTAGACTCCTTTCCATATTCTCTATGGATCTGTGTTGCCAGATGCAAATTCAGATCCAGTACCTGGGCTTCCAAATGCACAACATGCTCACATCTCGCACAAAAGTATGCACCCTCGACCGGCTGTTGAAGGATTGCATACATGTGGCAAGATGTACACTGGATACCATTGTTAATAATGGAGCTCATTTCCTAATGGGGATTACACCAGACAGAAAAGTTGAGTAAAAAGAAATATAAAGTATTTCAAAATTACAAACAGCAATTCCTCCCTTGGAAACTCACTGAATCACAAGTCAAACACTTACCACCATTTGCACTTTCGCTCTAGTCACTCAGCTTGTTCACACTCACTAAGGAAGAAGATTTAAAGATTTTTTTTTTTCCCTTCAGCAGCAAACCACCCTGCAGCTCAATGCACTTCCAAGCAGCACCAGTTCCCACAGCCACCAGTCACCCAGTGCCCAGTCAGCGAGCTGTGACACCCTTGGCCATGCTTACTCGTCCAAGTGTCTGTGGTGAAATGCACCATGGCAGACTATTTTGTCAAGGAATGGGTGATGTCTGCCACATGGTGGTTTAGCGCAGGCGCAGCTTTCTTAGAAAAATAATGGGGACTGGGTAATTGGTACTGGCGGACTGCAATGTACATCAGCTTTTGGAAACTGTCGGTATCCACCAGGTGGAAAGGCAGGATTTCCATGGCCATTAAATTGGAGATGGAGTTCAACCTCTTAGCTTTGTCATGTGTAGGAGGAAACAATCTTATCCGTGACCACAACTGTGAAACTGTGTGCTGGCTGCAGTGCTGTGAGAGGGCTGAGTATGGTGAACCAGACAAACTGCTGGACCTTGAGAGGTGCAGGCGGAGAGATTACTGTGGATTGGGAAACTTGTGTGATCATTCTGAGATCTATGAAAAACAGCAGGAATGTCCGCTTCTGTTACAGCTGAAGGCAGCCTCTCAGTCAGCGTGACTCGATCAGGTAAAGAACCAGAGGTTCTATGGTCAGACATTCATCTCATTAGTTGGCACAGTAACGGAGGAGGAAAAAGCAGGAGCTGTGACTGGTGGGGTGAATGATTGTGGTTGGTGTCCACTGGTCTGCATTTTTGCACAGTGGGATTCCCACACTAAAGCATGTTAATTACGCATTTGAAGGTTCATGTAGTAGTCAAATTATTGCAGGTTTTTTTTGCATAGCTGGCAGATTACGGGAGTTGGCTCATCCTTTGCAGTGTCAAAGAAGGCCCAGGCTAGCCAACCCTTGCTACCCCTGCAAGCACACGTGGATGCTGGTGGTCAGAGGCACAGTTGAGACTGAGGATGCATCGCTCGTAGTGGCTGCATCACTACATGTCTGCAATGGATGGCACACCGTAACCTCCAAGTCTTCCTCCTCAGATGACATACTCGGTTGTCTGCCTCTGTTCATGCCAACTGGGATCTTATCGACCTGTTATCACATTCCTGGCCATTGGAGTCACTCTCCTCCTCCTCTTTTTGCCCTGACAGCACAGCTCAGTCCCAGTGAGCCTCAGAATCATAGAATCATAGAATGTTAGAGTTGGAAGGGACCTCCTGGGTCATCTGGTCCAACCCCCTGCTCAAAGCAGGATTCACTAAATCATCCCAGACAATGAGTCTCAGATATGAGTCTCATCAGGATCACCTCCCCAGAGGTTAACATCTGATGACAAGGGTCAGGATGCTGTTTGGACCATACTTATTCCTGCCCCAGATCAAAGCTAAAAAAATGTTGGTCATCAGTGCAGATTTCCTCCTCTTGACTCTGCAAAGCTTTTGAGTACACTTCTGCTGAAAATTGCAAAGAATGTGTGAACAGCTCTTTCAGACTCTCCCATCTGTGGTTCCGTACAGTCAATTGAACAGTTAGATAGTTGGGACGCAGGGGGGGGGAAGCAAGAGGAATTTGGGACCACATCTTTGGACTGTACTTGGTGTGATGTTGAGGTGGAGGAAGAGAAGAGGCCACTTGAAGATGCACTTGCCATCCAGTCAAGTGCATGCTCTTTCTGGGGATCGACAAGGTGTACAGCTGCCAAAGAAAGGTAGTGGTGTGGCCTTTGCAATAACATAAGTTGTCGGTTGTCTTTGCATAGGACGTGACATTGCTTCACTAGTGCTTTCACAAACACTACCACCTATCCCACGTACAACTTGAACACCAATAGGGCATGCATGAGCTGTAGAGAGCTTAAATATCCCAAAATTGGTATGGATACATCATGAAAAATATTAGTCCAGAGCTTATTTTTATAAAAGTACAAATAGCTTTATTAATCAAAATATTTGGACACAAACAATTGGTGCAAGAAAATCCATACCATACTTTACAAAATTGAATTAAAAAAACAGGCAGGCAGCAAATAAACTGAGACAAAGGAAGGCATATGTTATGATCACATGGGGGAGCCCGGAACATGAAAGTAAACACACATTAGCCAATAAAGTGCACAGTGCACTATTACAAAAAAATGTATGTACATGTACTGAAAGGAACTTCACCGATCACTTAAATGGGGAAGAAGCAACTAAATAAAACCTGACATGCCAAACTTGTAATACCCATATAGCGTTGTAATTAGAGATGAGCGACTTTGCCTTCTTCAGGGTCGAGTTGGGTTTCGTGAAACCCGACTTTCTCAAAAGTCGAGTCGAACAAAGTCAGCCGACTAACAGAAATGGTCAGGTCGAAAATCCGACCCCAATGCAAGTCAATGGGGAATTAAAGTCGGCAGGGAGTGGAGGTCAGAAAAAACACACCTACAGTGCCCATTTCAATGCCAACTACATCAATTCTTATTACTTAAGCTTGTCAGCCTTAATTAACTTATAATAGTAACGCATTGAAAACTGGGGGTTATTTGGCTAAAGTTGTGGGGGGGGCAGTGCTGGCTCCAGGTTTTCGTGGCCAAAGAGTCTGTGGGCCCCTTTAACACATACCACAATTCACCAGGAGGAGGAGAGGTAATTTTGAACCATAGTTGACAACTGTTGTCTCCTGTTTGTTGCAATCGATTCAGTATTACCAGTCGTGTGAGTGCTACTTGAGAAATCAGTCCACAACATGGTCATGAAACCCCTGTCTCTAATACCACTTCGGCTGTGTGCACCATGAACACCTTCCATTTGTCCCAGTATGGCTCGAGGTAGAACTTGCAGCGCTGTTGTGTGCTGGGAATGCCTCTAACAAACGGTTTACCAGAGTTGCTTGTTTGTTAGCCAAAATTAGCTCTAGGTTCTCCTGTGGCATGATGTTCTGTAATTTGCCTTTATAGCATGGATCGAGGATGCTGGCCAACCAGTAGTCGTCACCTTTCATAATTTTGGTAATGTGGGGGTGCCTTTTTAGGATCCGCAAGACATAATCACACATGTGGGCTAATGTTCCAGGTGTCAATGATGCACTGCCAGTGGTGGGTGGAGGAGCACTTTCTGCCAAATCCACATCCCTCCAGTCACGCACAAACCCTGTACCTGACCTTGGCAAGCCAACACTTTCTCTTGCCCCCTGAGAAGAATCATCCTCCCCAAAATCATCCCCCTCATCCTCATCCTCCTTTTCCTCTTCTTCCTCCACCTCGTCCAGCACAGTTCTCTGAGCAGACAATGCCTGACTGTCATGAAGGCTTCCCTCCTCCTCCGCTGCAGACGCCTGATCCTTAATGTGCTTCAAAGTTTGCATGAGCAAATGCTTAAGTGGGATGCTCATGCTTATGATGGCGTCGTCTGTACTTACCAGTCGTGTGCATTCCTCAAACGACTGAAGGACTTTACAGAGGTCTTTCACCTTTGACCACTGCACACCCGACAACTGTCTGCCCTCAAACTGCCTGCTCGTGTATCCTCCCACAAACGAATTACAGCCTGCCTCTGTTCGCACAGCCTCTCAACCATGTTCATGGTGGAGCTTCACCTTGTTGCAACATCTGTGATTAGGCGGTGCTTGGGGAGGTGGAGCGATCGCTGCAGCCTCTGCATATGACTGGAGTCTACGGGCGAGCGACAGATATACGAGCACAGTCTTCACACCTTAGGCCTTCCACACATCCGGCGGGCGCCTTGCGGCGCCCCCAGCATTTTGCCGCAGCGCCGCATCAGAAAACCTGATGCGCCGCATGCGGCTTTTTTCGCATTGACATGCATTAGCGCCGGATGGCGCTGCATGTCAATGCGTTGCATGCGGTTTTGTCCGGATGCGGCGCAAATGTACATTGCGGCGGCCGGACAAAGCGCTGCATGTAACGTTTTTTGTTTTTGCCAGATGGTTTCTGATGTCTCCAAGCATCAGAAACCATCCGGCAAAAAACCGCATGCGGCCGCCGGCGGTGCATCAGGTTTTCTGATGCGGCGCTGCGGCAAAATGCCGGGGGCGCCGTCAGGCGCCCGCCGGAAGTGTGAAAGAGGCCTTATGGAGCAGGGCTGGTAACTACAGATAATTATTTATGAAGCACTGCACCACGAGGTTCAAGGTGTGAGCCAGGCAAGGTATGTCAGTTTTGCCAGGGCTATGACCACCACAAAATTACATCTGTTATCACTGACTACCTTTCCTTGCTCAAGATGTAGACTGCCCAGCCATGACTCTTTTACTTGCTGCAAGTAGTCGGACAGTACCTTCGCGGTGTCTATTGTCGCCCAAAGACATCATCTTTAAAACAGCCTGCTGACACTTACCACTAGCTGATTGATAGTGGGACACCTCGCGTGCAACACTGGCAGCTGCGGATGGAGTGCTCGTGCGACTGCGCTCTGTCGACGAGCTTTTGCTTCTGGAGGAGGAGGGTCGAATGCCAACAGCCAACTGTTGCCTGTACCGTGAGCTAGGCAGCATCGTCCCACCGCCGCTGTCCCCTGTGGACCGTGCATCCACCACATTAACCCATTGCGCAGTGTTGGACACGTAACAGCCCTGGCCATGCCTACTGGCCCATGCATCTGTTGTGAGGTGCGCCTTTCCACTCACTGATTGAGTGCATGGACAATGCGGTCTTTCACATGCAGGTGGAGGGCAAGGATGGCTTTTCTGACATCCTGGTCATCTGGAGGGGTACTGAGGAAGACTTTGGCACCTTTGTGTGTGGATTGAATTCAAATGAAATTGGCTTACGGTTCACCTTTGTTGTAAACCCATACAATCTTACCTTCCTAGATATTAATATCATTAGACAGGAAGATGGCATGCTTCGCACTATTACCCACAGAAAAGCAACAGCAACCAATTCCTTTCTCAGATGGGAAAGCAATCATCCGCATTCCCTAAGGAAAGGTATTCCCAAAAGCCAATATTTAAGGCTACGCAGGAATTGTAGTGATATCTAAGATTTTGAGATACAAGCTAAGGAACTACAAAAAAGATTTCTGGGTAGAGGATATCCTAAGAGTACTTAGCGAAGCCTAAAAGGAAGCCCTGAGGAGGGATAGACGAGAACTTCTGGTTCCGAAGGTTAAACCATCAGTTGACTCAATCATTCGGTTCATTACAAAATTTTCAAATGGTACGGAAGACATCAAATCTGCTCTGCGGAAGCATTGGTCAATTCTAATGATGGATAAGGATATTATAGAACATATCGCAGCATATCCACAAGTCACTTTCATAAGAGGAAGGTCTTTAAGGGACAGATTGATACATAGCCAGTTCAGATCGGCAGGGATGGCTGTGCCTCTATCTGTCCCTCCAAAGGGTTGCTTTAAATGTGGTAGGTGCAAGGCTTGTACTGCCATTCTTCAGACGAAAACTTTTTCCAGTAACGTCACTGGGACCATTTATTCCATTAGGCATTTCATCAGTTGTCGCACCAGTGGTGTTATCTATAAAGCTGAGTGTAGATGTGGTTTGGAATGCGTGGGTAAGACAAAGAGGGAGTTTTGTATGAGGGTGGGAGAGCATTTAGGAGATATCATCAATAAAAGGGACACTCCAGTGGCCAATCACATCAATTTGATACATCAAGGAGACTCGAGCATGCTTAGATTTATAGGTATTGACAGGATTTTTCTCTTCGCCACGACAGCACCCACTGAGAGAGGGGATCCGCCCCTAGGAACAGGAAACCTACAGAGATAAAAGGGGCGGCCCCCCTCGCTCCTCAGTTGGTTTCCTGTTCCCAGAAGAGGAACCTACTAAGAAGAGGATGCCTGGGCTATGGTAGCCGCCTGCGCAGTTTCTATAAGAGCGGCAGGGGCTCCGGCACCAGACGCAGCGTCGGGGGAGTCTGAATTCAACTCCCCCCTCGACTGAGAAATAACCACCTGAAACTCCCAACGCTGTCATGGAGAAGAAAATGGGACATATGGAGACCAGGTGGTAATGCGAGGCCAGGAGCGATATAGCTCTGGCTCACAGAGGTACGTGTGTGTGTGTGTGTGTGTGTGTGTGTGTGTGTGTGTGAACGCTGGGGCTGCCCTACCTTTAGAATGCTGGGAGCCTTGATGCGATATGAGATGGCTGTGGAAATGACCGGAGTTCCCGGAGCAGGGAAACGCGGCACAGAGGCGCGCGTGGTCAGTGATTCCCGGAGGTCTAATTGTACCATAGGGGAGAACGGCAGTACAGAACGGCTGCGCAGGCGCAGGAGAGGCAAAACCCGGAAGTGAAGGCAAGACACTTCCGGGTCAAACGCTGTGAAGAAAAAAAAAAAATATATATATTTTTTTTTTTTGCTTATTGCGGGGAGCTGCATAAAAGCATCGGCTGTTGGGCCTCCGGTGTGCAGCAATGTCAGCTCCGGATGACCCTGTTTCGCGCCCCTCTGACGACATGGTTGATCCACGTCGTAGCAGCAGCAGCAACAGCAAAAAAGGTGGAAGTGGACACTCCAAGCGAAGTGGTTCCACTAACAGATGGAGGAAAATCATCTCACTCCACGCCGCAGCCAGATACTTCGAAGCCGGTACCATGCTGACAAAAGAGCTTTACTGGGTGAGTGTTTTAAATCACACCTGTCAAGCTGACGGCCCTTCCCCTCTTTGTCTGTCCTTAGGCGAAAAAAACGGACAAATCCAAGCACAAGGAATGTGCCCTATGTTCCCAACCCCTCCCAGACACGTATCCTAAAAGATTGTGTCAAATATGCATTGGCCATACGCTTCAGGAGGAGGATTCAGTTAGAACGGAAGACATCCGCCTAATGATTAGAGAAGAGCTACAGGCCCTAGGGGGAGCAAGTAGTTTTACGGGAAGGAGATCCCTTAGAGAGGTCACTCCGTCCAGAGTAGCTTCTTCGGACAGTGGAGAACTTAATTCTCAGGCGTCGCAGGAATCCGTATCCTCGGAGGAAGAGGAACATGCGTGCTTTCCGACTGATAGCATAAATAACCTGATTAAATCAGTAAGGAACACTATGGGATTGTCGGACGTTAAAGACCCTAAAACTCCCCAAGAGATTATGTTTTCAGGTCTCTCCCAACGAAAGGGTCGAGTATTCCCTATAATTCCAACCATAAAAGATTTGGTTAAAAAGGAGTGGGAGAAGCAGGGCCAGAGAGGCTTTATGCCGGCGGCATCCAAAAGACGATACCCCTTCAATGATGAAGATCTGGCTTCTTGGGAAAAAGCGCCTAAAGTTGATGCAGCTGTAGCCTCAACTTTCCGCCGGTCCTCTCTACCAGTAGAGGATACTGGAATGCTATCGGACCCCCTGGATCGGAAAGCAGATGCACTGCTTAAAAGATCATGGGAATCATGTATAGGGGCATTCAAGCCAGCAATATCGGCCACATGTACGGGCAGAGCCATGTTAATATGGTTATACCAGTTGGAGGACAATATAAAAAATGGCCTATCCAGAGATAAGCTACGTGCCTCCATTCCGCTAATAAAAGGTGCAGGGAGTCTATACGATCAGCCATTAAACTTCTATTTCCCAGATGCTACATGGCGGTCGTGGACCTCAAGGATGCGTATTACCATCTGCCGATACAAATCTCGCATCAGCGGTTTCTACAAGTAGCGGTCACGTTAGGAGGCCGGATTTGTCATCTTCAATTCGCGGCAATGCCCTTCGGACTATCTATGGCACCCCGCGTCTTCACCAAACTAATGCTGGAGGTGATGTCATACTTGCGAATAAAAGATACCCTGGTAATCCCATACCTGGATGATCTTCTGATAGTGGGAAATTCGTATCTACAGTGTAAGCACAGACTATCTGACGTAATCTCATCCTTGCAGAACTTAGGTTGGCTGATAAACTGGGAAAAATCCAGGCTACACCCGGTAACCTGTCAGACGTTCCTAGGCCTTCATCTGGATTCAGTAAGTCAGAGATGTCTGCTGCCGGAGGCAAAGAAATTAACCGTGATCAATAAAGTACGTCTTGTGGTAGATAATCCCATAATATCCCTAAGAGGAAGTATGTCCTTGCTAGGTTCTTTGACCTCATGTATTCCGGCAGTCCAGTGGGCCCAGTTTCATACCAGGAAACTACAAACAATCATCCTGAAAAAAGGAGAGAGCCTACAGGGACAGTTAGAAAGCATAATATCCCTGCCATCGGAAGTGGTCAGTTCCCTAAATTGGTGGCTAGATCCGGAAAATCTTTCGGGAGGGGTTCCTTGGGTAGTGGTCCCCTCAAATATAGTAACCACAGATGCCAGTCCCTTGGGATGGGGAGCACATTTAAAAGACAATATGGTACAGGGAAGGTGGTCTAGATCAGAGGTAGAGGACTCATCAAATATGAGAGAATTAAAAGCTGTATATCATGCTATATATAACTTTCTTCCCCAGCTACAAGGAACTCATACAAGAATTCTATCAGACAACACCACCTCGGTAGCATACCTAAACCACCAGGGAGGAACACGATCGGTAGCGCTCATGTCTATCGCGGAAGAAATTCTAAAGTTGGCAGAAAGTCATCTCCTGTCCCTATCAGCACTGCATATCAGAGGGGCAGACAATATCAGAGCAGATTTTCTCAGTTGCCATACTCTACATCAGGGAGAATGGGTGCTCAGTCGCTGAATATTCAACATGATATCAGTCAGATGGGGCAAGCCAGAAATAGACCTATTTGCCACGAGGAACAACAGGCAAGTCGAAAGGTTCGCTTCACTATTCAAGGTGGACAGTCCGGACATACTGGATGCTTTGCAGACCCCATGGACTTTTCGCCTAGCTTATGCCTTTCCTCCAATGATCTTACTACCAATCGTCATCCAGAAAATCAGGGAAGAAGGAGCAAGAATAATCTTGATAGCTCCGTTCTGGCCCAAGAGGCCATGGTTCTCATGGCTGAGGGCCATGTCGGTCTCAGATCCATGGATCCTCCCTTGGGACCGGGACCTTCTCTCACAGGGGCCCTTCCATCACCCTCAGGTCAAAGGTCTGCGCCTCACGGCTTGGAATTTGAAAGGCAGCTATTAAAGGAAAGAGGTTTTTCAGATGGGCTAATTAATACCCTTCTGCATAGTAGGAAAGAGATCACAACTAAATATATGCCAGAGTCTGGAAAAAATGTTTAACATTTCATTCAGCACGCCTATCCGGTGAAATACCTATTCCAGCTATCCTAGAATTTTTGCAAAAAGGACATGAGTTAGGACTATCAGTAAATACACTTAAAGTTCAAGTGTCAGCTCTGGGAGCCTTATATAGTCATGACGTAGCAGGCAATAAATGGGTAGCTCGGTTTATCTCAGCCTGCCATCGAGCACAACCAGTCCATATACCACGAATGCCATCTTGGGACTTAAACTTAGTTCTAGACGCCTTAACGGAAGGTCCATTTGAGCCCCTTCATTCAGTACCAATAAGAAATGTTTCATTTAAAACCATTTTGTTAGTGGCCTTGGTCTCAGCAAGAAGAGTGAGTGATCTCCAAGCCTTATCGATAGATCCTCCTTTCCTGTCGGTATTTTCGGACAAGATAGTCTTAAAAACAGACCCGTCTTATCTCCCTAAAGTGACAACAAAGTTTCATAGGTCCCAGGAGATCTACCTTCCTTCTTTTTATGATAGCCCCTCATCACCACAGGAAGAAAGATACCACACTTTAGACGTTAAAAGGGCCATCTTAGCGTATCTGGACAGGACTAGGCCCTGGAGGCAGAGCAGGGCTCTTTGTCTCGTTCCAGGGCAGCCGTAAAGGTGCAGGAGTAACGAAGAGTACGCTGTCTCGATGGATTAGAGACGCAATATCTCTGGCGTATGTGGCAAAGGGGAAAGTCCCACCACAGGGCGTGAAAGCACATTCCGCACGAGCCATATCTTCCTCCTGGGCAGAAAGAGCAGATGTCCCGATAGACCTTATATGTAAGGCCGCAACCTGGGCTTCACCTTTTACCTTTTATGATCACTATAGATTAGATCTATCTTCCTCAACAGACCTAGTGTTTGGTAGATCAGTCCTTGATACGGTGGTCCCTCCCAGGTGATTGTCTCTGAAAATCTCTCAGTGGGTGCTGTCGTGGCGAAGAGAAAAAACCGGATTACTTACCGGTAATGCTCTTTTATAGAGCCCACGACAGCACCCACTCACTTCCCTCCCCTAGTTATAGTATACACGGTGTATTCCGTTGGGTGAAGGGTTAAATGTATGAAATTACTATACATAGTCTAGCAGTGTAAATATGTATATATACCTTAAACGTATTATGGAGCAAAGTAACTGAAATTTGTGTGGCGGTTCCTCTCATTCTCTGTAATCCAACTGAGGAGCGAGGGGGGCCGCCCCTTTTATCTCTCTGTAGGTTTCCTGTTCCTAGGGGCGCATCCCCTCTCTCAGTGGGTGCTGTCGTGGGCTCTATAAAAGAGCATTACCGGTAAGTAATCCAGTTTTTTTTCCCCCACATAGAGGGGTGACTGGTATAGACAAATTCTACAAAGGGAGACTAGATGGATATTCACAATGGGGACAACATATCCCTTTGGCTTGAATGAACAGTTATCATATAGCGGTTTTTGTAGTACATCTTACACTGTGCTTTCATCTCCCTGAGCTGCGCTCCGTTTTTGTCTGGCTGAGTTCCTATGCCTGCACCTAACACTCCCTGGCCAATCACATCAATTTGATACATCAAGGGGACTCGAGCATGCTTAGATTTATAGGTATTGACAGGATTTTTTTTTTTTTTTCCCAAATAGATGGGGTGACTGGGATAGACAAATTCTACAGGGGGAGAGTAGATGGATATTCACAATGAGGACAACATATCCCTTTGGCTTGAATGAACAGTTATCCTATAGCTGTTTCTTGTAATACATCTTACACTGTGCTTTCATCTCCCTGAGCCGCGCTCTGTTTTTGTCTGGTCTGGTTGAGTTCCTATGCCTGCACCTAACACTCCCTGTATAGGGGGTGGTCTTCACCAGGAGAGCTCGTTTGGGGGCTCATGGATCATGACTTTCGGAGTGCCACTCGGGAGACCAGTCCTTCATACACATGGGGTATGTCTCTGGAGTACCACCTGAGAGATTTTTTTTTTTTTTTTTTGGTTCATATACATTTCCGGACCACCTTCTGTATCCTCTATTCCCCACGGAATTTGGTTGTTTTTTCTTTTTCATCGGTTATCCAAGCATAGGAGTTCTATTTAAAGAGTATAATAGCTGCGCTCTCTCTTTTTTATATGTGCCTCTATCAAACTGTAACCTATTCAACCAAGATGCTATATGGATATAAAGGCATTAATTTCTTGTGTTCTCACTGCTTGCCCGTATTTCTCCCTGCTTTTGGTCCCTATTGGGGTTAACAATCCATGGGGGCGTCACCTGAATCATACTGATTGGAGTACAGGCCAAATCGGACATCAATGGGTTTGTTCCTGATAGTGCTTTTACTAATCATCGGCTGATAATTTATGCATGAAGGTGTTTAAGCACAATATATTTATAAAAGCTGTTATTTGGGACCACTAGAGAATGTTTTGAGTGGTGAGGGAGATAGTAGTGGTTTGGAGGTGTGACCATCCACGTTATACTCACCATATGATCCACCAGAGGAAGTGTCTCAGTAACAGGAGGTGCGTCACACAAGGGGCAGAGCCTGTCATGACGTGCTACAAGCCCGGAATCTTTACATCTTCACCAGTAATGCTGGCGCTCAGCAGCAGTAACATGCTTATCTACATGTAACACTTACCTGATGAGTCTCAGGACGAAACGCGTCGGGAGACACATGCACCATTCATAAGGCAACCACAGCATATCCATATCCGGGGTGAAAGACAGTGTGTTTCAGCATACAGCCCCATGTTCAGGATATTGGGTGAGATCGTTCTGTATTTTACGATTCTCCATAAGATGATTATCTGCAACAGCGCTTATTTATTGTATGCACATATGGAATGCTCATTACACACGATGGGAGCTTTATTCCATTAGATGGTTAATAATAGCGCTGACTAGTACTGGTTGCCAAAAGTCTGATTTTCATTTAACCCCTACTATGCACACATACTGATACAAGGTTTGGGATTTATTAAGAGATCAGACAAAAAGATCTATATGGTTTATTACATACAACTGTAAACAGTTTTTATGGAGTTTTGGTATGGTTCAAAGGTTCAATTTGTGTATTATGTTGAGACTGGAATAACAGTTCGGTTACCTTAACCATATTCATATCATATAGTATGTGGCATTTATAGGTGGGACCTTTAATTGATTATAAAAGACAGCTGTTCTTTCAGTATTTGCATTATATCCATAGCCGCATTGTCTGATTCCAATTAATCAGGTCACAAGGGGTGCATTTACCCTTAGAGGATTGTATATACCTCCGGGTAATTTTATTATCTGTCTGTCTTTATTTGTGTGTTTATTATTTTTTCACCTGGCACTTGTTTTTTCACTTTTTTTGTTGGTTAGTCCTTTTTAAAGCTTCATTAAAAGTTATATTTTATCCATTGCTTTTTCACAGGGTCGAATGCCTACAGCTAACTGTTGCCTGTACCGTGGGCTAGGCAGCATTGTCCCACCACCGCTGTCCCCTGTGGACCCTGCATCCACCACATTAACAAATTGCGTAGTGTTGGACACGTAACAGCCCTGGCCATGCCTACTGGACCATGCATCTGTTGTGAGGTGCGCCTTTCCACTCACTGATTGTTTGAGTGCATGGACAATGTGGTTTTTCACATGCAGGTGGAGGGCAAGGATGGCTTTTCTAGAAATGAAGTGCCGACTGGGTAGGTCATAGTGTGGGACAGCGTAGGCCATGAGCTCTCGGAACGCTGCACTTTCAACCAAACTGAAGGGCATCATCTCTAATTAGATCAGTTTTGCAATGTAGGCGTTCAAAGCCAGTGAGGCTTTGTAGTCTGTCCACGCTTGCAAGTGCATGGTGTTTAAATGTCTAAGCATGCAACTGGTATTCAATTTTTGGAGATTTTTCCCTCGGCTAAAGGTCCTTCCGCACTTCTTACAGATAACCTTTGCCTTGTCAATTGGATTTTGGTCAAAAAAGTGCCACACTGGACTCTTCCTACTACGGGATAAATTTTCAGGGCTTGCACGCTGTGCTAATTTGACCGTTTACCCAAGCTGTCTTGCAACTTTTTGTTTTTTTAACACGTTTTTGGTCTGCTATGGGCCTGCCAGTTAATTGCAGCTGCGATGTCGATGCCTGCTGCGGATCCTCCTCCTCTTCTGAGCTATTGCCAGCATCACCCTCCCTCTTCCCCAATGGATGCCAATCCGTGTCAACAACTGTCATCCATCACCTCCTCTTCAATTTCATCTGCACATTCCTCTGTCACTATGTAGGGTGGTATAGTATGCAGGAAGGGGTACCTGAGTTTAATCAGGGTCACATTCTGGCTCAGTAGACTGTGAGGGCAATGTAGTGCTCTGGTTGAATGTACCAGCAGAATCATCTAGCAGTGGCTGTGCATCAGTGCGCTCCATGTCAGATTTATCTTGGGCTGGGGAATTCAGGATTTGACTTGATAACCCAGCTATGGTATGTGAAAAGAGCTCCAGGGAGTAATCTGAAGTGTGATCTGCCACATCCTTCACTTTTGGTGGGGGTGAAGGACACAAGGAAAGGGGTTGTTCCTGACCAGGAGCCTGCACTGACGACTCAGTGCTTGGAGTTTTTGAAACTTCAGAAGAGGAGGCAATAGAGCTGGAGGCTGTTTCGGCAATGTAAGCCAAAACCTGTTCCTGATGCTCCGGCTTTAAAAGCGGTTTACCTACTCCCAGAAAAGGGAGCCTTCCAGGCCTTCTGGAGCCAGACGATGATGATGCCGGATCAACACCTCCTGCCTTAGGTGCTATTGTGTTTTTTGGCACTACCAGCAGATGCACCACCATCAGTACCAGGTGTCCCCCCACGCCCATGGCCTCTTCCACCATACTTCCTCATGTTTGTGAAAATGTACCCAATTACCAGCAGATATATAGTACTGTATCAGAAGTGTACAGCCGTATACAGTGCTGGGGTAATTTTAAATCTTTGAGCGTTTGTGTTACCCTTGAAATATATACAGTCTCAGTATGGAGTAGACATGAATATGAAAAGCATAAAAACTGTACTGTATCAGTAGTGTACAGCTGTATACAGTGTTGGGGTAATTTTTAATCTCCGTATAAACTTCCTGAGTAACACAGACGCTCGCTCAGTATGGATTTGACTGTAATACAGAAGGGAGAAAAATTGTACTGTATCAGAAGATACCAGCTGTATACAGGTTTGGGTAAAACTTAAATCTCCGTATAGATTTCCGGAGTCACACACAGATAGTCAGCATGTATTTGTCTGTGATATCAGCCGGTACACAGTAGTGTGAGGAGCGTACAGCTCTATATGGTGTGGGAAAAAATGAATGCTCGGTAACTGTGCAGAAAAAAGATTAAAAGTATTAGTGCTGTGTAGGTGCTGTTAAAAGCGCAGTGTACACACAGCAATACAGCTAGCAGGCAGCCTAATTATCAGTTCTGCTTCTCAACACAAGCTCTTCCTCCGCTGTCACTGGCAGGCAGCCTAAGAGCCAGCGCTGCTGCACACAAGTAATTCCTCCCCTGTCACTGCACACTAACTGTACAGCTAATCGCTATCCGCACAAGCACAGAATTAGTTTTTTTTTTTTTTTTTTTACTGCCTAACGCTCTCCCTACTGAGAACCAGCGCCAGTAACCTCTCCCTACGCTAAGGTCGTCAGAAGTAAAATGGCGGTTGGCGATGAGGGCTTTTATAGGGACTGTGATGCCACACAAAGCAAGCCAATCACTGCAATGCCCTTCTCTAAGATGGTGGTGGCTGCTGCCTATGTCATCGCATTGCCCACAGTGTTTGTCCTTGCTCATTGGCTGAGAAAAGGCCCTTCAAGCATTATGGGAAAACCTACTTTAGCGCTCGGGTCGCCTAACTCATGGCATACCTCACGCTATGGTTGGGTTTCGCTCGGCGAAACCCAACTTTGGTGGAGGTCGGTCTTTTTTTAAACTGACCGATCTATTTCGCTCAACTCTAGTTATTACACAATATCTATGCAGTGTCCACATCTTTAATCTCTTCTTATAATCCTACATTATCTGTCTTCATATAATCCTACACACCCCTTCTATGATGTCAACATCAAAGCAGATCCCAGGCGGAAAATACGGAACATCCTCCTCCAGAGACTGGTGGTACTCCTCCAAAGATCCTCGGCTATAAAATGGCTCAGCACCAACAGTCATTTTATAAAGGATGAAGCAGAAGGAAAAGGAGTCTGTGAGATGGTTATAGCCTTGACCATCCATTATCTGTTGGAACATAAGATAGGAGATGAGCTGAATGTACCATTGAGGGGATTTACACTCAGTGAGGACCGGTCTGTGATTAGATATGAGCAGGATATATTGGGATCATATTACCCCTCAGTCCTACTATTGGCCTTAATCATATGGGTTGTTCACCTTGGGAGCGATGTATCCTTTAGTGTCAATGTTGTTCAATATGACTCCCTCAAACACATTCATGGCTGATAACACAGGACACCTAAAAATCACTGACTTTGGCTTATCAAGGAGAATGTTCTCTGCTCCTTAAGGTACTGCCACACTAAACAATCCCGCTAGCGATAGCGGTAAAGACGCATACTAATGCGATCGCTAGCGGGATTGTTTCTATATCGCTAAGTGCGGCTTAACTTAGCGATGTCGTTAGGACGCTATCGCGGTTAGCGATCTTCTTAACGACTTTAGCGGTACAAAAGTACCGCTAAATCGCTAAGAAAAGGTGCCACACTTAGCGATATATACTTACCTGCGGGGCGCCGACGATCTGAATAGAGTCCGGAACGATGTCAGCGACGAGCGAGATCACAGCAGGGGCCTCGTTGCTGACAGATGCCGCACACAACAACATCGCTAACGGGATCGCTAAATAGTGACGTTTTTTAGCGATCCCGTTAGCGATGTTGTTTAGTGTGGCATACCCTTAAGACTTGCAGTGACCTGAAGCCAGACACTGATTGTGAGAATTCATGAAAATAATTTTGTACAATAGATACAATACACTTTAATTTCCCTCGGTATCAATACAGTATCACAGCAGCAGAACATAGATATGAATTACAACATAACAGCAGAATTTTTCAGGTATAATCTCATACATTCCTATTCATGACCGGTCAGTAAGATATACCATTAGATTATCTATGTAAGGAGATGACAATCAGAGGGGACAGATTTATGAAAATGAACTGATTACCAATGTATGATGCCATGTTCATGCAGGAACTGGAGGCCGCACATCATCTCTGCTGCAAAGAGTCTGTAGAGCAGAAAGTAGAGGATGGATCAGTGGTTACATACACTAGGACTTCAATGTACGGGCAGAGCATTGTCAGAATTCAGTATAAGACATTTACCTTATTGTCTCAACATTAAGCAGCATCGAATGTGCCATGTGGTTGAAAAGGTCTCCCCTGGCCATATAGTCCATAGTAATAAAATCTGGTGTCTCCATAAATGCCCGCAGAGATATTAAATAGCGGCACCCGGTGGCCATTTTCAGGATTTCTAATACTTATGCAAATTGCCTCTTCAGAAAGAAAGACGACTTGAACTCTATAGCTTCACCTGTTGGAAGTAGCGATCCTACAAGTCACAATCAACCCTTTAACGAGTTTTGTAATATGACTTAGGATAAAAGCTGTAGTCATATTACAGAACTCGTTAAAGGGTTGATTGTGAATTGTAGAATCGCTACTTCCAACAGGTGGAGCTATAGAGTACAAGTCCTCTTTCTTTCTGAAGAGGCAATTTGCATATTAAAATTCCCAGAGGAGCATTACACGGTGAATAAGCCTCCTTACCTTGACAAGCCAGAGCAGGTATGTCACAATCCACAAGGAGAAACCTTAATTCTTTATATACTTTTTCCTCTTTACAGTGACTCTTTTCCATTATTTTTACAGCCAGGAGTTCATCACTGACTGGATCTGATGCCAAGACGACCTGGAGGAAAATCATAACAGATCAGAACAAACTCTGTCATCTATTACATGAATCTGTGTAATGGATCATTAGCTTATCCCAGTTATTACATATGAACATCCTGTAATGGATATGTATGTCCCTCCTGTGTATCTGGTGCAGGGTACATTGGGGAACACTGAGGAGGATAAATCCACACTTACTTTTCCAAATCCTCCCTCACCAATCTCTTTCCAGAAGTAAAGCTGCAAAGGTCAATACTAGTGTTGAGCGATACGATACCGCAAGTATCGGGTATCGGCCGATATTAGCTGTATCGGACTTTCGATATTGACTTTCGATATTTCCCACATATCGTATATCGGAATCGGAATTGTCACTGTGAGTGTCCATTGGTCGGGTCTGTCAGGAGTCAGCGGCACTTACCTGGCAGAAGATCTCCGGTGGTCACGGCCTGGACTGGTTGTTGGCCGCCATCATCTTTCCCCGGCGGTCACATACAGTTTCTCGCGATAACTGCAGTGACTGCTGGGTAATCCCGGCCGTAAAGCAGTCAGTCCGATGACGTCACCGCCGGGGAAGCAGGTAATCAGCTGTGCTGCGCCGGGATGACAGCCTCTGCCTGTCATTCCGATGTAGCAGAGCTGGATCGTCGTGGGACAGTCGTTACTATGGACTGCGTCGGACAGGTGGTATACTGTTGGTTTGTTTTTTTCCTTTTTTTACAGGAGATCGATGGCGTCGCAAGATGAGAGTATAATAAAAGAAATGAAAACTGTGTTTATTTTATTTCATTAAAATACTTTTTTCTTGCTGTGTCTTTTTTTTTTTTTATACATTTAAAAACTTTGGGATTAATAATGGATCGGTGTCTTATTGACACCTCTCCATTATTAACCGGGCTTATTGTCACCGTGCAATCAACGGTGACAATAACCCCTTATTACCCCACTTGCCACCGCTACAGGGCAGTGGGAAGAGCCGGGTAAAGTGCCACAATTGGCACATGTTTTGATGCGCCAAATGTGGGGCTGCTGTAGCCTGGTATTATCAGGCTGTTGAGGGCCAAAATCCATGGGCCTTGACAGTCTTTTAATACCAGGCCACAGCAGTCTGCATTTTACTTGGCTGGTTAACAAAAATATGGGGACCCCTACGCTGTTTTTTTTTTCGAGGGGATCCCCTATTTTTGTTAACCAGCAAAGATAAGCAGACTGCTGTGGCCTGGTATTATCAGGCTGGCAAGCAGGGTCGGACTGAGGCATCGGGACACCGGAGAAACCTACAATGGGCCCCAGCTCCTGCGTGGTGGGCCCTGATTTGAAAGGATAGGTCGTGGGGCAGAGGGGGCGGTGGCCCTGGGGCCCGCGCTCTGAGGGGGCGCACCCGGAGCTACGATACAGTTACATTCTGCGGCAGAGCAGGGAGAATCGCTCTCCCTGCTCTGCCGCCCGGAAGCTATGGGGCCTGAACAGGCGTTGGGGGGGCCCGGTGCCAGCAGTGGGCCCCCACCCGTCATCGGAGGGTCAGCTGTATCGGCATCCAGCCGATAAAGCTGACCGCATAGAGAGGAGCGAGCGCTCCTTTCTTTACCATAATCCCCCTCTCAGCGTATGACAGCAGGCGCAATAACATCACCTGCCGGCGCCCACTGTCAGACGCTGAGAGGGAGAACAGTGAGCAGCATAGGAGCCGGGAGGTGAGTATTTTTTTTATTTTTTTTTTAATGGGGGTGCAGTCGAGTCCTGGCTGGAGAAGTCGTCATGTCGGTGTGGGCCAGATGGAAAAGACATGAAAAGTGAACAATTCCATTAGAAAGAACATCAGCGGTAAGTCATTATCTGTACCTGTGCTGTAATCTATATGTTCTGTAGGACTGGTATTATTTAACACAGACCATATGGCGGTAATATCAATATTGGTCTTTTTATATATAGATTATTTTGGCCAACAGCGCGGTCATTTGCTGAGGTTCTCTGATGATGGGCCCACTCAGAAGTTTTGCCCCCACTAAACCAAAACCCTAGCTACGCCTATGGCTCTCTCTAGTCTTTCTTTCTCGCTCTGTTCTTTCCTTCTCGCTCTGTTCTTTTTCTCTGTTCTTTCTTTCTCTCTTTTCTTTCTTTCCTCTTTCTTTCTCTGTTTGTTCTTTCTCTCTCGCTGCTCTTTCTTTCTTTTCCTCAGTACCAGCCACTGTGCCCTCATTACCAGTCAGTGTGATCAGCAGTGCTAAATGGTTACGCTTGGGGCGAGGATATGGGTGTGATTAGCTGTGAAATGGGTGTTGTCGGGGGTGTGGCCTAAAATTTTCAGCGGCGCGCAACACGCGCCGCAGCCTTTAATCCTCTTTCCTGTCTTCCAAATTTGGGAGGTATGCTGTATGACCTCCCTACAACTTCTGGCCATGCTCCTGATGAGCGCGACGGATGGTCTCATGAGGGATCTCCTCCCACACCTGGACTAAAGCATCCACCAACTCCTGGACAGTCTGTGGTGCAACGTGGCATGGCCTAAAATTTTCTGCAGCATGCACAGCGTGCCACAGCCTTTGTCCCTCTTTCCCTTATTCAAAGGTTGGGAAGTATGATGTTGGGCCGCAAGAATATATTTTCTCTGGTGGGCCCAAGGTACTCCAGTCCGCTTAACAGCCTTAAATACCATGCCTCAGCAGCAGGGGCGTACATATAAATCATGGGGCCCCATAGCAAAAGTCTGAATGTTCCCCACCCCCCAAAAAAAAACCCAGAGGCATTGTAAATGTAAAGTGCCAGCACAGTGAGGGAAGTTGAGTCGCACAGAGACAGGGGTTTTGGGGGTACTCGGCATCGATCACGTCGACTTCTATGGGGGATGTCACGAGTAGCACAGCTCGGTCCATGACCTGGGTGATCACTGGAATGTGGGATATTTCCAGGGGATGATAGAATGTTCGTGTAGTTTGTCGTGACGCCACCTGTAGTACCTGGTCAGGGTGTCCAGCGCTGCTGTGCAGGTCCTCTGGAAGGAATGGTGTAGTGCAGGTAGGTGATAAGTCTTCTACAGGTAACACGCTATCCTTCCAGGGCAGATAGATGTGAGAGAGCAATGGTGCAGAGTGATGTAGCAGAGTGGACTATGCGACGTAGTAAGAAAGCAGGAAACGCTTCAAGTTAAACGTTGCATAATAAAATTTTTAATAATAACATTACAAAAGTGCAAATAGCATTACTGCCGAAGTTCATTGAGACTTCTTAGGACTACCCCCACCGGGGTAACTTCACAGTGTCCTTTACTTGTGCTTGTGGAGGACCCGCTCCAAACCTCCAACTGTGGTCTTGGGTGGGCTGCAAGACTTTCCTTGAGCAGACCTCACTTTCGGCCACACCAAACGGGTTTTTAGTTTCTGAGGTAGTTGAAAATAGTGCACAGTAAAGTTTTTTTGTAAAACCAAGATGGAGCACCGAAGTGCCAACTATTTACAGAAAAGTTTGTGAGCCAGTACAGTTCATGGCTTCAAAGTTCAACATTTTGATTACAGTGAAACACCATTACCCAACCTGGGTATATTAAGGCAACAATAAACTTGTTCTTCTAAACATTCACCCGTCCGGGTACATCAATAATTTAACTATTTACATATAGAGACCCTGTCCGGGTTATTTAGACTTCTTTGGCTGGCCTCTTACAGGTACCACCTGGTACTCTTCTGGAGCTTGCCAAACATCCGTGACAGGAGGGTCCACCCAGACCTGATGACGTCGTGTGGCCTGTACAGTTACGTCGTGACCCGCTATCTGGGTCTGTGTGGCCACCTCTTTCGTCTCCCTCCGGGTCTGGAACCCTATGTCCCGGACTGAACGAACCCCAGGGGGCCTAACAGGCGCCGGGTACGGGCCAGCTATCATTATCATGTCCATAGCTGGGGCTGCTGAGGAGACCACTGAGGGAGGCTGGGGAGATTTACGGCGTGGGGTGGGCACTTGTGCAGAGGCCTGGTTGGGGGAGGCTGAAGGCTCGGAGGTTCTGTCAGTTTCCTGATACTCTGGGGAGTAGGGGTCGCACCTGGTAACATTTAGGGCGTACCATCCATTTTAACCCCAGTGTCGGGTGTAAGTCACCAAGTCTCCTGCCAACAGGTCCCTCCCCGGGTGTCCTTCTGGGAGGTGAGCCTCCACGTCCCGCCAGGCTACAAAGACTTCTAAATAAAGTCCAGGCTCCTGGATGAAGCCCCAACCACCTTTTAACTTAAAGTTCCGTACTGCACCCTTACGCCGTGGCTCCCTCAGCGTACTTTTATCCTTTCTCATACGTGCCTTCTCTGCCAGGTCCTTGTCCAGGTGACGTTGCCGAAGCTTTTGGGATTCTCGCTGCTCACTTTGTCGCTCTGCTTCCCACTCCCGACGTCTCCACTCTTCCTCCTGACGCCGGTTGTAATTCTCCTCCACCAGCAGCTCCATGTCTCCACCATCAAACGCCAGCTTGCGATGTCCGGTTTGCAGCAGCTCTCCTGGCGCCCGCCAGTCCTGGCGGCGCTCACCTGTGGCGGAAGCAGCCAGCTCTGGAACAGATGACGGTCGGGGCTCCGGTACAGGCAGGTAGAGCTCTGGTGCCTGCGCAGCCTCCTCCATGAGGACGGGTGTCGCTTCTTCTGCCTCAGCGACGGGGGCAGACAGCGGGATCTGGGGTGCTGGTGCGGCGTTTTCTGCAGGAACGGGTGCCTCCACTGTGATACTGGCAACCGGTTCAGATTGCAAGGGCTGGGATGCCCGCACGGCCTCCTCTACTGGAACGGGTGCCTCCACTGAGATACTGGCAACCGGTTCAGATTGCAAGGGCTGGGATTCCCGCACGGCCTCCTCTACTGGAACGGGTGCCTCACCTTCAGGTACATACACTTCAGGGGGTAAGAGGGATTGGCGCCACTCCAAGTGTAGTTTTAGGGCCCGCCAGCTCGCTTCCATCCTGGTGACCTCCTCCCGGTGCTGGGCCAGGTCTCTCAGGGTATCCTCCGCTTCTTCCAGCGTAGGAGGGTTTCCAGGCCGGGTGCCAAACGGTGGCTCCGTGGCGATCGGGTCGCTTCCGTGGGGGGAGAGCTCTGACTCCTCCATCCCTTCCCACTTCTGCTCCTGTCCGTTCGCCATCTCTGCCAAGTCACATGTGTCATTAGCATCAGGAGAGGCGCCATCTTTTGTAGGGAGGCGGGACCTTCGCGTTCGTTTCCGCCCACTGAGGAGGATGAGGAGGCGGAACTCCAGAGCTGTGGGGCACGATCTTACATTGCAGTAAAATTTAGAGTGGGCGGACATCGTTTTCGCGCCACGGAGTGAGTGTACGCCCACGAGAGCACGCCCTTATTCTTCACCTGTGCCTCGTGGCGCAGATATGACGTAAAAATGGCAAATACAGTCTATGATGATTTTTGCAATTTTCAAGCAAAAAAACAGTTCAATTAAGGCACACAGGACTCGCTTATAGCGAGCTTCTGAATCCTGTTCGTGACGCCAAAGTTGAGTCGCACAGAGCCACAGGTTTTGGGGGTACTCGGCACCAAGCCCGTCGACTTCTATGGGGGATGTGACGGGTAGCACAGCTATGTCCGTGCCCTGGTCACTCACTGGAATGTGGGATATTTCCAGGGGATGATAGAATGTTTGTGTAGTTTGTCGTGACGCCACCTGTAGTACCTGGTCAGGGTGTCCAGCGCTGCTGTGCAGGTCCTCTGGCAGGGATGGTGTAGTGCAGCTAGGTGATAAGTCTTCTACAGGTAAGACGGTATCCTTCCAGGGCAGATAGATGTGAGAGAGCAATGGTGCAGAGTGATGTAGCAGAGTGGAGTATGCGACGTAGTAAGAAAGCAGGAAAGGAAACAATTCTTACTACAAAGACATGCAGCATAAGGCTGCCTCAACCCCTCCCATACAACTAGCTACACCCTGTTCTAACCAGCCTGAGCTAGACCATCCCATTGGGTCTGCCTACACTCAGCTGGCATAGTGTACTGTTGAATGCAGTGGTTGGAGTCAATGGGGTGTTTCCTCCTTACCTGAGAGTAAGTTGTCACACCGCTGGGTGCGATGCAACATCTCTGTGGTGACTGGACCCTCGGGTGCTTCTGTCTTTTCACAAATGCCGACTTTACCCGGCAATTGAATCAGAGGCTATTTTACTATGTAGAAGTGAATAAACTATAAATATATATGTGTGTGTGTGTATGTGTGTAGATAGATAGATAGATAGATAGATAGATAGATAGATGTGTGTATTTTGTGTTTACAAGGAAAGAAAGTGTTTTTTTAGTTGCGATATTTTGTTCCCATAGACTTACATGGGACTTCCGGTATCGGGTATCGCCAATATTTTAGTGATATCGGCGATACCATTCCGATCTGATATTTTTGGATATCGGAAAGTATCGCTCAACACTAGTCAATACTGTTTTTCCTGCTGTCCATTTCTCTGAAGGGTAAAACACAGCATCTGGCATCATCATCGTCTTGTGCTGGCATGTCTGCTGCATCAGGGGTCATCATATGATTTCCAACTGCAGGGAATATACAAGATTAATTATTTATAATTTATTTGAATCACTAAATTTTTCACAATAGGCTAATTTTGTTTTATTTCTTATCTGGTGTCACTTCAATGCATAAAAATGTATAATTGATCCGATAACCCAAACCATAAACATTGCTATGAGAAACAAGTTGAAACCCCAGAAGTGTTTTTTTTTTAAGTCACTGCATGCACCAAAATTGCAATAAAGAGATGTCCTATAAGTCCAGAAAAGGTATTTATAAAATCTACAACTTTACACACAAAAAAAAAACCTTCACACAGCTCTATCAATCTGTTGAGAATAGATATATATATATATCTATAGATATAGATATAGATATAGATATATAGATCAAAAGTTTGGACACACCTTCTCATTCAAAGATTTTTCTGTATTTTCAGGACTATGAAAATTGTACATTCACACTGAAGGCATCAAAACTATGAATTAACACATGTGGAATTATATACTTAACAAAACAGTGTGAAACAACTGAAAATATGTCTTATATTCTAGGTTCTTCAAAGTAGCCACATTTTGCTTTGATGACTGCTTTGCACACTCTTGGCATTCTCTTGATGAGCTTCAAGAGGTAGTCACCGGAAATGGTCTTCCAACAATCTTGAAGGAGTTCCCAGAGATGCTTAGCACTTGTTGGCCCTTTTGCCTTCACTCTATGGTCCAGCTCACCCCAAACCATCTCGATTGGGTTCAGGTCTGGTGACTGGAGGCCAGGTCATCACTCTCCTTCTTGGTCAAATAGCCCTTACACAGCCTGGAGATGTGTTTTTGGTCATTGTCCTGTTGAAAAATAAATGATGGTCCAACTAAACACAAACCGGATGGAATAGCATGCTGCTGCAAGATGCTGTAGTAGCCATGCTGTTTCAGTATGCCTTCAATTTTGAATAAATCCCTAACAGTGTCACCAGCAAAGCACCCCCACACCATCACACCACCTCCTCCATGCTTCACGGTGGGAACCAGGCATGTAGAGTCCATCCGTTCACTTTTTCTGCGTCGCACAAAGACACGGTGGTTGGAACCAAAGATCTCAAATTTGGACTCATCAGACCAAAGCACAGATTTCCACTGGTCTAATGTCCATTCCTTGTATTCTTTAGCCTAAACAAGTCTCTTCTGCTTGTTGCCTGTCCTTAGCAGTAGTTTCCTAGCAGCTATTTTACCATGAAGGCCTGCTGCACAAAGTCTCCTCTTAACCGTTTTTGTAGAGATGTGTCTGCTGCTAGAACTCTGTGTGGCATTGACCTGGTCTCTAATCTGAGCTGCTGTAAACCTGCGATTTCTGAGGCTGGTGGCTTGGATAAACTTATCCTCAGAAGCAGAGGTGACTCTTGGTCTTCCTTTCCTGGAGCGGTCCTCATGTGAGCCAGTTTCTTTGTAGCGCTTGATGGTTTTTGCAACTGCACTTGGGACACTTTCAAAGTTTTCCCAATTTTTCGGACTGACACCTTCATTTCTAAAAGTAATTATGGCCACTCGTTTTTCTTTACTTAGAATTTGTATTATGGCAAGAAAAAAGCAGCTAACAGTCTATTCAGTAGGACTATCAGCTGTGTATCCACCAGACTTCTGCACAACACAACTGATGGTCCCGACCCCATTTATAAGGCAAGAAAATGCTTATTAAACCTGATAGGGCACACCTGAGTAGTGAAAACCATTTCCGGTGACTACCTCTTGAAGTTCATCAAGAGAATGCCAAGAGTGTGCAAACCAGTCATCAAAGCAAAAGGTGGCTACTTTGAAAATATGTCTTATATTCTAGGTTCTTCAGTTTCACACTTTTTTGTTAAGTATCTAATTCCACATGTGTTAATTCATAGTTTTGATGCCTTCAGTGTGAATGTACAATTTTCATAGTCATAAAAATACAGAAAAATCTTTAAATGAGAAGGTGTCCAAACTTTTGGTCTGTACTGTACATTAGATCTGTTTGTCTATTCATGCCTTTTGGCGTTCTTATATTTAATTTCAAAATCCATGATGCTTCTCTTTGGTTTACAATACATGATCTGTCTCCTTCCCTTTTGGGTGGAGGGACTTTTTCGATTGCATTCACTTTGAGACTGTTCAGATCTCCGCTATGGCAATTAATACAATTCTGTGAAGCACCTGAAGGACTGCGTGGAGTTTTATTTAATGTGTCATACATGTGTTCTGAGATGCGTCTGAGCAGAGTTCTGGGAGTGCACCCAACATATTGTACTCTACATTTTTTTTACATGTTATGACATAAATTAATTTGTAATGCAGTTTATGAAATTATCTATTTTATTTTCCATGTCATCTGCCATTGATTTGCATTTCTTGGTAATTGTTCACGTATGGACACAGTCCACATTTTTGTCTGCATCTGAAGGAGCCGACAGTTTTTTATATTTTTGAGTTTTGGTTGCTAGGTGTTCTTTGATTACCAATTGTAAAGCCACGTTTGAACACAAAGTTACATTCATTTCATAAACTCTTTTTAGTGCATTATCTGTGCATAAAACAGTTACATTTATGATATTTATCACTTGATGATTAATACTTTAGTTTGTAGAAATCACTACTGATTGTTTGAATTGAATTGTTTTTTGTGTTTTTAGACTATTTTCTATTCTAGTCTTTGAATTAGCATTTTTTGGCACGGTTTAAAGCCTCTTTTGAATAACCACGTTTCTGGAAGCTTGCATTAATGACAGAGCATGCAGTTATATAATTGCTGTCTAAGGTGCAACAGCGTTTGGCTCTAATATCCACAGGTGAATGTAAGTTGTGTAGGACGTGTCTGGGATATTAGCGTGTGGCATATAATAGTGAGTTCCCTGCTGTGGTTTTCTTGTAAAGTTCACATTTTCTGTCATTTTTGGATAGATCGCCACATAATAAAATATCAAGAAAGGGAATTTTAACTGGATCGTAATTGTAGGTGAATCTGATATCATCCTGATTATCATTTATATTTGCAATGAAATTAGGAATAGTTGGTTCACCTCCCCTCCGTATAATTATGAAGTCATCAATATAACGTCCATACCAAATAATGGATGGTAGATATACAATGTATCTAACTTGTTTCTATTTCTTTTCCCACCAAATAAAGAAAATATTTGCTAAGGCCTATGAAAATTTTTGCACCCATAGAGGAACCTTGGCGTTGGATATAAAATCCACTAATGTTGGAATATTTATTGACACATAGAAAAATAATTATCACTTCCAATATAAATTCTATTAGCTCATTTGAGTAATTTGTATAATTGTGAAGTTGTTCATACATTGCAATAATTGCTAGATTGTGCGGTAATCCATAAATCTTTATCCCATATCATTTTCTCCATCATATTGAGGACATGTTTATGGTCTTGAATATAACTAGGATAAATTTGAATTATTGGTTGTAGACTATCTTCTAACCATTTACAGAGATTCTCTGAAATAGACCCAATTCCCAACACTGTGGGTCTGAATGGTGGAGGAAACGTTTGTAAATGTGTCTTGGGAACAGTGTTGATAAGTGGAGTTCTTGGATATTCTGGGTTGAGATATTCCATTTGTTTATTTATGACATCTGTGTTCATTCCATGTTGTAGAAGTGACGATAATTTTATCTTTGATTTGTTTGCTAGGGTTATTAGATATTTAGCAGTAAACTGTTTTATTCTGTAAGATGCTAAGGATTTCCCTTTCATATAGTCCTCTAACAATATTAATGATATAATTGGTGCACCACAAATAATAAAAAAATACGTATCAATATGACTGATATAATATAAGGGGATGCTGCAATGCACTACAAAATGCTGAACCAGAAAAAGAAAGAAAAAAGAATAGTGCAAAAAATTGCGCACACCCCAATAATGAAATAATGAAGAATGTACAAAAATATAAATTTTATTGAGACAAAAGACCAAAGTACAAACAATTATAAAGCATAATTAAAATACAGACAAAAGCTCCCCTGAGTCCATAAATGTGTGGGACCAATCTAAAGTATCCCCCTAATGCAGATGGAATATATGGTGAGCAACAATAATCATAATACAAATATCAGTGTAATAAACTGGACCCGAAAGCAATCACAACACAGCAAACAATGCAATTATAATAACATAGACAGCACGGTATATAATAAACCTAAGTGGCCGTATGGATGAAATGTCATCCAAATGAGATTATATATGCGCAGCGCTGTGTAAGCTGGAGTGAAAAGATGAAGCAGAACATCACAAATATGATGACAAATGAGAAAAGACACCGTATGGGCAAGGTGTTTAATAACACCCAAAATTGCCCATATAGTGTGAACTGCCTCAATAGAGGCCAAGCAGCATCAAGAAAAAGGTAACGTTACCAATAGCTCCAAGAAGCACCAGGAATGGTAAAAGGATCACGCAATTGGAAGGGTCCCGGGACCAGGGGTGAAAGAGCCCCACGCGTATCGCTGCACCCGCAGCTTCGTCAGGGGAAGAGTCTGCTTGGCCTCTATTGAGGCAGTTCACACTATATGGGCAATTTTGGGTGTTATTAAACATTTTTGTACATTCTTCATTATTTCATTATTGGGGTGTGCGCAATTTTTTGCACTATTCCTTTTTTCTTTCATATAGTCCTCTGTCAAGTGTCACGATAGATCCATTTTTATCTGATATTTTTAGGACAATATTTTCATTGGCTCTTAAAGTATTTAATGCTTTGTGTTCAGATTGTTCAAGATTACAATTCATACAATTTTTTTTTCACCATGATTGGTATTATGTTGCCCATTAATACAGTATTATCTATTCTTGAGTACATTTCATTGGTTTGTAACCCTCAAACTTGTTTAAAAATGTATTTTATTAAATTTCCCGTACATTGGGTATTGAATATTATTGGAATCATTTTGGTGTTAACTCTCCAAAAATTGTTCAAAATCTTTTCAGTATTTTGCTCATCCACAGAGCATTGAATGTTCTTGGGTAGATTTCAGTGGTATATAAGCCTCAAGAAACTTGCTAAAAATGTATTGTTATTATATGGGGTATTACATTTTCTTGAGTACATTTTGTAGCTTTTGTCACTATATAAACCTAAAAAGACTATTTCAAAATTATGTCGGCATTATATTGATAATCCATTGACTATCCTGTGGTCTCGAATACATTTCGATGGTACATAAACATCTTCATTCTCAGAGGTCTTTCACTCCAATATCTTTAATGGATTATTTATAGTTATTATGAAGACATTTCTGGTGTCCATTACAGTAAATATGAGAGTGTGTATAGAATAAGGGGAAGAAGGCAGATCACTATTGATGCAATTCTGCCCAATATGAAAAGTTTGTTTTTTCCACCATTGCATTTTCTTCTCACTTTATCTACCAAGGACAATAACTTTATCATAATAAAATCCTCACCGCAGGGTGACACATTGATCCCCAGGTATTTTACAGACCTTTCCTCAGCCACAATTTCTCTGTCACATGCATGTATCGGGATACAGGCTGGTTTAGCCCAATTGATTGTCAGATCCAGATCGGACCCCATGTTCTTTCTCCTTCAGACCATCACTATAGTGTAAAGGGACGGCCGCGGGGCCGATGCACTGTAAGCTGCTACATATTTTACCTCTGTAGTCTCCATTTGTCTGGGGTGTTCTCCTCCTGTGAGCGAGCGTACGGAGCAATTAGTCAAAATCCCAAATCACGTCAAACAGTTCTGCTTTATTTTCCTCTGGACACAGCACATCCAAGACACCATAAGCACATCCTAAACAATACCAGCAATACATTCTTCACAATTCTGCCTCTTCTCTGCTACACCAGAATGGACCACTAAGTATTGATGGGACGAGGAGCACGGCACTTCGATCTCTCCACCTGGAGACAATTCAATCCAGCATAAGAAAAACACAACTACTAGGTCATCCACCCATCTCTGGTTATCCTGCACGGATACTTCGCTTCTACGCTCATGCATGACTTCTTCTGCTGAGCGTTCCCACAGTGGTTCTTCCACTGGACTACTGCTAGGTAAACCCACTCTTAGATTCACGGTGGGAAACGTGAGCCCATTCATCAAGGGTTGCTGGTCCCCTCTTCCTATCCTATGCTCAGGGCACTGGAACGTGGACATCCTCACACTAGCAAGGTCCACCCCCGACCGAATCCCACTAAGAGGAAGTCTTCCTGACAGATTCCCGCTTGGAGGCAATATTTCCCTAGCAACAAGTTCCTAACCATTGTCCCTTTAGGACTCTATGAGCTCAATGCCCCCTCTAGTGACCAACTCAATTACTGCTTTGACATCATTTTATAAATAACATTCTAACTGGATCTCTAATGTGCCCCATTAGTGATCCATCGCAAACTACTTAACCCCTAAATACACTACCCCTCTAGTGCCCTCCTCTAGTGACCCCTAGGATGCACTATCTACCTATAACTCAACCCCCACACACTAGACATGACACTAATACATTACATCATACACCGCATACATTTACACATGTTAATTAAAAAGGATAACACCTTTGAAAGGTTGTGTTAATACCCTTCACCTCCTTACAATAGCACTATTCGTCTCCTGAAGAAACATAACATCAGCTTCTAATCCTGTCTTTTCATTTTCACTTCCATTTGTATGACCCTGATATCATTATCCTGCCTAATCAGTGTTGCTAAAGGTTCCAACATTAATGTAAATAATGGAGAAAGGGAACACCTCTGGTGAGCACCTAATTGTATATTAAAGGGGTTAAAAATGCAGTACTGTGGAAGTGTTAAGGTACTGCCACACTAAACAATCCCGCTAGCGATCTCGTTAACGTCGCATACTAATGAGATCGCTAGCGTGATTGTTATAATATCGCTAGTGGCTGCCTTAATTTAGCGATGTCGTTAAGGACGCTATCGCGGTTAGCGATCTCCTTAACGACTTTAGCGATACAAAATACCGCTAAATCGCTAAAAACAAGGTGCCACACTCAGCGATATATAATTACAAGCGGGACGCCGACGATAAAAATAGGGTCCGGAACGATGTCAGCGACGAACGAGATCACAGCAGGATCTCAGCAGGGGCCACATCGTCGCTAGATGCCGCACACAACAACGTCGCTAACGGGATCGCTAAATAGTGACGTTTTTTAGCGATCTCGTTAGCGACGCTGTTTAGTGTGGCATACCCTATAGGCATGTGTGGAGAAAAACCTCTAAAGTAAGAATAATGCAAAAGGAAAGTGTTTAGTTTTTTTAATTGATAAAATGCAAAATGATTAAACAAAACATAAATCTAAATTACATCAATATTTAGTGACTGCCTTTTGTCTTCATCAGTTCATCAAGGGATTTGTCACTTGCACACAGTTTTTGAAGGAGTTTGGTAGGGAGGTTTTTCCAAACAGCTTAGAGAACTAAAAAGCTTGTGCAAGTTTTTGCATGTCCACATCCAGGTAGGTGAAGGAACAGCTGCTGCTTTCTGTATATATCAGGTTGTCTTCTCCTTACCATCAAGTTGTAGATGTGTCAACCAGATGGTGACATAGCAAGTATGGCAGAAATAAGTCCTTCAATTTCAGCTTCTAATAACTTGCTATTTAGATCAAGAGAAAGGAAAAACCTAACCCAGAGGATTTGATGCTAGATTATCTTCATATCCTGGGGTAAAGCTTCCTTCATGGATGGTATTTGCTTGGGGCTGATTCTTATCAGTCTAATACTCCTGTAAGAAGAGAAACATACATGTCTGAGAATCAGCCGCTCACATATATACAGTATAGTGGGGGGATATATAACGATAAGGTGTATAGTGAGTAAATGTTACTGGGTAATGATCACACCATGGATGTCACTACGTATTGTACTGAATTCTCCCATCTGAATGGTGGGTCGGATCTGCCGGACTCCACGTCACTCCACGATTGAGTAGAAGAAAGGGTGGGATCTGGAGAATGATGTTATGGCAAACCGTAAAAAAGGAGTTTTGCACAGAAGCTAAAGAATTTAGACTATTAGTCATTATATCATGTATTATTACTAACAAGTTATTACACAATATCTATGCAGTGTCCACATTATATCTTTTTTCTCTCCTTATAATCCTTCATTTGTCTTCATATAATCCTACTCACCCCTTCTATGATGTCAACGGCATCAAAGCAGATCTCGGGTTGAAAATACGGAACATCCTCCTCCAGAGACTGGCAGTACTCCTCCAAAGATCCTCGGCTATAAAATGGCTGATCACCAACAGTCATGTTATATAGGATGACGCCGAAGGGCAAGGAGTCTGCCAGATGGTTATAGCCTTGACCATCCATTATCTGTTTGAACCGAAGATAGGAGATGAGCTGAATATACCATTGAGGGGATTTATACTCAGTGAGGACCGGTCTGTGATTAGATATGGGCAGGATATTTTGGAATCAGATTACCGCTCAGTCCTACTATCGGCCTTAATCATATGGGTTGTTCTTTACCTCAGGTGCAATGTATCCCTTAGTGCCAATAAAGTTCTTCAATATGACTCCCTCAAACACATTCATGGCTGATAAGCCAAAGTCGGTGATTTTCATGTGTCCGGTGTCGCCAAGGAGAATATTTTCTGGCTTCAGGTCACTGCAGGAGGAAGGAGCAGTCACTACTTTCATGAATTATTCTCACAATCAATTTTCTACAGTAGATGCGATACTGTAATTTCCCTCGGGATCAATAAAGAGTATCACAGCAGCAGAACATAGACATGAATTACAACATAACAGCAGAATTTTTCAGGTATGATCTTATACATTCCTATTCATGACTGGTCAGTAAGATATACCACTAGAACACCAATGTAAGGAGACTACAGTCAGAGGGGAAAGATTTATGAAAATGAACTGATTACCAATGTATGATGCCATGTTCATGCAGGAACTGGAGGCCGCACATCATCTCTGCTGCAAAGAGTCTGTGGAGTAGAAAGTAGAGGATGGATCAGTGGTTACATACACTAGGACTTCGATGTACGGACAGAGCATTATCAGAATTTAGTAAGATATTTACCTTGTTGTCTCAATATTAAATGGCATCGAATGTGCCATGTGGTTGAAAAGGTCTCCTCTGGTCATATAGCCCATAGCAATTAAAAAATCGTCTGGTGTCTCCATTAATGCCCGCAGAGACATTAAATAGAGGCACCCGGCAGCCATTTTCAGAATTTTTAATTCTGTATAGACTTTTTCCTCTTTACATAGACTCTTTTCCATTAACTTTACAGCCAGGAGTTCATCACTGACGGAATATGATGCCAAGACGACCTGGAGGAAAATCACAACAGATCAGAACAAACCGTCATCTATTACATGAATCTGTGTAATGGATCACTAGATTATCCCAGTTATTATTTATTATTATTATAGCGCTATTTATTCCATAGCGCTTTACATGTGAGGTGTGGTATACATAATAAATACAAGTACAGTAATCTTAAACAATATAAGTCACGACTGGTACATAAGAGGACCCTGCCCGTGAGGGCTCACAATCTACAAGGGATGGGTGAGGATACAGTAGGCGAGGGTAGAGCTGGTTGTGCAGCAGTTTGGTGGATCAGGGGTTACTGTAGGTTGCAGGCTTGTTGGAAAAGGTAGGTCTTCAGGTTCTTTTTGAAGGTTTCCATGGTAGGCGAGAGTCTGATATGTTGTGGTAGAGAGTTCCAGAGTAGGGATGATGCGCGGGAGAAATCTTGTATGCGATTGTGGGAAGAGGAGATCTTGTGAGGATCGGAGGTTGCATGCGGGTAAGGTCACAGATGTATGAAGGACTCGGGTATTGGATGGCTTTGTATGTCATGATTAGGGTTTTGAACTGGAGTCTTTTGAGAAATGGGGAGCCAGTGCAGGGATTGGCAGAGGGGAGAGGCCGGGGAATACCGGGGGGGATTGGTGGATTTGTCAGGGAGCAGAGTTTAGAATAGATTGGAGGGGTGCGAGAGTGTTAGCGGGGAGGCCACAGAGCAGGAGGTTGCAGTAGTCAAGGCGGGAGATAATGAGGGCATGGACTAGGGTTTTTGCAGATTCTTGGTTGAGGAATGTACGGATCCGTGAAATATTTTTGAGTTGCAGTCGGCAGGAAGTGGAAAGGGCTTGGATATGTGGTTGAAAAAAGATGAGTGTCAAGGATAACCACGAGGCAGCGAGCTTGTGGGACTGGAGAGAGTGGGCAGTCATTTACTTTAATGGATAGGTTCATTGGAGGGGATGTGTAAGATGGGGGAAAGATGATGAATTCTGTGTTGACCATATTAAGTTTTAGAAATCTAGCAGAGAAGGATGAAATGGCGGACAGACATTGAGGGATTCTGTTTAGTATGGAGGTGATATCTGGTCCAGAGATGTAGATCTGTGTCATCAACATAGGTGATATTCAAAGCCATGAGATTCTATGAGCGGTCTGAGGCCGAAGATGTAAATGGAGAAGAGCAGGGGCCCTAGGACTGAAGCTTGCGGGACTCCGACAGATAGGGGGCGTGGTGTGCGAGTGGGAGACGCTGAATGTCCAGTCTGTTAGGTATGATGCGATCCAATCATAGTTATCCATTACAGGATGTTCATATGTAATGATATGTATGTCCCTCCTGTGTATCTGGTGCAGGGTACATTGGGGAACACCGAGGAGGATAAATCCAGACTTGCTTTTCCAAATCCTCCCTCACCAATTTCTTTACAGAAGTAAAAGCTGCAAAGGTCAATACTGTTTTTCATGTTGTCCATTTCTCTGATGCATCTGGCATCACCATCGTCTTGAGCTGGCATGTCTGCTGCGTCAGAGGTCATCATATGGTTTCCAACTGAATGGATTATACAAGATTTATTATTTGTTTATAATTTATTGGAATCACTAAATTTTAAACAATAAGAAATAACATAATTATAGTATCTGGGATCACTACATATGAATAAGTGCGATACCCAAAAATGTATAATTAATCCAATAACCCAAACTGTAAACACTGGAAAGAGAAATTGAAACCCCAGAATTGTTTTTAATCGACATCGCCGCATACACCAAAAAATTTGCAATAGATATCCCTATGTCCTGTAAATCCAGAAAAGGTATCAATAAATCTACAACTTGACACACATAAACCGAACCTTCACACAGCTCTATCAATCTGTTGAAATAAAACTTACAATGGCTCAGAATATGGCGACACAAATCGGTTTTATTTCTATATATCTAAAACTGATTTTTTTTTTTTTTTTACTTAAATGTTGGTAGAAAATTAGACGTGTTTGTCATTAGCACCGATGTAACTGACATGAAGAATCATTTTGAGGTTGTTTTTACAGCTAAATTTACACTGTAGGGAGAAAATCCATGACTGATTCATTTTTTCATTAAGTTTACATTCCATGGTCTTATACTTTAACCCATAGAAAGTGTATTTGAGTGCACCGATCTGTGGACTAAGCCTCGGGTTTAGACAAAATTAATATAGTGCACATGTCAATGTGTGTTGGGATGTGCTGTAGAAGAATGAAAAACTGAAATCTGCAGAGATGTTGTTAAGGACATACTTTGAGTTGTAGGTTAATGCAATATAATCGTATATAGGGTTAACTTGCCATTATAATTGAATGCTGTACTAAGCTTGGTTCTTGTACTCATTACTTATGGTGGTTCTGGTGATGTATTCCTGTGTTGATGACTTTTTTAGTGATGTATTAATTTACTGGTGTTGTATTTTCTGATGGTAGTTCAGGTGCCGTATTCAAGTACTGATGATGGTTCTGGTGACATATTTATATACCGATGATGATTCCTGTACTATTGATGGTTCTGGTGACATATTTATATACCGATGATGATTCCTGTACTATTGATGGTTCTGGTGTTTATGTACTTTTGATGATTTTAGTTCTGTACTTATATAGTGATGATTTTTATGGTGCTCAATTGATCAATTGATCACTAGAATCATTATATCTACATGATTACATCAACAGAGCCACCATAACATTACAGGAACACATCACCAGCACTAGAACAACCATCAGTTTTGTTGCAAGCTGCATTTTTTGCACGTCGAAAGCAAAAACCATCAGATATATCACTTTATAATGGAGTCTGTTTAGTTTACATTAGTGTATACGCCAAATGCTGGATACCTCACACTGCTCCCATTATAGATAAGTCATATTAGTTTCCATGACTGCTCTTGAATATGAGAGCAACATTTATGGCTGACATACTAGAATTTATATATTTGTCCCTTGTATTGTGTAAATGGACTGCAAACAATAAATGACTATTACATTTTAAAATTGTGCTGTTAGGCCTCACCCCTGAAGTACCCCACATTTTTTTGAATGATACTTTCCATGAAGTCATTGTAATGAAAGGAAAGGCCAAAATTAAGATAATTCTAAATAATTTTATAATACAGAAGTCTTTGTATCTAAAGACTATCTTTTACATTTTTGGTGCTTAAGATAAATTGAAAATTTAGAATCTATGCCTGGTGTAAAGCTTCTAGAAAGAGGATTAATTGTGCAATTGTCACATGTGGAGAAAACCCCAAACACATAATAAAAAAACACCAATGAATATACAATTGAAAAATGATCCGGTCTTACCTGGGTTGGATGTTTGGTGAAGTTGATGATAAGATGGGTTCTGCTCCATTAAGCTGAGTGATGTTGCTTTTCTTTTGGTTTGGTCTAAGAGGTCCTATCTCCACAGAGAAGTTCTCAGGAATAAATGAACAAGACCCGTGAGCTTCTAGATTTTTGATACTGTAGCAGCTACCTGGCATTGAAGAAAAACCTACTCCTTTTCCAATTGGATGTCAAGAATTTCCATTGAATTACCATTGAATGTATCACCAATAACATGGAAATTCATGTACACTATCATTTTATTGGCTGTTAACAGACTGGCCAAGGAGCTGGCTGTGCCACAATGCTATCAGGGAGGCGCCACCTTATTAATATTTTACTAGCAATAAAAACAATACTGTGATCCGTTCTGAAGTTATTTTATCCTTTAGTCACATCTCCCCTTCCCGACCTCCTGCTGCTTTCACCAAAAGAGAAGCTGGGCCCATGTTTTTATAGAAATATTCATTTGTCATGCAGGTTTTTGTGTCCAAAGTTTATGGCAGTAAATTCACTCAACATATCTTGTAGAATAGTCTTGTGCCAACTGACTTTATTATTACATGGAAATAACAGAATTGTATATTTGTCCTATTGTGAAGCTGCAAATACAACTAAGGGTAAAGGTTCAATTCACATTAGGTCTCTTTCACACATCAGTTTTTTGCCATCAGGCGCTATCCGGTGTCGCGCCGGTGTGGCAGATCCGGTTTTATTATGTAAAACCGGATGAGACTGATCCGGTTTTCGGCCGGATCTGTTTCATCCAGTTTTATATCAGTTTTTCAACTGATTACGACGGATCCGGTTTTTTAAAATGCCCTTTGGGGGCTTCCAAACGTGATTGGCTACTGAACACCTCTATATGCTGTTCCTACAGCCCATCTTTGACAGGTTGTAGAGGAGCAAGTGCAGATTGGAGAGAAGAGTAAGTGGCTGGTGAAGATGAACTGTTATGAATGTGCTTGAGATGGTTTCTGAGCAGAGGCTCCCTCTGGTGGTTACAGACAGTACTGAACCTTTCAGCGAGGAGTGGCAATCTGTAATCACGGACTGGTCTGATATAAGGGAGGTTCCCTCCCATGATGGTTGCCGGTGATCAATTGTTCTTGTCTCAATTGTGGATCCTGGTTCATTTAGTTATTAAGGTTGAAGGAAGACTTTAAGTCCATCTAGTTCAACCCATATCCTATCCTAACCTGCCCTAACATGTTGATCCAGAGGAAGGCAAAAAAAACCCCAAGTGGCAAACAGTAAGCTTCACATTGG
Organism: Oophaga sylvatica; assembly: GCA_033576555.1. Classification (NCBI taxonomy): domain Eukaryota; kingdom Metazoa; phylum Chordata; class Amphibia; order Anura; family Dendrobatidae; genus Oophaga; species Oophaga sylvatica. Next base: position 25,559,264 of record JARQOD010000005.1, read on the forward strand.
GGAAAAAAAATTCCTTCCCGACTCCACATACGGCAATCAGACTAGCTCCCTGGATCAACGCAGTATCTAGGAAACTAGTGAATAAAGCCTGTAATATTATACTTTTCAAGAAAGGCATCCAGTCCCTTCTTAAATTTTAGTAAGGAATCACTCATTACAACATTAGACAGCACAGAGTTCCATAGTCTCACTGCTCTTACAGTAAAGAATCTGCATCTGTGATTATGGCTAAACCTTCTTTCCTCCAGACGTAGAGGATGCCCCTTGTCCCTGTCACAGGTCTAAGAGTAAAAAGATCATTAGAAAGGTCTTTGTACTGTCCCCTCATATATTTATACATTGTAATAAGATCACCCCTAAGCCTTCGTTTTTCCAAACTAAATAACCCCAAGTGTAATAACTTGTCATGGTATTGCAGACCCCCCAGTTCTCTAATGACATTGGTCGCTCTTCTCTGCACCCGCTCCAGTTCAGCTATGTCTTTCTTATACACTGGAGACCAGAACTGCACACAGTATTCTAAGTGTGGTCGCACCAATGACTTGTATAGAGGTAAAATGATGTTCTCCTTATGAGCATCTATGCCTCTTTTAATGCATCCCATTATTTTATTTGCCTTGGCAGCAGCTGCCTGACATTGGCCACTAAATGGGAGTTTGTCGTCCACCCATGCACCCAGGTCTTTTTCAGTGACAGTTTTGCCCAGTGTTTTACAATTAAGCACATAATTATACATCTTGTTTGTTCTACCCAAGTTTGCTGGAGTCCTGCCTGCATCTCCGGCTTTCAGATAAGATATTTTTTGCTTTTCTTTTTGTGCTTGCTTTTTGCATTGTTTTCTGTCCCCTCCTGGGGCCTGAGCTCCTCAGTTTTTCTGCAGCCACTGTTATTTGCTCATTTGCTTTTTCCTGTTTTTTCAGCGGCTGCGGCTTGGTTTTTGTTCACACTGAGATCTGATTTAGTGGGTGGTGAGATCGTGTGATCTCAGTATTTTTGTAATCAGAATTGTTGGATTTTTGTAGGGTTTTCTGGGTTGCAGAAAGTAATCTCTCCTGTCCTATCCTATTTAGTCAGCTTGTGGCCCCAGCATTTGCTCAGTCTATTTTCTGCCTGTGTTTGTATTTTCATCTTGTCTAACCACCATTATATGTTTGGGGGCTTCCTATTTTCTTTGGGGATCTGCTCCGGGGCAGATAGCTTTCATCTTTCTGCCTTTAGGTGTAGTTATCTCTCAGGCTGTGACGAGGCATCTAGGATCAACGTAGGAACGCTCCACGGCTACCTCTAGTTGTGTCGTTAGTTTAGGAATCTGCAACCCATCAGTTACCAGCATCTCAGGTGTTCGGCTGCCCTGCTGCTGTTCCTGTCCTCCTCAGCTACCGAAACATAACAGTATCACCGGCCATAACTGAAAATTATATGGTACTCACAGAAGGGAAAAATAGTGTGGAAAGAAAAAAGTTATCAGTTTTTTTTTTTTCTGTCTATTGCATTTTTTCCCTCTTTTTCTCTGGGTGCTGAGGAGGATTTTTTTTTTTTCACTCAATGGAGTTTGCACAGTTGTCTGGCCATGTGGATCAGCTTGCCACTGAGGTTCGGAGTATTGCTACCTATCTTGCTAGGTTGCCGGTTGTGGAACCTAGGATTCCCATGCCAGATTTGTTTTTGGGGGATCGGGCTGAATTTCAAAAATAACTGTAAGCTGTTTTTTGCCTTAAAACCTAAGTCCTCAGGGAACGCAGCACAGCAGGTTCAAATTGTCATCTCTCTCCTGCGCGGCGATCCTCAGGATTGGGCTTTTTCCCTGACACCTGGGGATCCTGTTTTGAATGATATTGATGCATTTTTCTGGCTCTGGGGTTATTGTATGATGATAATAATAATAATAATAATCTTTATTTATATAGCGCCAACATATTCCGCAGCGCTTTACAGTTTAACACTTTCAAAACACAAGTCATAGGTAACAACGTTAACAATACAATAATTAAAGCCAAATAAGCCGACCCTGCTCGTGAGAGCTTACAATCTACAATGAGGTGGGGGAGATACAAAGTACAGGTGTATATATACAATGGTGCATTTACAATGATGGTCCAGCCATCTTGAGGGAGTGGGGGATGGATGGAGATAGTGAATGGGCTACACACACACACTTACACATAGAATGACTTTGGTTAGTGAATGTGATAGGCCGCTCTGAACAAATGTGTTTTGAGGGAGCGCCTGAAACCATGCAAATTGTGGATAGTCCTAATTTCTTGGGGTAGAGCATTCCAGAGGATTGGCGCAGCACGGGAGAAGTCTTGGAGTCGGGAGTGGGAGGTACGGATTAGTGCAGAGGTTAGTCGAACGTCGTTTGCAGAGCGCAGCAGTCGGTTGGGCCGATAGATAGAAATGAGGGAGGAGATGTATGGGGGTGCTGCACTGTGGAGAGATTTGTGGGTGAGAACCAGTACTTTGAATTGGATCCTATAATGAATGGGCAGCCAGTGTAAGGACTGGCGAAGAGCGGACGCGTCCGAGTACCGATTAGCCAGATGGATGACCCTGGCTGCTGCATTAAGGATGGACTGGAGAGGGGATAGTCGAGTAATGGGGAGGCCAAGTAATAGTGCGTTGCAGTAGTCCAGGCGGGAGTGGATCAATGCTACAGTGAGGGTTTTTGTTTCCATTGTGAGGAAAGGGCGGATTCTAGAGATGTTCTTTAGGTGTAGACGGCAAGAGCGGGCAAGAGATTGTATATGGGAGGTGAAGGAGAGATTGGTGTCAAACATAACACCCAGACAGCGAGCCTGCTGCCGGGGTGTTATTATGGTGCCGCCCACAGAGAGGGAAATGTCAGATTTAGGGAGGTTATTAGACGGCGGGAGCAGAAGCAGTTCAGTCTTGGAGAGGTTAAGTTTCAGATAGAGAGCGGACATGATGTTTGAGACTGCGGACAGACAGTCGGTGGTGTTCTGTAGAACAGCGGGGGTAAGGTCGGGGGATGACGTGTATAGTTGTGTGTCATCGGCATAAAGATGGTACTGAAAGCCAAATCTGCTGATGGTCTGTCCAATTGGGGCAGTGTAGAGAGAGAAGAGAAGGGGGCCAAGGACTGAGCCCTGGGGTACACCGACAGTGAGAGGAAGAGGAGATGACGTGGAGCCAGAGAACGAGACACTGAAGGAGCGGTCAGAAAGATAGGAGGAGAACCAGGGGAGAACAGTGTCCTTAATACCTAGTGACTGGAGCCTAGACAGTAGGAGACGGTGGTCAACCGTGTCAAAAGCTGCAGAAAGGTCGAGTAGAATGAGCAGAGAGTGGTCACCGTTACGTTTTGCTGTAAGAAGGTCATTGGTCACTTTGTGCAGTTTCAGTCGAATGTAGGGGTCGGAAGCCGGACTGTGAAGGGTCTAGGAGGGAGTGAGTGGAGAGGTAACGGGTAAGGCGGGAGTATACTAGGCGCTCCAAAAGTTTAGAGATGAAGGGGAGATTGGAGACCGGTCTGTAGTTGTTTGTGCAGGAAGGGTCGAGAGCGGGTTTCTTTAGTAGAGGAGTAATGATGGAGTGTTTGAAGGAGGATGGGAAAATGCCAGAGGAGAGGGAGAGATTAAAGATTGTGGTTAGGTGAGTTGTGACAACTGGAGAGAGAGACTGGAGGAGATGTGAGGGGATGGGGTCGGTAGTGCATGTAGTCGGACGAGAGGAGTCTGGAGACTTCTTCTTCTGTGATGGTATCAAATGTGGAAAGTGAGCCAGGGGAAATGCAGGGTGGGATGGGGGTCACAGCACTTGGTGGTTGAGAGCAGATTTCCTGACGGATAGTATCTATTTTTTCTATAAAGTGGGAGGCCAGGTCGTCAGCACAAATGTCTGTGATAGGGGCTTGTGCTTTTGGCCTGAGGAGGGAGTGAAAAGTGTCAGAGTTTCTTGGGGTTGTTGGCTAGTGAGGAGATCAGTGTGGTGAAGTAGGTCTGTTTGGCGAGGTGAAGGGCAGCATTATAAGTTCTTAACATGAATTTAAAGTGGATGAAGTCTTCTGGTGTGCGGGTTTTTCTCCAGAGGCGTTCAGCACTCCTAGAGCATCGCTGAAGAAGTCGAGTGTGCAATGTGAGCCAGGGCTGTTTTACTGTGTGTTTGGAGGTTCTGAGGGTGAGCGGTGCTACTTGGTCAAGGGTGTTTCTAAGAGTGTCATTGTAGTGATGAACAGCCAGATCAGTGCAGGAAAAAGAGGAGATTGGGGACAGCGATAAGTGTAGGGAGTCTGAAAGTGTCTGAGGGTTAATGGCTTGTAGATTTCTGAATGTGTGGTAGGTGGGAGTGCGCTGGGGTGGTGGAGGATTTGTGAGGGTGAAGGAGAGAATGTTGTGGTCAGAGAGTGGAAGCGGTGAGTTATTTAGGTGGGAGATTGAACAGAGGCGGACAAAGACCAGGTCAAGGGTGTTACCATCCTTGTGTGTCTCAGAGGTTGAAAGCTGTGAGAGGCCTAGAGAAGTGGTTAGTGATAGAAGCTGAGATGCAGATGTGGAAGTAGGGCTGTTAATGGGGATGTTGAAGTCTTCAAGGATAAGGGTTGGTAGTTCTGAGGACATGAAGTGCGGCAGCCAGGCTGAGAAGTGGTCAAGGAACTGGGTGGGTGAGCCTGGGGGCCGATATATGACCGCTACTCTGAGGGAGAGGGGATGGAAGAGCCTGATGGTGTGGACCTCAAAAGAAGGGAATGAGAGTGATGGAAATGGGGGGATGACCTGGAAAGTGCATTATGGGGACAGGAGTATGCCAACTCCACCACCATGTCTGTTTGTGGGTCTCGGGGAATGGGAGAACTGTAAACCACCATAGGAAATGGCAGCAGGGGAGACAGTGTCAGAATCCTGAATCCAGGTTTCAGTGAGTGCCAACAGATTAAGAGTGGTTCAGAAAGTAATTGTGCAGGAAGGGTAGCTTGTTGCATGCAGACCGTGGATTCCAGAGGGCACAATTGAAAGAAGGAGATGAGGGAGTGCAAGTAATATTAATAAGATTATTATGGTTTCGGTATGAGGTAGGGATTGAGGTTGGGGGATGGTGGACCAGGGTTGGGGGAGATGTCCCCTGAAATCAGTAGGAGTAGGAAGATAAAGAGCAGGTAGTTTTTGGAATTGTAAGTAGGTTTTTTCTGTGATGTGTTTGGGCAAGATGGGCTGAGGTTTTTCAGGAAGGTGAGGAGTGCATGGGAGCTGTACATGGGAGAGGGAAGGATAGAGGGGCTGATGTGTATGAGTCGTGATGGAGGGGGCATGGGGCGGTGAATGTGGATGGCAAGGGAACACAGGAGGATAGGGATAAAATACATAATTAAAAAGAAGCAAAGTGTGGGGTACCTGATTCCAGTCCTGATTAATATATTGGTCAACTTACAGTCAAATTGCAGTCCAATTCTAGTCTAATTCATAGTATAGTAATTAGAAATCTGTAATTTGAAATATGGAATTTGAAATAGTAAGCCTGTGCAGACAACGTCTGTGCAGACGAATGGCTCTGAATATATCTGGGACTGAGGTGGATCAGCTGTGAGGGGGGATGTGGGCGTGATTACCCAGACCACATGGTCACAGATAAGCAAAGCTAATAAAAGAGGGGGGAAGGGACTGGCAGCTCAGGTATGCATGGGAGACACAAGGGGAAAGAATGCATTGTGAATACAGGAGGATGGGTAAGTGAAATGCCAGGGATATTATATGCACTTATTAAACAGTCAAACAGAGAAAAAGCTGCATAGATGATTGCATACCATGCAAAATTAAAGCAGTTCAAAAACACACACACAGCAATTTGGCAAAGCTGGAGATATTTGCTTCATACCATGCAAAATTAAAGCAGTTCAAAAACACACACACAGCAATTTGGCAAAGCTGGAGATATTTGCTTCATACCATGCAAAATTAAAGCAGTTCAAAAACACACACACAGCAATTTGGCAAAGCTGGAGATATTTGCTTCATACCATGCAAAATTAAAGCAGTTCAAAAACACACACAGCAATTTGGCAAAGCTGGAGATATTTGCTTCATACCATGCAAAATTAAAGCAGTTCAAAAACACACACACAGCAATTTGGCAAAGCTGGAGATATTTGCTTCATACCATGCAAAATTAAAGCAGTTCAAAAACACACACACAGCAACTTGGCAAAGCTGGAGATATTTGCTTCATATCTGTAGGAAGAGGAGAAAGAGGAGAAACAGCTTGATTAGAGTGGTACAGATGACATTGCAGGAGCGATGAGTGGGCAAATGCATTCTAGAATTCTAGTCTAATTCATAGTATAGTAATTAGAAATCTGTAATTTGAAATATGGAATTTGAAATAGTAAGCCTGTGCAGACAACGTCTGTGCAGACGAATGGCTCTGAATATATCTGGGACTGAGGTGGATCAGCTGTGAGGGGGGATGTGGGCGTGATTACCCAGACCACATGGTCACAGATAAGCAAAGCTAATAAAAGAGGGGGGAAGGGACTGGCAGCTCAGGTATGCATGGGAGACACAAGTGGAAAGAATGCATTGTGAATACAGGAGGATGGGTAAGTGAAATGCCAAGGATATTATATGCACTTATTAAACAGTCAAAACAAGAAAAAGCTGCATAGATGATTGCATACCATGCAAAATTAAAGCAGTTCAAAAACACACACACAGCAATTTGGCAAAGCTGGAGATATTTGCTTCATACCATGCAAAATTAAAGCAGTTCAAAAACACACACACAGCAATTTAGCAAAGCTGGAGATATTTGCTTCATACCTGTAGGAAGAGGAGAAAGAGGAGAATGAACCTAATGTCACTGATCAAGCTGAAAAAACCTTGTTGGCATTAAATCAGGGTCTTGAAGACGCTGAGTTGTACTGTCAGAAATTCCGAAAACGGGCAGTCCTGACCAAATGGAATGATGATACTTTGGCAGCCCTTTTTCGGAAGGGGCTGTCAGAATGTAAAGGATGTTATGGTGGGATTCCCTGCTCCCTCTGGTCTCAATGATTCTGTCATTGGCTTTTCAAATTGACAGACATTTGCGTGAGTGCAGAGGTATGCATGAGATGTTGTTGCCTTGTGAGCCAGCTTCGGAGCCCATGCAGTGTGATATGACGCTGAACCCCAGAAGTCACTGAGTTTCGAAAGCGCAATGGGTTATGTTTCTACTGTGGTGATGCCTCTCATGCTATTTCAGTCTGCCCTAAGCGGGGAAGACGTTTTGCACGCTCAGTTGTCTTGGGTAGTGTTCAGACTAAATTTCTGCTGACTGTTACCCTGATTTGCTCCCTGTCCACATTTTCTGCTCAGGCTTTTGTTGATTCAGGAGCAGCTATTAACCTGATGGATGTTAACTTTGCCAAACGGTGTGGGTTTCTCATGATACCCCTGCGGAAGTCTATTCCACTACTGGGCATTGATTCTACCCCTTTGGCGGAGAATAAACCCCAGTTTTCTACTCAGGTGATAATGAGGGTTGAACCAGATCATCAGGAGAGTTGCAAATTATGCAGCACCAGAAATTTGCATGACATTATTGTACTAGGTTTCACTTGGTTACAGTCTCATAATCCTGTTTTGGATTGGAAATCTGTGTCTGTGACCAGTTGGGGCTGCCAATGTGTTAATGCCGACACTCCTGTTTTTTCTGCCTCTCCCCAGTCTCAGGATGTTCCTGACTTTATGACTGATTTTTCGGATGTATTTAGTGAAAGTAAATCTGCATCCTTGCCCCCTCACAGGAGCTACGATTGAGCTATTGAATTAGTGCCTGGTGGTAAATTTCCTAAAGGTCACCTTTTTAACTTGTCTGTACCTGAACACGATGCTATGCTATCTAATATCAAGGAGTCACTGGAGAAGGGTCATATCAGAACATCCTCTTCACCCTTGGGTGCCGGTTTTTTCTTTGTGGCCAAAAAGGATGGTTCATTGAAGCTGTGTATTGATTATCGTCTCTTGAACAAGATCACTGTGAAATATCAATATCCGTTACCCTTGATTTCTGACCTGTTTTCCAGGGTGAAAAGTGCTACTTGGTTTACCAAGCTTGACCTCAGGGGGTCGTATAACCTTATTCGCATTAAGCACGGGGATGAATGGAAGACGGCGTTTAATACCCCAGAGGGGCATTTTGAGTACCTAGTGATGCCCTTTGAGCTCACTAATGCTCCTTCTGTCTTCCAATCCTTCATGAATGATATTTTCAGGGATTTTGTGGATAAATTTCTGATTGTTTATTTGGATGATATCTTGATTTTTTTCCAGTGACTAGGACTCTCATGTGAAACATGTTCGGACTGTGTTCCAGATTTTGAGAGAGAATGCACTGTATGTGAAGGGATCAAAGTGTCTTTTTGGCATACAGAAGGTCTCATTTCTGGGATTCATTTTGTCTCCATCTGTTATTGAAATGGACCCGGTCAAGGTTCAAGCCATCTGTGATTGGGTCCAACCTACTTCATTAAAGGCTCTTCAGAGATTTTTGGGTTTTGCCAATTTTTATCGTAAATTTATTGGTAATTTCTCCGGTATTGTTAAACTATTGACTGATTTGACCAAAAAGGGTTCTGATGTGGTGAATTGGCCTCCTGAGGCAGTCTCTGTGTTTCAGGAACTTAAGCAGAGATTCACTTCTGCTCCTGTTCTTAGGCAGCCTGATGTTTCTCTACCGTTTCAGATGGAGGTTGATGCCTCTGAAATTGGGGCAGGTACCGTTTTGTCCCAAAGAGATCCTGAGACCTCTAAGAGTAACCCTTGTGCCTTTTTCTCTCGAAAATTTTCTCCAACTGAACGTAATTATGACGTGGGTAACCAGGAGTTATTGGCCATGAAGTGGGCCTTTGGCTCCTTCCAGCCAATGTCTCCACTCTTCAAACATCAGGAGGTGGTCCTCACAGACCATAAGAATCTGGTTTATCTCGAATCAGCCAAGCGACTTAATCCTAGACAGGCCAGGTGGGCCTTGTTTTGCACACATTTTAATTTTGTGGTTTCTTTTCTTCCTGGCACTAAGAATGTTAAGGCGGATGCCCTCTCGAGGAGTTTCTTTGTGGACTCTCAAAATAACAGTAGGATCAGATAACTCAGGAAAGAGGGTGTAGTTCTTTCCGCCATCTCGCCCAATTTGAGACTGGCCTTGGAAGGGTGTCAGGAGGATAAACCTGAGCGCTGCCCTATTGGGAAATTGTTTGTCCCAGACCAGTGGAAGAAGAGTGTGATGTCTGAGATTCATTGTTCCGTGTTGACTGGTCATCCTGGGATTTTTGGTACCAGAGACTTGGTGAGTCGGTCCTTTTGGTGGCCTACTTTGTCTCGTGACTTCAGGGAATTTGTGCAGTCCTGTGGGACTTGCTCTCGCTCCAAGCCTTGCTCTCGCTCTAGTGGTTTGTTAATGCCATTACCTGTGCCCAAAAGGCCATGGACCCATATCTCTGTTTTTTATTTTCGACCTCCCTGTTTCTCAGAGAATGACCGTTATCTGGGTAATCTGTGATATGTTTTCCAAGATGATACATCTTGTGCCATTACCTAAGTTGCCTTCCTCCTCCAAATTGGTGCCTTAGTTCCTTCAGCACGTGGTTCAATTACATGGCATTCCGGAGAACATTGTGTCTGACAGAGGAGTCCAGTTTGTTTCCAGGTTTTGGAGGACATTTTGTTCTAAACTTGGTGTTCAATTATCTTTCTCCTCTGCTTTTCATCCTCAGACCAATGGACAAACCGAGAGAACAAACCAGACCTTGGAGACTTATTTGAGATGTTTTGTGTCTGCTGATCAAGATGACTGGGTATTTTTTGCCTTTGGCTGAGTTTGCTCTTAATAGGGCTAGCTCTGCCACCTTGATGTCTTCATTTTTCTGCAATTTTGGGTTTCACCCTCGATTTTTCTTCGGGACAGGCGGAAGCTTCTGTCTGTCCGGGTGTTGACTCTGTTGTGGAGCGAATGCAGCAGATTTGGGACCAGGTAGTGGAGAGGTTGTCTCTCTCTCAGGAGAAGGCCCAGCGGTTTGCCAACCGGCATAGGACTGATGGTCCTCGGTTTAAAGTGGGGGACTTGGTTTGGTTGTCCTCAAGAAATATCCCTATGAGGGTTGCATCTCCAAAGTTTAAGCCCAGGTTCATTGGACCTTATAAGATCATGGAGATTCTTAATCCTGTTTCCTTCCGTTTGCTTCTTCCAGGGACATTTAAGATCCATAACATATTCCACAAGTCCTTATTTAAGAGGTTTGTCGAGCCAGTGGTTCCTATGGCTGCGCCTCCTGACCCTGTTTTGGTTGAGGGCAATCTGGAGTATGCGGTTGAGAAAATATTGGATTCTTGTTTTTCTAGACAGAAACTCCAGTATTTGGTTAAGTGGAGAGGTTATGGTCAGGAGGACAATTCTTGGGTGTTTGCTTTGGACATCCATGCTAGGAGACTGATCCGTGCCTATCACTGAGCTCATCCTGATCGGCCTGGTTGCCCAAGTGAGGGTTCGGTGACCCCTCCTCAAGGGGGGGTACTGTTATGAATGTGCTAGAGATGGTTTCTGAGCAGAGGCTCCCTCTGGTGGTTACAGACAGTACTGAACCTTTCAGCGAGGAGTGGCAATCTGGGTTCACTGACTGGTCTGATATAAGGGAGGTTCCCTCCCATGATGGTTGCCGGTGATCAATTGTTCTTGTCTCAATTGTGGTTCCTGGTTCATTTGGAAGTTTGCTGGAGTCTTGCCTGCATCTCCTGCTTTCAGATAAAATATTTTTTGCTTTTCTTTTTGTGTTTGCTTTTTGCATTATTTTCTGCACTTTTGTGGAGGTCAGCCAGGTCCCCTCCTGGGGCCTGAGCTCCTCACAGTTTATCTGCAGCCACTGTTATTTGCTCATTTGCTTTTTCCTGTTTTTTCAGCGGCTGCGGCTTGGTTTTTGTTCACACGAGATCTGTTTATGGGGGGCGGATCGTGTGGTCTGTTTTTTTTTAATCGAATGTTTTGGGTTTTTGGGGTTTCTGGGTTGCAAAAGTAATCTCTCCTGTCCCCATCCTATTTGTCAGTTTTTGCCCCCAGCGTTTGCTCGTTATTTTTTTTGCCTATGTTTGTATTTTTATCTTTTAAACCCCCATTATAGTTTGGGGGCTTCCTATTTTTTTGGGGGGGTCTGCTTTGGGGCAGTAAAATAACCTAAAGAGAAAGTGAAAGCTATCTCTCAGGCTGTGACGAGGCTCTAGATTTAAGAGGAAACCCCCGGCTACCTCTATTGGTCGTTAGTTTAGGAATCGAAACCCATCATTACCAACATTCGGTGTTTTGGCTGCCCCGCTGTTTTCCTGTCCCCTCCCCACCGAAACATAAAAAGAACGCTCCACGGCACCTTAGT
>JARQOD010000005.1:25570716-25732530 GCA_033576555.1 Oophaga sylvatica
AAGTCAAACATTTTATCACCGTTTGCACTTGCGCTCTGCTTGTTCACACTCACTAAGGAAGATTTAAAGTTTTTTTCTCCTTCAGCAGCAAACCACCCTGCAGCTCAATGCACTTCCAAGCAGCACCAGTCCCCACAGCCACCAGTCACCCAGTGCCCAGTCAGCGAGCTGTGACGTCTTTGGCCATGCTTACTCGTCCAATTGTCTGTGGTGAAATGCACCGTGGCAGACTATTTTGTCAAGGAATGGATGATGTCTGCCACATGGTGGTTTAGCGCAGGTGCAGCTTATTTAGAATAATAATGACTGGGTAATTGGTACTGGGGGACTGCAACGTACATCAGCTTTTGGAAACTGTCGGTATCCACCAGGTGGAAAGGCAGGATTTCCATGGCCATCAAATTGGAGATGGTGGAGTTCAACCTCTTAGCTTTGTCATGTGTAGGAGGAAACCATCTTTCCATGACCACAACTGTGAAACCGTGTGCTGGCTGCAGTGCTGTGAGAGGGCTGAGTATGGTGAACCAGACAAACTGCTGGACCGTGAGAGGTGCAGGTGGAGAGGTTACTGTGGATTGGGAAACTTGTGTGATCATTCTGTGATCTATGAAAAACAGCAGGAATGTGAATGTCCGCTTCTGTTACAGCTGAAGGCAGCCTCTCAGTCAGCATGACTTGATCGGGTAAAGAACCCGAGGTTCTATGGTCAAAGACATGCATCTCATTAGTTGGCACAGTAACGGAGGAGGAAAAAGCTGGAGATGTGACTGATGGGTGGGATGATTGTGGTTGATGTCCGCTGGTCTGCATTTTTGCACAGTGGGATTCCCACACTAAAGCATGTTAATTGCACATTTGAAGGTTCATGTAGTAGCCAAATTATTGCAGTTTTTTTTTGCATAGCTGGCAGATTACGGAGTTGGCTCATCCTTTGCAGTGTCAAGAAGGCCCAGGCTAGCCAACCCTTGCCACTCCTGCAAGCACATGTGAACGCTGGTGGTTAGAGGCACAGTTAAGGCTGAGGATGCATCGCTCGTAGTAGCTGCATCACTACATGTCTTTCAATGGATGGCACACCGTAACCTCCAAGTCTTCCTCCTCAGATGACATACTCTGCGGTCTGCCTCTGTTCATGTCAACTGGGATCTAATGACTCATCGTCCTGTTATCACATTCCTGGCCATTGGAGTCACTCTCCTCCTCTTCTTGCCCTGACAGCACAGCTCAGTCCCAGTGAGCCTCCGATATGAGTCTCATCAGAATCACCTCCCCAGGGGTTAACATCTGATGACAAGGGTCAGGATGCTGTTTGAACCATACTTATTCCTGCCCCAGATAAAAGCTTTGCAGAGTCAAGAGGAGGAAATCTGCACAGATTACCTAATTTTTTTTTTTAGCTTTGGAGTACACTTCTGCTGAACATTGCATAGAATGTGTGAACAGCTCTTTCAGACTCTCCCATCTGTGGTTCCGTACAGTCAATTGAACAGTTAGATAGATGGGACACGGGGGGGGGGGAAGCAAGGGGAATTTGGGACCACATCTGTGGACTGTACTTGGTGTGATGTTGAGATGGAGGAAGAGAAGAGGCCACTTGAAGATGCACTTGCCATCCAGTCAAGTGCATGCTCTTTCTGGGGATCGACAAGTGTTACAGCTGCCAAAGAAAGGTAGTGGTGTGGCCTTTGCAATAACATAGGTTGTCGGTTGTCTTTGCATAGGACGTGACATTGCTTCACTAGTGCTTTCACAAACACTACCACCTACCCCACGTACAACTTGAACACCAATAGGGCATACATGAGCTGTAGAGAGCTTAAATATCCCAAAATTGGAAAGGATACATCATGAAAAATATTAGTCCAGAGCTTATTTTTATAAAAGTACAAATAGCTTTATTAATCAAAATATTTGGACACAAACAATTGGTGCAAGAATATCCATACCATACTTCACAAAATTGAATTAAAAAAACAGCGGGCAGCAAATAAACTGAGACAAAGGAAGGCATATGTTATGATCACATGGGGAGCCCGGAACATTAAAGTAAACACACATTAGCCAATGAAGTGCACAGTACACTATTACAAAAAATGTATGTACATGTACTGAAAGGAACTTCACCAATCACATAAATGGGGAAGAAGCAACTAAATTAAACTTGACACTAAAATCCTAATACCCATATAGCATTGTAATTAGAGATGAGCGACTTTGCCTTCTTCACGGTCGAGTTGGGTTTCGTGAAACCCGACTTTCTGAACAGTCAAGTCGAACAAAGTCTGTTGACTAACAGAAATGGTCTGGTTGGAGTCGAAAATCCGACCCCAATGCAAGTCAATGGGAAAGAAAAGTCGGCAGGGAGTGGAGGACAGTAAACACACCTACAGTGCCCATTTCAATGCCAACGCCATCAATTCTTATTACTTAAGCTTGTCTGCCTTAATTAACTTTATAATAGTAACGCATTGAAAACTGGGGTTATTTGGCTAAATTTGTGGGGGGCAGTGCTGGCTCCAGGTTTTTGTGGGCCCCGGGCCAAAGAGTCTCAGTGGGCCCCTTTAACACATACCACAATTCACCAATTCATGATGCTCCGATAAGGCAGAGATATATAGGTATAGTACAATGCCAAATACTTCACTTCTTGCATTACATGAGTGATATCTATTTTAAATTCTACAATAGCTCAAACAGACAGTATAGTCCTCCATACAGTAATATGGGCACAACATAGTGCACCATACAGAATAATGAGCCCCATATATTGCTCTATACAGAAAGAGCCCCTATATTGCTCAATACAGAATGGGCTCCATATAATGCTCCATACAGAATAGACCCCATATGTGCTCCATATGATGCTCCATATATAAAGGGCCCTATATGATGCTCTAATATATAATGGGCCCCATATGATGCTACTTTATGATGTGCCCCATATGATGCTCCTTTATGATGTGCCCCATGGATGATGCTCCAGTGTATAATGGGCCCTATCTATGATGCTCAAGTGTATGATAGGCCCCATATATTGCTCCAACCATAAAAAAATAAAATACCTCTCCTCGCTGGGCACTGCTCTACTCTGGACTCCTCAGCGTCGCCATCTTTCAGCTCTCTGCACTGTGACTGTTCAGGCAGAGGGCGCACAGACGTGACAGTATCGTGCTCTCTGACCTGAATGTCAGTCGGAAACGCGGAAGACGTCACAGCGGTGGAGCAGGAAGAGGTATGTATTGCAAGTGCTGGAGCCCGAGCTAGTGGGGGCCACACTTGTGGCACCGGAAACTGGCACAGGGCCCCTCATAGTACGCCTGTGTCTCTGACGGCAAATGGGCCCCCCACCTGCTCAGGCACCGGCCCTGGGGGGTACAGCCCAGTTAGGGAGGTGGAAAAACTGGCATATGTTGAGGTGTAGGCTGGACGTTCAGCAGCTGCAAATGGAGGCATTGGAGAAGTCTGAGGAAGGAGGACAAAGCGAGCCATTTTGCTGGCAACCTATGTCATTAGGGGAAGGTGGTACAAAATCCTTTGAAACCCAGGCATGGTTCATTTTTATGAAGGTGAGATAATCAACATCTTGGGTCAACAGCCGGGTCCTTCAGTGCTGCTGGATCAATCCTGACATAAAGACTTTCTGATAGCACACTACCAGCAGTGCATCGAGCTCCTGTAAGGCATATTGTGCCAATTCAGGCCAGGTGTCCAGTTTACAGGCCCAGTAGTCAAAGGGGAATGAACTGTGCGGGAGAACATCGATAGGGGAGGAGAGGTAATTTTGAACCATAGTAGACAACTGTTGCCTCCTGTCTGTGGCAATCGATTCAGTATTACCAGTCGTGTGAGCAGTACTTGAGAAATCAGTCCACAACATGGTCATGAAACCCCTGTCTCCAAGAGCACTTTGGCTGTGTGCACCATGAACACCTCTTCCATTTGGCCCAGTACGGCTCGTGGTAGAACCTGCACCGCTGCTGTGTGCTGGGAATGCCTCTAACAAACGGTTTACCAGAGTTGCTTGTTAGCCAATATTAGCTCTAGGTTCTCCTGTGGCATGATGTTCTGTAATTTGCCTTTATAGCATGGATCAAGGATGCTGGTCAACCATAGTAGTCACCTTTCATCATTTTGGTAATGCGGGGGTCCATTTTTAGGATCCGCAAGGCATAATTTCCCAATGTGGGCCAATGTTCCAGGTGTCAACGATGCACTGCCAGTGGTGGGTGGAGGAGCACTTTCTGCCAAATCCACATCCCTCCAGTCACGCACAAAATGTTGGCTTGCCAAGGTCAGGTACAGGGTTTCTCTTGCCCCCTGAGAAGCCTCATCCTCCCCAAAATAATCATCCCCCTCATCCTCATCCTCCTTTTCCTCTTCTTCCTCTACCTCGTCCAGGACAGTTCGCTGAGCAGACAATGCCTGACTGCAGCGGAGGAGGAGGGAAGCCTTCATGACACACCTGATCCTTAATGTGTGTCAAAGTTTGCATGAGCAAACGCTTAAGTGGGATGCTCATGCTTATGATGGCTTCGTCTGCACTTACCAGCCATGTGCATTCCTTAAATGACTGAAGGACTTTACAGAGGTCTTTCAGCTTTGACCACTGCACACCCAACAACTGTCTGCCCTCAAACTGCTTGCTTGTGTATCCTCCCACAAATGAATTACAGCCTGCCTCTGTTTACCATGCACATGGTTGAGAGGATGTACGGAGTTCCACCTTGTTGCAACGTCTATGATTAGGCAGTGCTTGGGGGGGGTGGAGCGATCGCTGCAGCCTCTGCATATGACTGGAGTCTACGGGCGAGCGATGGATGTGCGAGCACAGTCTTCACACCTTATGGAGCAGGGCTGGTAACTACAGATAATTATTTATGAAGCACTGCACCACCAGGTTCAAGGTGTAAGCCAGGCAAGGTATGTGGTCTGAGTTCTGCCAGGGCTATGGCCGCCACAAAATTACATCTGTTATCACTGACTACCTTGCCTGGCTCAAGATGTAGACTACCCCGCCATGACTCAGTTACTTGCTGCAAGTAGTCGGCCAGTACCTTCGCGGTGTCTGTTGTCGCCCAAAGACATCATCTTTAAAATGGCCTGCTGACACTTACCACTAGCTGTTCGATAGTGGGACACCTCATGTGCAACACTGGCAGCTACGGATGGAGTGCTCGTGCGACTGCGCTCTGTCGACTAGCTTCTGCTTCTGGAGAAGGAGTAGGAGGGTCGAATGCCTAGAGCCAACTGTTGCCTGTACCATGGGCTAGGCAGCATTGTCCCACTGCCGCTGTCCCCTGTGGACCCTCCATCCACCACAGTAACCCAGTGCGCAGTGTTGGACACGTAACAGCCCTGGCCATGCCTACTGGACCATGCATCTGTTGTGAGGTGCACCTTTCCACTCACTGATTGTTTGAGTGCATGGAAAAGCGGTTTTTCACATGCAGGTGGAGGACAGGGATGGCTTTTCTAGAAAAGTGCCGACTGGGTAGGTCATAGTGTGGGACAGCGTAGGCCATGAGCTCTCGGAACGCTGCACTTTCAACCAAACGGAAGGGCATCATCTCTAATTAGATCAGTTTGGCAATGTAGCGTTCATGCACTTGCAAACGTGGACCTCACTGGCTTTGGTGTTTAAATGTCTAGGCATGTAACTGGTATTCAATTTTCAGAGATTTTTCCCTCGGCTAAAGGTCCTTCCGCACTTCTTACAGATGACCAAAATCCTATTGATGAGGCGAAGGTTAAGATAGTTCCACACTGCACTCTTCCTAATATGGGATAAATTTTCAGGGCTTGCACGCTGTGCTAATTTGACAGTCTGCCCAAGCTGTCCTGCAACTTTTTGTTTTTTAACACGCTTTTGGTCTGCTACCGGCCTGCCAGTTAACTGCAGCTGCGATGTCTATGCCTGCTGTGGATCCTCCTCCTCTTCTGAGCTATTTGCCAGCGTCGCCCTCTTCCCCAATAGATGCCAATCTGGGTCAACAACTGTCATCCATCACCTCTCTTTCAATTTCATCTGCACCTTCCTCTGTGTCACCATGTTGGGTGGTATAGTATGCAGGAAGGGCACCTGAATTTAATCAGGGTCACATTTTGGCTCAGTAGACTGCAAGGGCAAAGTAGTGCTCTGGTTGAATGTACCAGCAGAATCATATAGCAGTGGCTGTGCATCAGTGCGCTCAATGTCAATTTATCTTGGGCTGGGGAATTCAGGATTTCACTTGATAACCCAGGCAAGGTATGTGAAAAGAGCTCCATGGAGTTATCTGAAGTGTGGCCTGCCGCATCCTTCACTTTTGGTGGGGTGAAGGCACAAGGAAAGGGGTTGTTCCTGACCAGGAGCCTGCACTGACGACTCAGTGCTTGGAGTTTTTGAAAGAGGAGGCGATAGAGCTGGAGGCTGTTTCGGCAATGTAAGCCAAAACCTGTTTCCTGATGCTCCGGATTTAAAAGCGGTTTACGTACTCCAGAAAAGGGAGCCTTCCAGGCCTTCTGGAGCCAGACTATGATGCAGGCTCAACACCTCCTGCCTTAGGTGCTATTGATGCACCACCGCCATCAGTACCAGGTGTCCCCCCACCCCCCCTCCCCCCATGCCCACATCCGTGGCCTCTTCCACCATACTTCCTCATGTTTGTGAAAATGTACCCAATTACCAGCAGATATATGCTGTATCTGAAGCATACAGCCGTATACAGTGCTGGGGTAATTTTAAATCTCTGTATTTATTTCAGGGGTAACACAGACGCTCACATGCTCAGTATGGAGTAGACATGAATATGAAAAGCATAAAAAACTGTACTGTATCAGTAGCGTACAGCTGTATACAGTGTTGGGGTAACTTTTAATCTCTGTATTGGAGGAGTAACACACAGACGCTCTCTCAGTATGGATTTGACCGTAATACAGAAGGGAGAAAAATGTTACTGTATCAGAAGATACCAGCTGTATATGGTTTGGGTAAAATTTAAATTTCCGTATATATTTCCGGAGTCACACACAGTCGGCATGTATTTGTCTGTGATATCAGCCGTTACACGGTAGTGTGTGAGGAGCGTACAGCTCTATACGATGTGGGAAAAAATGAACGCTCGGTAACTGTGCAGAAAAAAATAATAAAAGTATTAGTGCTGTGTAGGTGTGGTGGTAAAAAAAAAGCACTCTGCACAGCAGTGTACACACAGCAATACAGCTAGCATGCAGCCTATTTATCTGCTCTGCTGCTCCACACAACCTATTCCTCCCCCTGTCACTGGCAGGCAGCCTAAGAGCCAGCACTGCTGCACACAAGTAATTCCTCCCCTGTCACTGCACACTAATTCTGTGCTTGTGCAGAAAGCGATTAGCTGTACAGTTTTTTTTTTTTTTTTTTTTTTTTTCCTGCCTAACGCTCTCCCTACTGAGAACCAGAAATGGGGGTCAGCGTTGAGGGCTTTTATATGCAGTGTGACGCCACACAAAGCAAGCCAATCACTGCAATGCCCTTCTCTAAAATGGTAGTGGCCTCTGCCCATATCGCATTGCCCACAGTGTTTGTCCTTGCTCATTGGCTGAGAAAAGGCCCTTCAAGCATTATGGGAAAACCAACTTTAGCGCTCGGGTCACCTAACGCATGGCCGACCTCACGCTTTGGCCAGATTAAAAAAAAACAGACTTCTGCCAATCTATTTCGCTCAATTCTAGTTATTACACAATATCTATGCAGTGTCCACATCTTTAATCTCTCTTTATAATCCTACATTATCTGTCTTCATATAATCCTACTCACCCCTTCTATGATGTCAACAGCATCAAAGCAGATCCCGGGCGGAAAATACGGAACATCCTCCTCCAGAGACTGGCGGTACTCCTCCAAAGATCCTCGGCTATAAAATGGCTGATCACAAACAGTCATTTTATATAGGATGACGCCGAAGGAAAAGGAGTCTGCCAGATGGTTATAGCCTTGACCATCCATTATCTGTTTGAACATAAGAACGGAGATGAGCTGAATATACCATTGAGGGGATTTACACAGTGAGGACCGGTCTGTGATTAGATATGAGCAGGATATATTGGGATCAGATTACGCCTCAGTCCTACTATTGGCCTTAATCATATTGGTTGCTCTTAACCTCGGGAGCGATGTATCCCATAGTGTCAATAATGTTCTTCAATATGGCACCCTCAAACACATTCATGGCTGATAACACAGGACACCTAAAAATCACTGACTTTGGCTTATCAAGGAGAATGTTCTCTGCTCCATCCTCTTGCAGTGACCTGAAGCCAGACACTGATTGTGAATTCATGAAAATAATTTTGTTCAATAGATACGATACACTTTAATTTCCCTCAGTATCAATACAGTATCACAGCAGCAGAACATAGATGTGAATTACAACATGACAGCAGAATTTTTCAGGTATAATCTCATACATTCCTATTCATGACCGGTCAGTGAGATATACCATTAGATTATCTATGTAAGGAGATGACAATCAGAGGGGATAGATTTATGAAATTTAAATGATTACTACCAATATATGATGCCATGTTCATGCAGGAACTGGAGGCCGCACATCATCTCTGCTGCAAAGAGTCTGTGGAGCAGAAAGTAGAGGATGGATCAGTGGTTACATACACTAGGACTTCAATGTACGGGCACAGCATTGTCAGAATTCAGTATAAGACATTTACCTTATTGTCTCAATATTAAACGGCATCAAATGGCCATGTGGTTGAAAAGGTCTCCCCTGGCCATATAGTCCATAGCAATAAAATAATCCTCTGGTGACTCCATAAATGCCTGCAGACACATTAAATAGCGGCACCCGGTGGCCATTTTCAGGATTTCTAATACGGATTATGCAAATCTCCTCTTCAGAAAGAAAGACGACTTAAACTCTATAGCACCACCTATTGGAAGTAGCGATCCTACAAGTCACAATCAACCCTTTAATGAGTTTTGTAATATGACTTAGGATAAAAGCTGTATTCATATTACAGAACTCGTTAAAGAGTGATTGTGAATTGTAGGATCGCTACTTCCAACAGGTGGAGCTATAGAGTACAAGTCCTCTTTCTTTCTGAAGAGGCAATTTGCATATTCAATCTCCCAGAGGAGCATTACACGGTGAATAAGCCTCCTTACCTTGACAAGCCAGATCTGGTATGTCACAATCCACAAGGAGAAACTATTCTGTCCCCGGGGCCTGTGGCTGTAAATATGGCTCTGTGAGATGCTGGATCTCTTTCACCTTACTTACAATTGGCGACAATCGCAGATAGCTTAACTCAGCTGCCGGCACACATGTTATGAAGAATCCAGAAGAGACTTTGATTTCTGTAAGAATTCTTGTTGAATGCATACAAACAGCAGCAGATAAAAAAGACTTTCTTCAGACAGACTGAAAACACATGTGATTCTGATAAAATAAAGATGGAGAATGAAACACAGGAGAAAGAAGGAAATGACATCATACCAGAAGAGGGAGACAGAGACAGGAGGGACAAACTTGATGTAAAGGAAGGATTTCAGCTATGCAAACACAGGGACACATAGCAACAGTAAACAATATGAGAGACTGCAATACAGCATGTAAAATACACAGGACAGTCTGTAAAATGTCTCATTCATGGGACATAACACTCCCCGTCTGAAATCTATAGATTTCATAATTTTATGATGTCCACTGGAGATGTCACTGTAGACCTGAAAGACAAAAGGAAAAAAACAAGCATGCAGGTAATAACAACAGTTTGAAATCCAATTGGCATGGTCCAATGTTAGTTGGAGGCATGAAGTCCTCAACAGCAGAATAGTCCGAGTCCAAACGAAAACCCATCTTCGGATTGGGGAAGCCGCAACGTGCAAACACTTCCACCAACCCAATAATCCGCTGGAGAAAGTTAAAATATTACAATGTTCCAACACAGCTGGAGGAGTATATGGCGGTAGGGTACCCGCCGTGAGCTGAGTTCAGAGACGAAGCTAAGATCATGTGACTCCTGCTCGAAGGAGCCAGCAGATGATTTGCCTAAAATGTATGTCAGCAGATAGGATGGCTGACCAGCTGAAAGGATGTTCAGGGTAAAGAGAGCTCAGCTTCTGTACCTTTTTTGCCGGTTTCTGAAGCGCTGGGAGAGGCTCCTGCAGCTGTATGTCTTCGTAGACACGTCATAGGAAAGGTAGACTTGTCTCTTGATGACGGTTGAAAGAGTCTTTACAGAACTACGGGGCAGGACTTGTTGTAAGGCCTTTAGAGACTTCTTCGCCGTCTCCCATCTTTGCTGTCTCTGAGACGGTAACAGGTTCCCGTTGATATCCGGAGTAGCAAGCTGTCTCAGTGGTACCCTGCCTAGAACTGCGATGGGTGTCTTAAACCCGAGAGGACCGTCGATGCTGTTTTCAACAAGCGAGTCTCCTCGTTCGATAGCAAGTTCCTTACAGGGTGATGCTTGGGAAGTGAACGTGTCTTGTTCAACATCCGCCAGTGAGCTGAGGCTGAATTGCGTGGGGAATCAAATACCCAACAAAAATATATGAAAAACGGAGCCAATTTATAGAAAAATGCAAAAACAATTTTATTGGATTACAAAACAGTTTTAAAAAAGACAAAATAACAGTCATTATACACAATAGTAGTAACAAAGGAGAAGGCAAAACAACCTAGATACCGTTACTCAGAAAAATGAATGCAAAAAGTCATAAATCACATAATGCTCAGTATAAAGTCAAAAAATATATAGGCATGACGATGCCGTGATATGAATATATAGAACTGTCCATCAATGAAAAGATAAATAGAAAAACTATATCTATAAATATAAACAAATAAAGTGTACAGTGCACATTATATAAAAATTATAAATATAATATTTAAATTATCCTATCAATACAAAGATTATCAAAGGGTGCATAATACAAAATAATGATGAATTGAGTGCTCAGAAGGCGGACAGTCCCAATATGCTACCACAGCATCCCATAGACACATATCCAATATGGAGACAAATGTAAGGAGGTAGAAAGCCTAGAACAGCAGTCAAAAAAATCTAAATGTATATATACACTTATATATTGGGGACGCGGCAGAAAGCCTATATCCTATAAGTCAGTATCAACATATATCAAGATGAAGCGTATATAAGATATCATAAATCAATGCGTAGGGTGAGTATAGCAATCAACTGCACATATGCAGATGAACCCAAAGTTGCTAAATGCTATAAACCCCATATATATTGCAGAAAAAGGTTATATATATATATATATATATATATACATGTGCTGCTCTAGTTGTTAGCGTGCTAGTTATATATATGTGCAAATATTGCTGGATGACATTGCTGAAGGCAAAAAATATCATATATATTATCCCCATAGAAATGAGCATGTGTCTCAGAGAAATGCATATGCTGCTATTATGCTATTGCCATGGTTGAAGGCTACAACCCCAAACATAGTGGAGGAAAATCCTTCCTATGTGGCCATAAATGCCATGGCACTATGTTAAGTCTGCAGCAAGTATAAGCAGTAGACAGATGTATACAGAGCATTCAAAACTTACTGAGTGGCGGGCAGGAAAGCCCCGACGCGTGTTTCGCTAAGTGCTTCCTCGGGGGGCGTGGTGTACAGTGAATACAGGCAGGTTTTTATATCCACCAGGCAGGAAGTTAGTGTAGCGGCTGTTAATGGCGCTTCAGCACATGCAGTGGTGGCCGGAATCCGAGATCTCAGCGTCCAGCGTCATAGGTGCACGCCCACCAATGTGACGTCATCAAAAGTGGGCGGAGCCAACCCACGACACTAAGAGGACGCTTAATCAAGGCAAACAAAGCCACCTGAATGTAAAGGAGCGCACACGCTTAAAACTGACCATAATTGCCTATTAGTGATGTAGAGTGATCAGCAAGTCCTATTGCCACTAGACATATAAACATTGATTTAAAATTCTGCAAAGAAAGGAGGCAAGTAGTGAAAAAACAAGAAGTGCACATACCTTAGTGAATAGTGACACCAAGTGGAGAAAGAAAAAAGTGCAGATAATAGACCACTGAAAGAAGAAAAGTGAAAAGTGTGAGAATAAAAGAAAAAGTAATATACTGGTATAATGATAATAATGTTATTAATATTAAACAAGATATTATGCTAAGGAAATATATAGTGCAAATAAGGAAGGCGTGTCTGAAAATTGACAGAAAAATGAATACATATATAGATATCAAATATCAAGTCAAAAAGAATGAGAAAGTGAAAAAAAAGGTTATTAAAATATAACCTCATTATATAATGAATGAATAACAATATAATTCTCATTACTCACACATACATATAAAATGTATGTGAAAGTATATATATCCCAAAAGATTTTTTAACCAAAGGAATAGCAGAGCATATATTGAATTTCAGTTCGTATGTATGCACCGGAGCATATCAAGTGATTTTCATAATTGCGATCCAATCAGTGACAGCATCCATCTTTTTGCAAAAAAACAGAAATAATAAATAAATAAAAGACAAAAAACCTACAAAGATATAAAGGTAAAAGTTAATAAAAACAACACAAATAATAAATAAAAAAATTATACAAACACCAACATATTACAGAAAGGGAGCATAGCTCAACACTTCATTTAACCCTTTGGGGCGAACACAATCAATAGTGAATATCCATTTGGCTTCAATTTGAGCCAAATTCTTTTTGATGTTTCCCCCACGTTTATCGCTCAGGACATGGTCAATACCTCGAACTTTCAACAAATTGCCATTACAGCCGTGCTTCATTTTGAAATGTCGAGGTATGGGTTTCATTTGATCCAGGATCTGGCAGTTGGCGGCATTTTGAATGTCCCTAACATGTTCTCTCACTCTTATTCGAAGTTGTCTGGAGGTAAGGCCCACATAGATAAGCCCACAGGGCATGTGGCATAATATACCACATTGGTGGTAGTACAGGTGATGTGGTGTGTGATGGAAAATTCTTTGGATCCATCACTCGATTTAAATGTAGTTGCCCTTTCCATATTTTTGCATGCCATACAGTCCATACAGGGAAAAAAGCCCCATTTGGATCCCTTGGATCCAAATGGGCATGCACGTTCCTTTCCTCTGTAATGGCTGTGGCTGAGGAGATCCTTAAGATTTTTGCTCCTTCGATAGGTAACTGAAGAGGAGGGAGAGATATAGTCTGCCAAAATAGGATCCTGTCGGATCAATGGCCAAAATTTTTCCAACGCATTCCTCACTGAATAGGACATATTTGAATAGGTAGAAATAAACCTCACCTGTTGCTGAGAAACTGGTTTATTTTTGTTAATCAAAAGATCCTCTCTTTTACAAATGATGCTTTCCTTCTACATTTCCTTATTGTTTTATCAGAGTACCCTCTCTCCTTGAACCGTCCCTGGAGGTCATCAGCCCGCCTTTCATAGGTAATCTCCTCTGAGCAGATACGCTTTGCCCTTAAAAATTGGCCATACGGGATGTTCTTTTTGAGATGTCCAGGGTGAGCTGATGAGGAGTGAAGTAGACTGTTAACCGAAGTTTCTTTTCTGTACAGATCTGTCTGTAAGAGTCCATCTTCTCCCTTGAAAATCCGAATGTCAAGGAAATCCACATTCATCCGGCTGTAATGAAAGGTAAGTTTGATGTTGTTATCATTGCAGTTAAGTACTTTCATAAATTCAAGGAGGTCACTCTCGGTACCCTGCCAGATAGCAAATACATCATCGATGTATCGATGCCACATCAGTATCTGTGAGGCTAGGGGGTCAGTCAGTTACAAAAATCCTTCTCTCCCACAGCCCCAGGAACAGACACGCGTAGGACGGCGCGAACACCGCCCCCATGGCTGTTCCCTGGAGCTGTAGGAAGAGTTCCCCCTTAAAGATGAAATAATTATGGGAGAGTGCAATTCCAAAATTTGATAGTAAGAACCGGAGAAAACGATCATCTATATCAGATGTCTCCAAGAAAAAACTGACCGCTTCAAGTCCATCACAATGTCTTATTGAGGTGTAGAGAGATTCAATATCCAAGGTCAGCAACCACATATCTGATTCCAATGAGATATTATTAATTTTGGATAGTAAGTCTCCTGTATCGCTCAAAAATGAGGGAAGGTTTGTAACTAATGGTTTAAAGAAGAAATCCAACATCTTACCCACATTTTCCAGTAGTCCTCCATTCCCGATATAATTGGTCTTCCTGGTGGGTGTCGGGAATTCTTGTGAATCTTCGGTAGAAGATATAAGCATGGCGTTCTTGGATACTCAGGTATAAGGCTATCTCTCCAATCCTTAGTTATTATGCCATCAAAAAAAGCCTCCTCCAGTAAATCTTTAAGTTCAGCCTGAAAGGCAGAAGTGGGATTAAAGGTCAATTTCTTATATTTTTCAGCATCTCTTAGTTGATGGAATGCCTCTTTTTCGTATAGTATAGTTGGCCAAATGACCACATTTCCACCTTTATCCGCACTCTTAATAACCACATCTTTTAGTTTTCTCAATGACCCTAAGGCACATCTTTGTGCCTTGGATAGATTGTCATGGCATAAGATTTGTGGTATTTTTCTGAATTCTTCGGTTACCATTTTAACAAACAGTTCAATTTCAGGAAATAGACTGAGAGAAGGAAAATTCTTGGATTTACTAATGGTAAACTTACCAATAGATTGAGAAGGTTCTGGGATGGACTCATCACATAACTCGTCCAGTACAGCCAAGGCTTCTTGTTCTTGTATACTCCATTGGGGATCATCTGATAAAGTTTTCTCTCAAACAGGTGTAGGTCCTTTACTGAAGTAAAAAAATCAAAAGTAGAAGTAGGAGAAAAGGAAAGACCAAGGCTTAATACCTCAATTTGCGTGGGGAAAACGCTGGCACCATCGGTCAGAGGTAGGCTGTTGAGAGAGGGGCTCTCACTTTGAGCACTGAAGTCTAGCATGGCTTCGGTTTGACCAGGCTTGTGATGGAGATGGGTATCAAAGGTTGGGAACTTAGCAGTTACTTGCTGTGGATCCCTTGGCAGCTTAGTCTTTGCTGGAAGAGAAGGTGAGGGAGCTACCCAGCTGTTATAGTTGTCTTCGGTGGGTTTGACGCTCATGACCCTGATGATCACTTTGTCTCCCTCTGTAGGTAGTGAGTTGTTGTCCTTGGTTGAAGGATCGAATGCTGTTATCTCGAGGTTGTAGTCTCAAGGATAAAGCGGACTTGAAATATCGGATGGTTGCCGTTGACACGTAGTGTCGTTTGACTTCTCCTTCATCCATTGGGGACGTGAGTATGACAAGGAGGACAAGTCGTTGTCATCCGACGTGATAACGGTTTTGTAAGAGGAGATGTCGTTCTGATTCTTTGTCTGGTCACTACAGACATTGCCAATGATGACCCAGCCCAGCTCGAGGCGCTGGGCATATGGTTCATTGAGTAGTCCGTGGATTTGTTGACGCATCTTGTGCAGTCGTATAATGTCTCTGCCGAGGAGAATTAGGATGTCTGCCTCATCGTCCAGGGGTGGCATCTCTTTGGCTATCATTCTGAGATGAGGATGCTGAAGAGCTACTTCTGGTGTTGGGATTTCTTCCCTATTGAATGGTATTTGGTTACACTCTACAAGCGTGGGTAGTGGTATCTCCGTGGCGCCTTTCTCAAGAGAAGTTATTATGAGGTCACTGGCCCTTCTTCCAGAGGTTTGTAAAACGCCGCTGCAGGTGCCCAAGGTGTAGGGATAGACGTCTCCTTTTAAGTCAAACAAGTCAAAGAGTTCTGACCTGGCTAATGATTTGTTGCTCTGGTCATCCAGGCTAACGTACACCTTGACTGCCTTCTCTGGATGGCCCTTGGGATACACCCATGACAGGCAAATCTTCGCACAGGACTTGTCTCGAAGACCTTCTCCACAGACATCGGTGCATGAGGAAGATACTGCAACATGGCTTGTCACTTGGTCTGTACTTTCCCCGCCATGGCTTGTGGTGGGAGAAGGTGAAGACGCAGAGTCAGGCTGTGATGGATGGAGCGCCTGTACGTGGTCTTCGCTGTCGCACTCTAGACACTTGATGGGGATGACACAGTCCTTAGCAAGATGTTCGGTAGAGGCGCAGCACCTGAAGCATACTCCAAACTTCTTCAAGAGCTCCTTTCGTTCTTGAAGGGGCTTCTTCCTGAAGCCGATGCACTTCTTCAGGGGATGTGGCAGTTTGTGAATTGGACACTGGCGATTAGGATTCTCAACCTTCTCACCTTTGTCGCTCTTATCTTGTGATACTGAAGGTGCCAGAAGAACATCAGTCTTCTTGATGGACATTGGAGTTGGTGGCTCCTGTAGTTAAGACGTGGACTGTCGTGTTTAGTAGATGAAACAGGGTCACTGTGTTCTCCATAGGAAAAACTTGGATCGGTCTTACACTCTGCGATATTTTCGATGAACTCGCAGAAGTAGGAAAATGGAGGGAAGGAGACTTGGTTTTCCCTTTTGTATTTTGATCCAAGCATGGCCCACTTATTTTGGATATTGGACGGCAGCTTGGAAACTACTGGGGTTACCCCATGAGCAGTGTCCAGGTAGCTGAGGCCTGGAAGGTACGGGTCTGCTTTGGCCAGCTGAAGCTCTAACAGGAGGTCGCTGAGCTCTTGGAACCTTGTACTGTCTTTATTAGATACCTTTGGAAAATCCTCTAGTCGTTTGAACAGGGCCCTTTCTATGACCTCAGGACTGCCATAGCTTCTTTCTAGCCTCTTCCATGCAGCAGTGAGACCAGCAATGGGATTACTGATGTGGACAGATTTAAGTCTCTTGACCCGATCCGTGGATTGTGGCCCAAGCCACCTGATTAGCAGGTCTAGCTCTTCAGCGGCGGTGATGCCGAGATCGCTGATCGTGGTTTCAAAGGTACACTTCCAACTCCTGTAGTTCTCAGGTTTATCGTCAAACTCTGTAAGACCGGTCTTAGTTAGATCGCGCCGAATCATTTACCTTGCGAGGCCAGTCATATCAGCATTCTCTGATTTTGGAAGGACCGATGCTGGCTGGATAGCTTTGTTCATACAGTCTGTGATTTGACCTGGGAATGCAGGTACGTATGGGGCAGCGTAGGCGTTCAGTCCATTAACTGGCTTAATGAGCTTAGTTTCTGCTACACATGGGACTGGAATTGTGTGATTGACCGGAGTGTGGTGACTGGCCTGCATATTGGCCTGTACGTAGGATTCTGAGTATAAGATTTGGTGATTTGCAGGTTTCTGGTACATTTCGGTGCACAGAGGTGGATCAGGATACAAGATTGGCAGCGTATTGTAATTGTACTGACCTTGGGTGCAGGATGGGGATAAACGCTCTGTGTCCTGTTGTCTCAGGGGAGCATCAGTGTGGTCAGGAAGGATTGCAGGAGCAGGGATAGCACTGTGTTGGCTTTGTACATAGTCTCTAGTACGCTTAAGAGGGTCTTCAGTATCAAAACCCTGATGTTTCAGGGGAGCATCTGTGTGGTCAGGAAGGATTGCAGGAGCAGGGATAGCACTTGTGTTGGCTTTGTACATAGTCTCTAGTACGCTTAAGAGGGTCTTCAGTATCAAAACCACTTAAACTGATGCTGTCTCTTTGGCTCCCACTGATGGCTTGTTCCAGGACCTTTAACTTTGCCATGGCTATGGCGTGTTGGCGTTCCTTCTCTAGGGCAGCTTGTATTTTAGTGGCCTCTAGGGCAGCTCGTATTTTAGTGGCCTCAGTTTTCATTTCAGTTTCCTTTTGAGCAAAGGCAGCTTGTATTTTTGTGGCCTCAGCTTCCGCACGTGCTTTTATGAGCTGTTCGCTGAGGGTTGAGGATTTTGAAGAGCGTGACTTAGATGGTCGCTTTGACTGTCTGGCAGGGCCAGAAATGCAAGATGACATCTCGGCTATTAGTGCGATTCTTGCCTCTGTTTTGGCTTTTATATCGCGCACCATGCTTTCTCTCTGAGTTAAGTTTTTGGAAAGCTTGCAGCTCTTTGCAGGTAACTGATGGGTTAAGTCTTTTTAACACTGCGATATATTGGTCTGTTATTTTTGCATAACATTGATAATCTGAACACAGTTGTGCGAGAGCTCCCTCCAGTGGTCGTTGGAGAGAAGCAGGCTGAGACAGGCTATTTATGTGGCATAAGAGTTTTTGCCATAGCTCTGCTGTTGCACGGAGAAGATCATGTTTACTGGATTCTAGATTCTCCCTTATTTTTCATGTTGGCTTTGTGACACGTCTAGCCTTCTCATTAAATGGTGGATCAGGGTCTATGCACTCTTCCTCTGACAATGGGTCTGGCAGAGACCGTGTAGTCATTCCTTCAGCCATCCTGATTCACAGGGAGAAGGGGAGCTGTATAGACTCTTATGTTGAGAGCAGATGCTCTGCAGGAAGTTCTGTAGCTTTATAGAAGCTGTGGGTTTTACAGATGAATCTGAAAAGTCTTTTTTACTATTCTGTCCCCGGGGCCTGTGGCTGTAAATATGGCTCTGTGAGATGCCGGATCTCTTTCACCTTACTTACAATTGGCGACGATCGCAGATAGCTTAACCAGCTGCCGGCACACATGTTATGAAGAATCCAGAAGAGACTTTGATTTCTGTAAGAATTCTTGTTGAATGCATACAAACAGCAGCAGATAAAAAAGACTTTCTTCAGACAGACTGAAAACACATGTGATTCTGATAAAACCAAGATGGAGAATGAAACATAGGAGAAAGAAGGAAATGACATCATACCAGAAGAGGGAGACAGAGAGACAGGAGGGACAAACTTGATGTAAAGGAAGGATTTCAGCTATGCAAACACAGGGACACATAGCAACAGTAAACAATATGAGAGACTGCAATACAGCATGTAAAATACACAGGACAGTCTGTAAAATGTCTCATTCATGGGACATAACAGAAACCTTAATTCTTTATATACTTTTTTCCTCTTTACATTGAGTCTTTTCCATTATTTTTACAGCCAGGAGCTCATCACTGACTGGATCTGATGCCAAGACGACCTGGAGGAAAATCACAACAAATCAGAACAAACTCTGTCATCTATTACATGAATCTGTGTAATGGATCACTAGATTATCCCAGTTATTACATATGAACATCCTGTAATGGATATGTATGTCCCTCCTGTGTATCTGGTGCAGGGTACATTGGGGAACACTGAGGAGGATAAATCCACACTTACTTTTCCAAATCCTCCCTCATCAATCTCTTTACAGAAGTAAAAGCTGCAAAGGTCAATACTGTTTTTGGTGTTGTCCATTTCTCTGAGGGGTAAAACCAGGGACGGCTCCAGGTTTTTATGGGCCCCGGGCGAAGGAGCCTCAGTGGGCCCCTTTAACACAGACCACGATTCATGATGCACAGATACAGCAGAGAAATATGGGTATAGTACAATACCAAACACTTCACTTCTTCCATTACATGAGTGATATCTATTGTAAATTGTACAATAGCTCAAAAACCGCCAAATCCTCACAGCGCACAGAACAGACTGGACAGTACAGTCCTCCATACAATATTATGGGCACCACATAGTCTCCCTCTCATCACCCATATAATACCCCATGCAGGATGTCACCCCGCCATCCCCCATATAATGCTCCATACAGAATACTGGACCCAAAATAATGCTCCATACAGAATAATGGACCCAAAATAATGCTCCATACAAAATACTGGACCCAATATAATGCTCCATACAGGATAATGGTCCCCATATAATGCTCCATACAGGATACTGGTCCCCATATAATGCTCCATACAAAATATGGAGCTCTCCTCTGCACTGTACTGCGTTCTGCACTGTTACGGCTCAGGAAAGGGCGCTGTGGAAAGCCTCCCCATCATCATCAATGCCTGCCCATCATCATCAATGCCTCCCCATCATCATCATGGCCTCACCATCATCATCATGGCCTCCCCATTATCATTAATGCCTGCCCATCATCATCGCCTCCCCAATATCATCAATGCCTGCCCATCATCATCATGGCCTCCCCATTATCATCAATGCCTGCCCATCATCATTATCGCCTCGCCAATATCACCAATGCCTGCCCATCATTATCATGGCCTCCCCATCATCATCATGGCCTCCCCATTATCATCAATGCCTGCCCATCATCATCTCCTCCCCATCATCATCAATGCCTGCCCATCATCATTATCGCCTCCCCATTATCATCAATGCCTGCCCATCATCATTATCGCCTCCCCAATATCACCAATGCCTGCCCATCATTATCATGGTCTCCCCATCATCATCAATGCATGCCCATTATCATCAATGCCTGCCCATCATCATTATCGCCTCCCCATTATCATCAATGCCTGCCCATCATCATTATCACCTCCCCAATATCATCAATGCCTGCCCATCATTATCATGGTCTCCCCATCATCATCATGGCCTCCCCATTATCATCAATGCCTGCCCATCATCATCGCCTCCCCAATATCATCAATGCCTGCCCATCATTATCATGGCCTCCCCATCATCATCAATGCCTGCCCATTATCATCAATGCATTGCCTGCCCATCATCGCACACAGACAGCACACAAGCACTCTCACATACATACATACATACATACATACATACATACATACACACACACACACACACACACACACACACACACACACACACACACACACAGCACCGCACTACATACACACAGACACATACACACACACACACACGACACATCTCACCTGTCTGGCGATCGCGCCCTCTCTGCCACAGCCGGCCGCTGAATGATGACGTCATTCAGCGGCCTGCTGTGAGAGGAAGCGCCGGCGCCCCTGGAGCCCGGAGCTGCGGCAGCGGAGGCACGAGAGAGGTAATTATTGTGACAGCTCATGTCGGGGCCCTGAGCAAGCGGGGGCTCTCCTCCGCTAACGGGCGCGGGGGTGCCAGACTGCGAGTGGGCCCCCCCGCCTGCTCAGGGCCCCGGCACTTGCCCGGGTGTGCCGGGTGCTGACGACGGCCCTGGGTAAAACACAGCATCTGGCATCACCATCGTCTTGTGCTGGCATGTCTGCTGCATCAGGGGTCATCATATGGATTCCAACTGCAGGGATTATACAAGATTTATTATTATTTATAATTTATTTGAATCACTACATTTTTCACAATAGGCCAATTTTATTTCTTATCTGGTGTCACTACATATGAATAAGTACAATGCATAAAAATGTATAATTGATCTGATAACCCAAACCATAAACATTGCTATGAGAAACAAAAAAAAAAAAACACTCTGGGGTTTCAACTTAAGTCACTGCATGCACCAAAATTGCAATAGAGAGCTATCCCTATGTCCTGTAAGTCCAGAAAAGGTATTTATAAAATCTACAACTTTACACACAAAAAAAAACAAACTTTCACACAGCTCTATCAATCTGTTGAGATATAGAGATTAGGGTTGAGCATTCCGATACCGAAACCCGGTTCCGATACCTGAAATCCAATGTAAGTCTATGGGAACAAAATATCGGAATATTTTTAATTCCGATATTTTGTTCCCATAGACTTACATTGGATTTCAGGTATCGGAACCGGGTTTCGGTATCTGAATGCTCAACCCTAATAGAGATATATCTATCTATAGATAGATATAGACCAAAAGTTTGGACACCTTCTCATTCAAAGATTTTTCTGTATTTTCAAGACTATGAAAATTGTACATTCACACTGAAGGCATCAAAGCTATGAATTAACACATGTGGAGTTATATACTTAACAAAAAAGTGTGAAACAACTTAAAATGTCTTACATTTGAGTCGCCCGCCAGGGCCTTGGGGTACTCTGCACCGAGCCCGTTGATTTCTATGGGATGGGATGTCACGGTAGCTGCAGCTTGGTCCGTGGCCCTGGGCGCTCACTGAAAATGGGATGTATTTACAGGGGATTAGTGAAGATTTATATGAATGTTCGTGACGCCAACTGTGGTACCTGGTCAGGGTGACCAGCGCTGCTATGCAGATCCTCTGAAGGGTTGGTGATGTGTAGCTTGATGTTGGGTCTCCCACAGGTGAGACTGAGTCCTTCAGGGTAGTTAGTTGTTGTAGTATGGAGCTGTGGTGCAGAGGGATGTAGCAGAGTGGAGTGTGAGACGTTGAAATAATGCAGGAAACAGTTCTGTTGCAGTTTCAGGGATTTTACTCACAATCTGTCGGTACCAAACAGATGCCTGCCTGGCACTGTGTCCTCCGGGTGAGGGATCCAGCAACTCCAGGTAATTTGGTCACACTTCCCAAAGGCTCCGTTTCAGTGTGTTCCCTTTCCTGGCCGTCTCTCTGTGCCATTTCACTCCTCTCTTCCTAGCACCTCACCACGCAGGCTCTCAGTCCAGAAGCTGCAGACCCTGTCGGGTAACAGATTAACTCTGTGCGTCCTTGGCCCTATAATGCTTCCTTCCCGGAGGTGATTCTGGTGGTTTTGTAGTAATGATCCGTAAAGTAATCACCACTGTCGGCTTACTAGCGGGGCCCTGTAGGTTCCGCACTAGCCTAGGGGCCGAACTCTGTTGGCCTGGTGTCATGTGTGCATCGCCACGAAGATCGTCGCGGTTGCACATTCTGACTTCTCACAGCTGAGTTGCTGTTTCTTTGTGTTTGGCAGTTAGGGAGTTAATTCTGTCTGTGCTCAGTTCTGGGACTGGGTGCAGTTTCTCCCGGCTGCAATTAATTATTTGTTGATTGGTTTCCTTTAAATCTCTGGTTGTCTGTGTTGGGAGTTGCCAGTGAAATTCTTCATGCAGACCACAGATAGGATTGTATCTGTATAGACTTAAGTTAAAGAGCTCCTTAGTTGTTTTAAGCTCACCTTGCTTAGAGTTTAATATCCCAGATCATTTATGTTCCTTCTGTGTTTGAGTGTGTATGCAAGTCTGTGTTTTCTCCAGTCTGTCTTATATGTCTAATCTGTGTATTTAGCAGAGATCAGCCCATATCCCTTTGGTGGTAATCAGTATCCTTCTTAGGACTGATTACAGGGTTCAGGGACTGATAGGAGACAGGGTTAGGCTGGAGACTTGGACCTCTGAACCATTATCAGTACCTCCAAGGTGAGGGATTAGTTAGGACCCCAGTTTAGGGTCAGGTTAGACCCCCGGTCCTCCTCTTTCCTGTGACAGTGTATCAAGTCCTCAAGATTAACCCTGAGTTCAACGGATATCGTGTCAGGTAAATCTATTCTATATTTACATGCTGATGTTGCTAATCTATATGTTGTATAGAGTGTTGTTCTTTTAAGAATAGTTTACTGACATCGTACACATATCATAAGACCGCGTGACATTTTCACTGGCCCATAAAATTATTCCCAGTTGCCATGGATCCAGTAGCCCAGCTGGCTCTGCAGTTGCAGGGATTATCCATGGAGCTGACGGACATTAAGTCCAAAGTTTTGTCTCCCTCGGAGCAAACCAGATTTGAACCTAAAGTAGCTCTCCCGGACAGGTTCACTGGTGGGCGAGACAAATTTTTTACCTTCAGGGAAGCATGTAAATTGTATTTTCGGCTTCGGCCTCGATCATCAGGGAGTGAAGAGCAGAGAGTGGGAATTGTTATCTCGCTCCTTCAAGGGGACCCTCAATCCTGGGCCTTCTCCCTTCCTCCGGGATCCCCGGCTCTACAGTCAGTAGATCGATTTTTTTACTGCCCTGGGTTTGGTATATGATGACCCAGATCGGGTCTC
This sequence comes from Oophaga sylvatica, assembly GCA_033576555.1. Lineage (NCBI taxonomy): Eukaryota > Metazoa > Chordata > Amphibia > Anura > Dendrobatidae > Oophaga > Oophaga sylvatica. The sequence continues at coordinate 25,594,422 of JARQOD010000005.1, forward strand.
TCTTGCTGAGACAAAATTACGTAAGATACAGCAGGGAGATCGTCCGGCGGAGGAATTTGCTTCTGAGTTCCGTAGATGGGCCACAGATACTCAGTGGAATGACCCAGCTCTTAGGAGCCAGTTTTGTCATGGGCTTTCTGACAAATTAAAGGACGTTTTGGCTCAGTATGATTCTCCTCCATCACTGGAGGCTGCTATGGCCCTAGCTATCCGTACTGATAGACGGCTCCGGGAGAGGTGCGAGGTAACTCCGCCCCCTGTTGTTACTCCACCTACTACTAAAGTCCCTTATGTTGAGGTTCCCCTTGTCTGTTCGGAGGAGCCTATGCAGTTGGGAGGGACATCATTTCGTAGGAGGGGATTGGCGGTACGCCGCAGGACTAGAAGGTGTTTCTTCTGCGGGAAAGAGGGACATTTTGTTGGGGGATGTCCATCCCGTGCCTTGTTGAGCAAAAAGTCGCCGGAAAACTGTTAATCCCAGGTTGTGTGGTGGACGACAACCTGGGAGTATGTATTTCGTCCGCTAGTTCTTCTCAGTTCCTTGTACCAGTGGAGGTGGTGGTTGGTACGAGGGTGGAGAGATTTTCTGTTCTTCTTGATAGTGGGTCCGGGGCTAATCTGGCTGACGCTCAGTTTGCTCAGGCTCAAGGTATGCATCTGAGTGTATTGGTCAAACCGATCCCTATATTCTCCATTGACGCCAGGCCTCTCGGCCAAGGTAGCTTTGTTCATGAGGTTCATAACATTGACCTTCGGGTAGGGGCAATACATAGGGAACTATTATCTTGTTATGTGTTGGAGGGTCTACCTACTCCTATTGTGTTGGGACTTCCTTGGTTGGTTAAACATAACCCTGTGATTAATTGGCAGTCCAGAGAAATAAGCCAATGGGTGAGTTTTGTAAAAGCAACTGCATGAACACAGTCATCAGTGCGGTCGTGCCTAGTACATTGCCTCCTTTTTTGGAGGATTTTGGGGATGTTTTCTCTGAGGAGGGGTGTCAGGAGTTGCCTCCTCATCGCGTGTATGACTGCTCTATTAATTTACTTCCTGATGCTAAGTTACCTAAAGCTAGGTTATATAACCTTTCTGGTCCTGAGAGGCAGGCTATGAAAGATTATATTTCGGAAAGTCTGGCCAAAGGGCATATTAGACCTTCATCTTCCCCAGTGGCCGCGGGGTTCTTCTTTGTGAAGAAAAAAGATGGAGGCCTACGCCCTTGCTTGGATTTCCGCGAACTTAATCGGATTACTGTTCGAGATCCGTATCCACTCCCTCTGATTCCTGATCTCTTCAATCAAATTGTTGGCGCCAAATGGTTCTCTAAATTGGATCTCAGGGGGGCGTATAATCTGATTAGGATAAAAGGGGGATGAGTGGAAAACGGCGTTTAACACGCCGGAGGGACATTATGAGAACCTTGTCATGCCTTTTGGTCTGACTACTGCACCAGCAGTATTCCAACATTTTGTTAATGACATTTTTCGTCATCTGGTGGGGCTGTTTGTGGTCGTATATTTGGATGACATTTTAATTTACTCACCAGATCTTGTGTCTCACCAGGAGCATGTGAGACAGGTGTTGCAGATCTTGCGAGACAATAAACTATACGCCAAACTGGAAAAGTGTGTATTCGCCGTACAGGAACTTCAGTTTTTGGGTTTCTTGGTGTCAGCCTCCGGTTTCCGTATGGACCCTGAAAAGGTGAGAGCAGTGCTTGAATGGGATCAGCCAGAGGATCTTAAGGCTCTGCAGCGTTTTCTGGGGTTTGCTAACTACTACCGGAAATTTATTTGTAATTTCTCATCTGTTGTCAAACCTCTCACTGACATGACAAGAAAAGGGACGGATTTTTCTAAATGGTCGGACAAAGCTTGCCAAGCTTTTTCCTCTTTGAAAAAATGTTTTGCTTCGGCACCCGTTCTCATCCAACCAGATGCATCACAGCCGTTCGTTGTGGAGGTGGACGCGTCTGACGTAGGGGTGGGTGCAATATTGTCCCAGGGTCCGTCCCCTGGTAAATGGCATCCGTGCGCTTTCTTTTCTAAAAAATTGTCGTCCGCCGAAAGGAATTATGATATCGGCAATAGGGAACTTTTGGCCATTAAGTTGGCTTTTGAAGAATGGCGTCACTTTTTGGAGGGGCAGTCCACCCGGTCACCGTCATTACTGATCACAAGAACCTGCTGTATTTGGAATCTGCTAAGCGTCTGAATTCCAGACAAGCTCGATGGTCGTTGTTTTTTACCAGGTTTAATTTTGTTGTCGCTTATCGCCCTGGATCTAAGAATATTAAGGCGGATGCCTTGTCTCGCAGTTTCCCAGGGGCCGGGAAAATGGATGACCCGATTCCTATCCTTCAGGAGGGGGTGGTAGTGTCGGCTGTATGTTCTGAGCTTGAGGAGGAGGTGTTAGAGGCTCAGGGGGACGCCCCTGCAGGACCTCCAGGGAGACTGTTTGTCCCAAATCAGTTGAGACAAAAGGTTATTGAGGCACATCATAATTCTGCTTTAGCAGGACATCCAGGGAGTAAGGCTACTTTAGATCTCCTTTCTCGCCGGTTTTGGTGGCCTAACGTTAATAAAGATGTTTTAACTTTTGTCGCGTCCTGTGGGGTTTGTGCTCGCTCTAAGACCCCTCATACCCGTCCGTCTGGGACCCTCTTACCCTTGAAACTTCCGGAGCGTCCATGGACTCATTTGTCTATGGACTTCATCACGGACCTTCCTCAGTCGTCAGGGAAGACTGTCATACTGGTGGTTGTTGACAGGTTCAGTAAGATGGCACATTTCATTGCTCTTCCTGCCCTCCCTAATGCTAAAACTCTGGCGCAGGTGTTCATTGGGGAGATTGTGAGACTTCATGGGTTGCCTTCTGATGTGGTGTCAGATAGGGGTCTCAGTTTGTGTCCAAGTTTTGGAGGGCATTTTGTTTACGTCGGGGATGCAATTGTCATTTTCCTCGGCTTTTCATCCGCAGACCAATGGTCAGACAGAGCGTCTGAATCAAAGCCTAGAGACTTATCTTCGGTGTTTTGTCTCAGAGAACCAGGAGGACTGGTCTTCTTTCTTGCCTCTGGCAGAGTTCGCTCTTAACAACAGGCGGAGCGAGTCCACTGGTAAGTCCCCGTTTTTTGGGGCATATGGTTTTCATCCCCAGTTTTGTACATTCAATGGGGGGGCCCTTCTGGGGTTCCTGAGGAGGAGCGTTTCTCGTCGTCACTTGCTTCAGTGTGGAGAGGTGTATTGAATAATCTGAGTGCTATGGGGAACCGTATAAACGTATGGCTGATAGGAGGAGAGTTTCTGGTCCAGATCTTAATGTGAACGATCTGGTATGGTTGTCTACCAGGAATATAAAACTTAAAGTTCCCTCCTGGAAGCTGGGCCCCAGATTCATCGGGCCGTACAGGATCAGTTCCATAATTAATCCTGTGGCATTTCGTCTGGACCTCCCTCCTACGTTTAAAATCCACAATGTGTTCCACAAGTCATTACTTAAGAGGTACGTGGCACCAGTCATACCATCACCTCTACCTCCTCCTTCCAGTGGTGGTCAATGGTAACTTGGAGTTTCAAGTGTCAAAGATCATTGACTCACGTCTGAATCGCTGGTCCCTTCAGTACTTGGTGCATTGGAAGGGGTATGGTCCAGAGGAGAGGACGTGGGTTCCTGCGTCTGACATTAACGCAGATCGTTTGGTGCGGACCTTCCACAGAACTCACCCGGGCAAACCTGGCCCTGAGGGTCCGGAGGCCCCTCGTAGAAGGGAGGGTACTGTCATGTGTGCATCGCCACGAAAATCGTCGCGGTTGCACATTCTGACTTCTCACAGCTGAGTTGCTGTTTCTTTGTGTTTGGCAGTTAGGGAGTTAATTCTGTCTGTGCTCAGTTCTGGGACTGGGTGCAGTTTCTCCCGGCTGCAATTAATTATTTGTTGATTGGTTTCCTTTAAATCTCTGGTTGTCTGTGTTGGGAGTTGCCAGTGAAATTCTTCATGCAGACCACAGATAGGATTGTATCTGTATAGACTTAAGTTAAAGAGCTCCTTAGTTGTTTTAAGCTCACCTTGCTTAGAGTTTAATATCCCAGATCATTTATGTTCCTTCTGTGTTTGAGTGTGTATGCAAGTCTGTGTTTTCTCCAGTCTGTCTTATATGTCTAATCTGTGTATTTAGCAGAGATCAGCCCATATCCCTTTGGTGGTAATCAGTATCCTTCTTAGGACTGATTACAGGGTTCAGGGACTGATAGGAAACAGGGTTAGGCTGGAGACTTGGACCTCTGAACCATTATCAGTACCTCCAAGGTGAGGGATTAGTTAGGACCCCAGTTTAGGGTCAGGTTAGACCCCCGGTCCTCCTCTTTCCTGTGACAGTGTATCAAGTCCTCAAGATTAACCCTGAGTTCAACGGATATCGTGTCAGGTAAATCTATTCTATATTTACATGCTGATGTTGCTAATCTATATGTTGTATAGAGTGTTCTTTTAAGAATAGTTTACTGACATCGTACACATATCATAAGACCGCGTGACACCTGGTCCTTCCGATCCCGGAATGGGCCACAGATAGATCTCTCACGGTCTGTGCCCAGGACCCTTTCTACATGCTACTTGAAGCAGCTTCTTCCTGGAGAAGAACTTTCTAGAAGATCCAGTCAGGGACTGACTGACTAAATTCCACACACACAGCCTCAGTCTGCTGCTAACTCCACCCACTCTTACACTTTGTTGACCAGACTGGTATGAGACCATCCTCCCATAGGGTCCATCCATATGACCAGCGGGTCTAACGTGTATGTTGGATGCAGGTGTTGGAGTCTAAGGGTTGTGCTCCCTCCTTACCTAGGAGTGGGGTGTCACACCTCTGGCTGAGGTGCAACACCTCTGTGGTGACTGGACCCTCAGGAGCGCCACACATTCTAGGTTCTTCAAAGTAGCCACCTTTTGCTTTGATTACTGCTTTGCACACTCTTGGCATTATCTTGATGAGCTTCAAGAGGTAGTCACCGGAAATGGTCTTCCAACAATCTTGAAGGAGTTCCCAGAGATGCTTAGCACTTGTTGGCCCTTTTGCCTTCACTGTGGTCCAGCTCACCCCAAACCATCTCGATTGGGTTCAGGTCTGGTGACTGGGGGCCAGGTTATCTGGTGTAGCATCCAATCACTCTCCTTCTTGGTCAAATAGCCCTTGCACAGCCTGGAGGTGTGTTTGGGGTCATTGTCCTGTTGAAAAATAAATGATGGTTCAACTAAACACAAACCGGATGAGTAGTATAGGAGGTATTCCTTTCGTCAAACTCAATCTGACAGGTCGTCACGCCCCCTATCATTTTATCCGTCTCCTTGTGGATTTGATCTGTCTGGGAAATCAGGACTGGTGAATCTGGGAAAGTTCTAGCAAAGTGATTCATGATTTTATATTCCTCTATTTATATTTTATCCGTCTCCTTGTGGATTTGATCAGTCTGTGGTCTGGGGGAAAGCTCTATCAAAGTGATTCTTGATTTTATAAGCCTCAAAACTTTTTGTGGGAGAGATTTTAAGTCCAGCAGTAAATGTATGTTAAAAGATAGACTTTTTTTTAGCCTGCCACAGCCGCAGAAGTGGGTTTGTGAAATGAAGGACAGGTTTTATTTGAAGTCTCGCCTTATAACACATTTTGGTTTATTTCTTAGTAGTTTATGTACAGCCTAAAAGGATTTTATTGTACAGTATCATTCAGTATAAAAGGATTTTTATACGTATGTAAAACACTAAATGTATGTGAAAGATAGTTATTTTTTTAGCCAGCCAAATCCCTATGTGAATGTCTGTTTCACTTGATCGAAACTTATCTCTTAGTTGACTATTTAGAGACCAATTATCACATAGGTGAAAATGAGGAGCTGGAGTTTCTATGTATTTTTAATTGCAGAACTTTCTGTGGGAGCATATAACTGGTTTCTAGCAGCTGTTGCTGATTATGCCAGGGGGGGGAGGTAGGAATTTTTAGGTTTCATTAATTGTAGCACAAAAATATACAGACAGGTCAAGGGATTGTCTCTAGACAGGCACAATCAAATGTGGCTACTTGGTCATTATATGCTGGAGTAATTCTCAATATTATATGATAGTATGCATCTCATTTTATATTCATGTATGTGAAAGACAAACTTTTTAGCATGCCAGTGTATCTACTCTCATCCGCTATTTTAAATAGTTACCATATGAATATTGTAGCGAATCAAGCTGTATTAAATTGATTACTAACACGATTCCAGCAACTTGATAACAAATTCCCAGCAAATTCATTATTTTGGGACATGCCCAGTCCTATTTTTAAAGATGGTAACCCCTCAGATATAAAAGAGACATGTTGGGACATGTCCAGGCCTATTTCGGGACATGCCCAGTCCTATGCAACGATTTTGACCAGCATTCAACAAAAATCGGGTTACGTGTGCTTTTATACTAGATTTTACTGTAATAAATAAACATATAGCATTACACACCCCGAAGATATCATATGGCTAGCGCAGCGCATTAAAATGTATTAAAAGACCCGACAACGCTGCTGCGTGTTAGATTAGGCCGCTGAGCAAGCTTTCCCCATAAAGAATTTAAGAAAAGTTTGGAGATCTGCTTTTTAGCAGGGGCGACGACTATATTTTCAGGCTGTAACCGCACACCCTCTTTTTCAAGAAAACGGTCATTGTACTGCCTTTTTCTTGCCTTCATCAGTGCACCAGCTAGGATACCCTGAGGCTTCCTGCTTATCCCTATGGTGTAGTTTAATGTAGCGAGCAAACAGATCATCGCTGGTGTTTGGAAAATGCCATATTTCATAGATGCGGGCGATCCGGTAGCCTTTATCTAACAGCTCGAGCTCTATAGTGCACCAGGTACCTGTCAGGGAGCGTTCTTCATCACTATGTCTGCACTCTGCCTGTGAACTTACAGCGCATATATAGCAAAGGGGGAACATTAATTTTTGGCGAGTTTTACCGGTAGAACGGGAAAAAATAAATCTCTCGGGGGGGGGGGGGGAGGACCTTGACTTTAGCAAAGCCAAAGTATTTTTAATGAAACCAAAATTGTTGTAGATGCCGGGCTGCCCTACAGGCTATGTTTTAGTTTTGTTTACAAAGGGGTACAGGCTGCTGAAATCGTAGTAATGTAAAGTCTCATCAGCTTCCACTTGATAGAGCTTAATGGCATTAGTTCGACCCCCATAAAGCCTATCGCGGGGGTCTAAGGGAGCGGGGAAATCAATTTGATGGAGAGATGCATGAATGTTAGAATCATTTTTAACCATTTCACGCCACTCATGCTCCCACAACACTCTATGGTGTACCCGCAGGTCTGTAGGTAATGTTTTTAGCTAAAAGGCACGATATAATTGCCAGTAGGTGGTGTTTCTGGCCTTATATGCATCATTTTCATTATAGCACGACGGACAGCTGTGGAAAAAACAAACCTGAAATTCAAAAGCTATGTGCTGGTTGTTAACATAGGCATAGCCATCTAGAAAATACTGCACGAGTTGTTTTTCACCCCCTCTCAAGGCATGCTGAATGTCAATGTTCTCGGCATGCGCTACATACATGAACCACTGTATAGCCGGGGATGAGTAGCTCTTTTTCGCCTTGTGATAATTATCACCAGACAGAGGCCAGGGTGATGAGTTGAAAAGGGTCAATACAGCTGCTCTCCACAACCATTTCTTTTTGAATGTCACAGTATTTTTAACATTTTTCAGCGTCATTTCCATAATGCGCTCTCTATAGATCTCACAGGCACGTGTCAAAATTTCAGATTTTAGTTCACTCTTGAAGTCAAAAAGTGTGCGTTTCTGACTCTCATGCCAAGCCAGGAACTCTACCGTCGCACCCTGTGCCATGTACTCTAACCCATATTTCACATCGGGTATGGGACCTACATAGTTTTGGTGTTCTCAGGAATTAAAAAAGTGTGGAAAACTGAAAATCCCATGGCCGAAGGTAATTTACTGAGCTACATGGGGATAAAATTTAGTGAGTCTATGAACCTTATAGACAAATTGGGCAACGTCACACACAAGAGCCGGCCACCTTGGGCTATCAGCTTTACCTGTAGTTTTTCAAAAATCAGCTCCTTAACAATAAAGTAAGAATCATACCGTCCAGCATTGTGGGCTATAAATGTATAGCCTGAAAATTTCCCGCTGGTAAAGAACAGTAGAAAGTCGTGTGTACAACTATCACCTTCAAACTCCCATCGCTATCACAAGCACTATTACCTACAGAGGCGGCCTCATGAGAATTTTTTTTTGTATGTGCGTATCAAGATGCTCGCTGCTTTGACCGAATGTTTGCTCATGAATGTTGACATCTCCAGGGTCATCATAGTTGTGTAAATGGGCTGTGAGATCGTGTAACAACCCCTAGGGCAGTGATGGTTAACCTTGGCAATCCAGCTGTTGTAAAACTACAACTCCCAGCATGCCCTTGCAACCTGCAGCAGTTGAGGCATGCTGGGAGTTGTAGTTCTCCAACAGCTGGAGTACCAAGGTTCGCCATCACTGCCGTAGGGGGTAATGCGTGATCATTTTAATTATATTTTCAACTCATAATCATCTGTTCTTAGTCAGACAAGTTTATTTAAATTCACAGAAGTTGAGTGTACATTTGCATAATTTTGTTTAAAATCGCATAGTTCGGCAATAATGTCGGGTGTTGGACACGCACTTATCAGTCTCTCATACGTGTCGCAGAAAGATTTTAGTCTGTTCTGCGCGGGTTTATTATGCGCGTACTGTGCAGACATGTCAAGAAACATTTTGGTGTGTTCATCAGTCCATATGGGTGTTGGTGTGTAAGGTGATCGACCATCATCCTTCTGCTTCTTACTTACACAACGTCGCGATACAGCGCGTTTCTTTGGCGTTAATGCATCAGTTGAATTGATAGCTGCTTCTGCCGCGTTGCTATTTGCAGATTGACACAGACGTATATTCTTACGCCTACTACTCTCTGTATTCCCGGGGTGTGCGGTTGTCGCTGCGCTTTCTCCACGATCCGCGACACACCTGAGTGAAAGAGGCTCTGTTCTCACAGCTGCTCTGTTCTCATATCCATAATTGCGCTGTTGCAAAACTCGCTAATGACGCTCCTCCGTAACTAAAGAAAAGATACGTGGTGTAGTTAACCGCTAATCGGGCGAAATATAGGAAAAGCTACAGGCTCCACTTTACGCTGATTCAACGCAATATTTGTAAAGCTACCAGCACCGATTATCTGTGAAACCGTTGCATGATTGTTTGCATAAGTACACTATAGAGCGGCCTAGACATATATACTTACAAGTATGCCCCGGGTGCTGATCTACAGAGAATGCTGAATTAACAGACATCTCGCTGCTCGATCGCCGCCGTATGGGGCTGTTTTCTCCCTCAAACTGCAACCTCACGGGCGATACTTTAGCAGCTGTAAATAAAATATAACATACATGAATGCACAAAACACTCACAAAGCTAACTTGACACATATAAATAAAATATATCTTCTAGTTAGCGCAGAAATGATATCTACATGTATAAGTACACTATAGAGCGGCAAAGACCTATATGCTTACAAGTATGAGTCGTGTAGTGTAGTTCAGAGACTGGTGAATTAACCGGTGTGGAGTTGCTCGGTCGCTGGCGTATTGGGATGTTTTCTTTTACAAACTGCAATCTCCTGCACACTAGTTTAACATCTGTAAATAAAATATAACTATTAGCCGCCTCAGAAATGATATCTACACGGGCCACACGCACAAAGCTAGCGTAACGCGCGTAAATAAAATATATCTAGTAGTTATCGGGGGGACACAGGCTACAGAGGATACAAACACATGAAAGTGAGAATCGTGCATGTTTCAAGGACCCGCTACCTTTTCTATTCCTGCGCGGTGTGCTTATCGAATCACCCCATCTTTTAGGAGCGCAGGGTATCGTGAGAGTTAGAGGATTATAGTCCGGTTCTACGAACTCGACAAATGAATCCTGGGGATCCTCCATGATCTCAACATAGGAATCGCGATGCTCGAGCGGCGCAGCCGCTGCAGTGTTTCCAACCGCCCAGTCCGCTTGGAGTCGAGCTGTATCTGTATGAGAAAATGTATTTAATTCCCCGTCTAGATACATAGGTTTAAAACATCTGATATAGCTATAGGTTTCTTGCCTGTGACAGACTGGTGAGAGCTGGATGCTCGTCGCCTGATAGCAGAGTTGCTATCCTCTAACAGGTTCTGTGTAATGAACAGATTCCCATAGGCGCCATTGTGAAGCGCACTCTCTTCTTAAATAAGGAAGAATGAAATATATCATATATATATATATATATATATATATATATATATATATATATATATATATATATATATATATATATATATATATATATATATATATATATATATATATATATATATATATATATATATATAATTACACACAAAGCGCAGACTCAGACAGCCTGAGACAATACGGCATACACTATATACGGTATAAAACTTACCCGATTGTTTGGGTCAAAGCAAAGCATCATATTGACGGCGAGAATATCTGGACTCCATCTTGAATTAAAAGGGGCCGGTATTGAGTAGGGCATGCATTGTTACACCTTAACAACGCAACGTATATTACTACAAGTTTATATTATTAAAACAGATCTAGCACCTAAAATAAAATTAACTGTATGAATTTTAGCACCAGTCTATATTTATTAATAGTAAGCGACCTAAATTTTACCTCTACCGCGTAAATATGACATTAAACAACACCATCTTTAAAAATAGGACTGGGCATGTCCCAAAATAATGAATTTGAGGTGAATTTGTTATCAAGTTGCTGGAATCGTGTTAGTAATTTAATACAGCTTGATTCGCTACAATATTCGTATGGTAACTATTTAAAATAACGGATGAGAGTAGATACCCTGCTAAAAAGTTTCTTTCACATACATGAATATAAAATGAGATGCATACTATCATATAATATTGAGAATTACTCCAGCATATAATGACCAAGTAGCCACATTTGATTGTGCCTGTCTAGAGAGAATCCCTTGACCTGTCTGTATATTTTTGTGTTACAATTAATGAAACCTAAAAATTCCTACACCCCCCCCCCCCTGGCATAATCAGCAACAGCCGCTAGAAACCAGTTTTATGCCCCACAGAAAGTTCTGCAATTAAAAATACACAGAAACTCCAGCTCCTCATTTTCACCTATGTGATAATTGGTCTCTAAATAGTCTACTAAGATATAAGTTTCTATCAAGTGAAACAAACACTCACATAGTTTTTTAGCCAGCCAAATCCCTATCTTTCACATACATTTAGTGTTTTACATATGTATAAAACAATCCTTTTATACTGAATGATACTGTACAATAAAATCCTTTTAGGCTGTACATAAACTACTAAGATATAAACCAAAATGTGTTATAAGGCGAGACTTCAAATAAAACCTGTCCTTCATTTCACAAACCCACTTCTGCGGCTGTGGCAGGCTAAAAAAAGTATCTTTTACATACATTTACTGCTGGACTTAAAATCTCTCCCACAAAAAGTTTTGAGGCTTATAAAATCAAGAATCACTTTGATAGAGCTTTCCCCCAGACCACAGACTGATCAAATCCACAAGGAGACGGATAAAATATAAATAGAGGAATATAAAATCATGAATCACTTTGATAGAACTTTCCCAGATTCACCAGTCCTGATTTCCCAGACAGATCAAATACACAAGGAGACGGATAAAATGATAGGGGGCGTGACGACCTGTCAGATTGAGTTTGACAAAAGGTATACCTCCTATACTACTCGGATGGAATAGCATGCCACTGCAAGATGCTGTGGTAGCCATGCTAGTTCAGTATGCCTTCAATTTTGAATAAATCCCCAACAGTGTCACCAGCAAAGCACCATCACACCTCCTCCTCCTCCATGATTCACGGTGGGAACCAGGCATGTAGAGTCCATCCCTTCACCTTTTCTGCGTCGCACAAAGACACAGTGGTTGGAACCAAAGATCTCAAATTTGGACTCATCAGGCCAAAGCACAGATTTCCACTGGTCTAATGTCCATTCCTTGTGTTTAGCCCAAACAAGTCTCTACTGCTTGTTGCCTGTCCTTAGCAGAGGTTTCCGAGCAGCTATTTTACCATGAAGGCCTGCTGCACAAAGTCTCCTCTTAACAGTTGTTGTAGAGATGTATCTGCTGCTAGAACTCTGTGTGGCATTGACCTGGTCTCTAATCTGAGCTGCTGTTAACCTGCGATTTCTGAGGCTGTTGACTCGGATAAACTTATCCTCAAGCAGAGGTGACTCTTGGTCTTCCTTTCCTGGGGCGGTCCTCATGTGAGCCAGTTTCTTTGTAGCGCTTGATGGTTTTTGCAACTGCACTTGGGGACACTTTCAAAGTTTTCCCAATTTTTTGGACTGACTGACCTTCATTTCTTAAAGTAATTATGGCCACTTGTTTTTCTTTACTTAGAATTTGTATTATGGCAAGAAAAAAGCAGCTAACAGTCTATTCAGTAGGACTATCAGCTGTGTATCCACCAGACTTCTGCACAACACAACTGATGGTCCCAACCCCATTTATAAGGCAAGAAATCGCTTATTAAACCTGACAGGGCACACCTGAGAAGTGATTACCATTTCTGTTGACTACCTCTTGAAGCTCATCAAGAGAATGCCAAGAGTGTGCAGAGCTGTCATCAAAGCAAAAGGTGGCTACTTTGAAAATATGTCTTATATTCTAGGTTCTTCAGTTGTTACACACTTTTTTGTTAAGTATATAACTCCACATGTGTTAATTCATAGTTTTGATGCCTTCAGTGTGAATGTACAATTTTCAGTCATGAAAATACAGAAAAATCTTTAAATGAGGTGTGTCTACACTTTTGGTCTGTACTGTACATTAGATCTGTTTATTCATGCCTTTTGGCGTTCTTGTATTTAATTTCAAAGTTCATGATGCTTCTTTTTATTTTAAAATACATGATCTGTCTCCTTCCCTTTTGGGTGGAGGGACTTTTTCGATTATATTCACTTTGAGGCTGTTCAGATCTCTATTACGGCAATTCATACAATTCTGTAAAGCACCTGAAGGACTGCGTGTAATTTTATTTAATGTGTCATGTGTTCTGAGATGGGTGTGCGCAGAGTTCTGGTAGTGCACCCAACATATTGTACTCTACATTTTTTATATGTTATGACATAGATAACTTCATAAACTGTGATACAAATCAATATATTTAATTTTCCATGTCATCTGCCATTGATTTGCATTCCTTGGTAATTGTACACGTATGGACACAGTCCACATTTTTGTCTGCATCTGAAGGAGCCGATAATTGATAACCAGTTTTTAGATTTTTGGTTACTAGGTGTTCTTTGTGTTCAAACGTGGCTTTGCAATTGGTAATCAAATTTACATTCATTTCATAAAATATTTTTAGTGCATTATCTGTGCATAAGTTACATTTATGATATTTATCACTTGATGATTAATACTTTAGTTTGCAGAAATCACTACTGATTGTTTGAATTGAATTGTTTTGTGTTTTTAGACTATTTTCTATTCTAGTCTTTGAATTGGCATTTTTTGGCACGGTTTTAAAGCCTCTTTTGAATAACCACGTTTCTGGAAGCTTGCATTAATGACAGAGCATGCAGTTATATAATTGCTGTCTAAAGTGCAACAGCGTTTGGCTCTAATATCCACAGGTGAATGTAAGTTGTGTAGGACGTGTCTGGGATATTAGCGTGTGGCATATAATGGTGAGTTCCCTGCTGTGGTTTTCTTGTAAAGTTCACATTTTGTCATTTAAGGATGGATCGCCACATAATAAAATATCAAGAAAGGGAATTTTGTCTGGATCGTAATTGTAGGTGAATCTGATATCATCCTGATTATCATTTATATTTGCAATGAAATTAGGAATAGTTGGTTCACCTCCCCTCCGTATAATTATGAAGTCATCAATATAATGTCCATACCAAATAATGGATGGTAGATATACAATGTATCTAACACATATCTGTTTCTTTTCCCACCAAATTAAGAAAATATTTGCTAAGGCCCATGACAATTTAGCACCCGTAGAGGAACCTTGGCGTTGGATATAAAATCCACTAATGTTGGAATATTTATTGACACATAGAAAAATAATTATCACTTCCAATATAAATTCTATTAGCTCATTTGAGTAGTTTGTATAATTGTGAAGTTGTTCATACATTGCCATAATTGCTAGATTGTGCGGTAATCCATAAATCTTTATCCCATATCATTTTCTCCATCATATTGAGGACATGTTTATGGTCTTGAATATAACTAGGATAAATTTGAATTATTGGTTGTAGACTATCTTCTAACCATTTACAGAGATTCTCTGAAATAGACCCAATTCCCAACACTGTGGGTCTGAATGGTGGAGGAAACTTTTGTAAATGTGTCTTGGGAACAGCGTTGGAAAGTTGAGCTCTTGGATATTCTGGGTTGAGATATTCCATTTGTTATTTATGACATCTGTATCCATTCCATGTTGTGGAAGTGATGATAATTTATCTTTGATTTGTTTGGTAGGGTTATTAGATATTTTGCAGTACACCATTTTATTCTGTAAGATGCTAAGGATTTCCTTTCATACAGTCCTGTCAAGTGTCACAATAGATTCATTTTTATCTGATATTTTTAGGACAATATTTTCATTGGCTCTTAAAGTATTTAATGCTCTTTGTTCAGATTGTTCAAGATTACAATTCATACAATTTTTTTTTACCATGATTGTTTGGTATTATGTTGCCCATTAATACAGTATCTATTCTTGAGTACATTTCATTGGTTTGTAACCCTCAAAAACTTGTTTAAAAATGTATTTTATTAAATTTCCCGTACATTGGGTATTAAATATTATTGGAATCATTTTGGTGGTATGTAACTCGCCAAAAATTGTTCAAAATCTTTTCAGTGTTTTGCTCATCCATAGAGTATTGAATGTTCTTGGGTAGATTTAGGTGGTATCAAACCCTAAAACTTTTTTCACAAATGTATCTTTATTATATTGCTCACCCATACAGTATTGCGTGTTCTTAGCTAGATTTTGCTGTGATATAACTGTGTAGCCCTGGTATGTAAGGCACACATTATCCTGGAGTCTGCACAGAAAGGTAACAGTTAAAGCTCATATCATCCATTCACACTTTACACACCCTCGGGGTATATAAGCTAGTGACATGCAGCAGAGGTGGGGAGTAGTGAGGAGTCTTCCAGGAAGTGAAGTGAAAGACAGTCACTCAGTTGGTTCCTGTCAGCAGTTCATAAAGTGGAGGCTAGTAAGGGTGAGCCAGTTCATCTTAGCCTAGTCAGAGCTGTTCCTTAACCTGAAGACAGAGACAGCTTTGAAGAAAGGAAAGTTTGCAGCAGAAACTTCAGTCGCCTGTCCCAAGGACAGTGAAGTTCAGTCGATGTGTTCCTGAACTAGGAGAATACTGAGAATCTGTCAGCAAGCTCCAAGGAAGAAGCAAGAAAGGATTGACTTGTACTATCCTAGGAAGTGTGCAGTGCCTGTGTTGAGACTGGAAAGCAGGGCGAAGGGCACAGTGGAGAGGACGGAGCAGTGCCTTAGGTAGTGAATTGCCTACACTAATTATCCGGTCACTGGGGACCGAGGAGTTGCTATTGATTCACTCATAGTAATGGGACAACCAGAGTCTTACTGGACCTTAGGTCGCAGAAAGCAGCCCTTGAAGTGTCGGTACGTAATCGGGGTCAGGAGGATCAAGGACTTTTAGCTAGGCCTAGTATAGAAGGACTCTGTTCCCACCACATAGAAGGCTCCACCACAAAACTGACCGGGCAATACAGCTATAGAGTTAGCTGGAGTATTTGGAGTTAACTTGGCTCCATGCTAGTTGGACTCATCATATTGAAAGTTAAGGAGGCCTCTAACCTGCTCTGCTGTTACCTGGACGTGCAGTCTCCACCCCGACCAGCTCCCCGGGACCTGCCTAAACATCTGACAAGTAAAAGATATGGAAAGACGCTGGATGGTGTGAGACTGATTCATTTATCTGCACCCTACATTATTAATACCATAGACTTTGAGGGACCAGTCCCACCTGTGGGGGACCCGTCATCTAGCTGCCACAACATCCCCTCAGAGATCTACTGCAGCGCTGGTCTTAGTGATCAGACAACTACAGGTGGCGTCACGAACTGTTATCTACCAAATCCCCCTGTAAATAAACCCTTTAACGCCTGACCGCCAGGGACACGGAATGAGCCACGCTACCAGTGACATTCCCTATAGAAATCTACAGGCTCGGCTCCGAGTACCCCATAGCCCTGGTAACCCACAATTGTGGTGCGGGTCACACATAACCCTCCAAAAATGTGTTTAAAATGTTATCAGTATTTTATTGCTCATTCATAGACTTTTCATATTCTTGGGTAGATTTCAGTGGTATATAAGCCTCAAGAAACTTGCTAAAAATGTATTGTTATTATATGGGGTATTACATTTTCTTGAGTACATTTTGTAGCTTTTGTCGCTATATAAGTCTAAAAAGACTATTTCTATATTATGTCGGCATTATATTGATAATCCATTGACTATTCTGTGGTCTCGAATATATTTCGATGGTACATAAACATCTTCATTCTCGCCTGTCTTTCACTCCATAATAACTCTATAAATAACCCATTAAAGATATTGAAGACATTTCTGGTGTCCATTACAGTAAATATGAGAGCGTGTATAGAATAAGGGGGAGAAGGCAGATCACTATTGATGCAATTCTGCCCAATAAGGAAAGTTTGTTTTTTCCACCATTGCATTTTTCTTCTCACTTTATCTACCAGGGACAATAACTTAATCATAATAATCCTCACCGCAGGGTGACACATTGATCCCCAGATATTTTACAGACCATTCCTCAGCCACAATTTCTCTATCACATGTATGTATCGGAATACAGGCTGGTTTAGCCCAATTGATTGTCAGATACAGATCAGACCCCATGTTCTTTCTCCTTCAGACCATCACTATAGTGTAAAGGGACAGCCGCGGGGCCGATGCACTGGAAGCTGCTACATATTTTACCTCTGTAGTCTCTGTTCGTCTGGGGTGTTCTCCTCCTATGAGCGAGCATACGGAGCAATTATTCAGAATCCCAAATCACGTCAAACAGTTCTGCTTTATTTTCCTCTGGACACAGCACATCCAAGACTCCATAAGCACTTCTTAATCGATACCAGCAATACATTCTTCACAATTTTACCTCTTCTCTGCTACACCAGAATGGACCACTAAGTATTGACGGGACGAGGAGCACGGCACTTCGATCTCTTCCCCTGGAGACACTTCAAGCCAGCATAAGAAAAACACAACTACTAGGTCATCCACCCAACTCTGGTTATCCTGCCGGATACTTCTGATGGCCCATTCGCTTCTCCGCTCATGCATGACCTCTTCTGCTGAGCGTTCCCACAGTGGTTCTTCCACTGGACTACTGCTAGGTAAACCTGTTATGATTTGGTAGCTGAGGAGAGCAGGCAAAAAGGAAATACACCAGAGCAGTTGGAAACTATGAGATTGCAGTACCCTGACTAACCACCACAACTAGAGGCAGCCGTGGAGCGTTCCTACATTGGTCCTAGACGCCTCGTCACAGCCTGAGAAACTAACTACACCTAAAGATAGAAAGAGGAAAGCTATCTGCCCCGGAGCAGATCCCCAAAGAACATAGAAAGCCCCCAAACATGTAATGGCGGTTAGACAAGAAGAAATACTGATAGACAGAAAATAGTATGAGCAAACGTTGGGGCCCAAACTTACTAAATAGAAAAGGATAGGAAGGGCACTTACTGCAATCCCAAAAAACCCTGAAAAGCACCAACTCTACTAATTTCAAAAACCTGAGATCACACGACCTCTACCACCTAAATTAGTTCTCTGGTGTAACCAAAAACAAAACAGCAGCCACTGAGAAAACTGGAAAAAGCAAATGTACAAACATCAGTAACTGAACTGAGAGGCAAAAGCCCCCAGAGGGGACCCTGAAGGCCCCCACAGAAGTGCAGGACAAAATGCAAAAATCAAGCACAAAAACAAAAAGAAGAAAACGTCTTATCTGTTAGCAGGAGATTCAGACACAACACAGCAGGCTTCCAAGGAAACAGGAATCAAGGATTGAGACCAGAACAATTGATCACTGGCAACCCTGATGGGAAGGTGACTCCCTTATATAAGACCAGTCAGTAACACCTGATTCCCAATCCTCACAATCTTCACTGGACAGTCCAGTACCGTTTGTAACCACCAGAGGGAGCTTCTGCTCAGAACTCATTTCCAGCCTATTCACAACAGTACCCCCCCCTTGAGGAGGGGTCACCGAACCCTCATTTGAGCAACCAGGTCGGTCAGGATGAGTTCTATGATACGCACGGATGAGTCTCCTAGCATGGATGTCCGAAGCAAACACCCAAGAATTGTCTTCCTGACCATAACCTCTCCACTTAACCAAATACTGGAGTTTCCGTCTAGAAAAACGAGAATTCAATATTTTCTCAACCACATACTCCAGATTGCCCTCAACCAAAACAGGGTCAGGAGGCACAGTAGTAGGAACCACTGGCTCAACAAACCTCTTCAACAAGGACTTGTGGAACACGTTATGGATCTTAAATGTCCCTGGAAGAAGCAAACGAAAAGAAACAGGGTTAAGAATCTCCATGATCTTAGAAGGTCCAATGAACCTAGGCTTAAATTTAGGAGATGCCACTCTCATAGGAATATTTTTTGAGGACAACCAGACCAAGTCCCCCACTTTAAACCGAGGACCATCAGTCCTATGCCGGTTAGCAAACCGCTGGGCCCTCTCCTGAGAGAGGGACAACCTCTCCACTACCTGGTCCCAAATCTGTTGCATACGCTCCACAACAGTCAACACCTGGACATACAGAAGCCTCCGTCTGTCCAGAAGAAAATCGAGGGTGAAACCCAGAATTACAGAAAAATGGAGACATCAAAGTGGCAGAGCTAGCCCTATTATTAAGAGCAAACTCAGCCAAAGGCAAAAAAGAGACCCAGTCATCCTGATCAGCAGACACAAAGCATCTTAGATAAGTCTCCAATGTCTGGTTTGTTCTCTCAGTTTGACCATTGGTCTGAGGATGAAACGCCGAGGAGAAAGACAATTGAACACCAATTTTAGAACAAAAGGTCCTCCAAAATCTGGAAACAAACTGGACTCCTCTGTCAGACACAATGTTCTCAGGAATGCCGTGTAAACGAACCACGTGCTGAAGGAACAAAGGCACCAATTCAGAGGATGAAGGCAACTTAGGTTTTCCAAGATGATACATCTTGTGCCATTACCTATTGCAAATCACCCAGATGACGGTCATTCTCTGAGAAACAGGGAGGTCGGAAATGAAATCCATAGAGATATGGGTCCATGGTCTCTTGGGCACCGGTAATGGCATCAACAAACCACTAGAACGATAGCAAGGCTTGGAGCGAGAGCAAGTCACGCAGGACTGCACAAACTCCCTGACATCACGAGACAAGGTAGGCCACCAAAAGGACCGACAAACCAAGTCCCTGGTACCAAAAATTCCGGGATGACCGGCCAACGCGGAACAATGAATCTCAGACATTACACTCTTTTTCCACTGGTCCGGGACAAACCGTTTCCAACAGGGCAGCGCTCGGGCTTATCTTCCTGGCACCCCTCCAGAGCCAGTCTCAAATTGGGCGAGATGGCGGAAAGAACTACACCCTCTTTCAAAATAACAGAAGGATCAGATAACTCAGGAGAGTCCGCCAGGAAACTCCTCGAGAGGGCATCCGCCTTAACATTTTTAGTGCCAGGAAGAAATGAAACCACAAAATTAAAACGTGTGAAAAACAAGGCCCATCTGGCCTGTCTAGGGTTAAGTCGCTTGGCAGATTCCAGATAAACTAGATTCTTATGGTCAGTAAGGACCACCACCTGATGTTTGGCTCCCTCCAGCCAATGTCTCCACTCTTCAAAAGCCCACTTCATGGCCAATAACTCCCGATTACCCACGTCATAATTACGTTCAGTGGGAGAAAATTTTCGAGAGAAAAAGGCACAAGGGTTACTTTTAGAGGTCTCTGGATGTAAGGTTCTGTGTACATGTTTCTGAAACTCAGTTTGTTCGTCAGCCATTTTACTTTCTGTCTTGCTGCAGCTATCTTGCCCTCAGTCAATATGGAGTTTCCAGCTTGCATGTTCCCGCCCTGATTCTCTCCTTTTGCTTCTTAAGCAGCCACAGCTGAGCAATCAGTGCTTCAGAATCTAGCCTGCAGTGAACCTGACTCCTGAAGCCTTGGACCTTGTACTCCAGCTATTCCTACTGAGGAACTCTGAAGCACTTGTGGACTCTGAACCCTGCTCTTTGAAAGACCCACGTTTGCATGGACTTACGGTAACAGAGAAGAAGATCCTGAACCTGTTGTGGAGAGTGATTGCTGAGCTTAGATTACTCTGGCCTGCTGTGTCTCCTGCTTCTGTGTCTGCAAACTGTGTGACTATTTTTGCCAACTTGTATGAAGTAATACAAGACTTTCTATATCAAACCTGTGTCAAATGTATTTTCATCGCACCCAAGCACAAGACGCTATATGAACTGTACTACACACATTACAAGATTCTGAAGCCAAACGTTAGTGTCTGCTGGGTCTGGAAAGGCTGTGTCTGCTGTAACTGTGGATATCGGATGTCCGGTTGTACTTTCTGTGATGACAGTGGTTGTGACTTCTCACAACCATTCCAGGTGAGCAATTCCCTGAAGTGTTTTTTTTTTCCTGCAGTGTTACCACAGGTAAACACTATTTTTTTTTTTTTCTCTCTTTTTTTGTCTGCTGTAACTGTGGATATCAGATGTCCGGTTGAACTTTCTGTGATGATAGTGGTTGTGACTTCTCACAACCATTCCAGTACTCCTGTCTTAAAAGATCTGGAAAATGGAGGCCCGCATAAAGGAACTTTGCGGAGTGACTGATAATATCCTTGCAGATTTGCAGAATATAAAGACCCGTTTTACAAACCTACAGGACCTCACTAATCACAATTTGCAAGTGTTTGGACAGACTGCCCAGGATTTGCGAGCCAGGATTGAGGTTCTAGAGGAGCGAGTCCAGGCTCCTGCCGTAGCCCCGAGTTCTGGGATTCCCAAGTTGCCCCCTTTTCGTTTTGGCGGTGAACGTGAGAAATTCAGGGGATTTATTAATCAATGCAATCTTTTTTTTTTTCTGCACATGCTTCACAATTTCCCACTGAACGATCTAAGGTGCTTACTATAATTATGTTGCTTACCAACAAGGCTTTGATGTGGGCAAACCCTCTGATTGAGACTGAGGATGATTGTTTGAATCACCTTGATGATTTTATTTCAGCCATGGGGCAGGTGTTTGATGACCCCAATCGAGGTGCAACAGCTGAAGCAGCCATGTTAGCTTTGCGCCAAGGTAAGCACTTGGTAGCTGAATATGCCTTGGATTTCAGGAGATGGGCCCTTGATACCACCTGGGACAGTTCCGCCAAAAAATCTATTTTTCGAAAGGGGTTATCTCCACTGATTAAGGATGAACTTGCTCGTGCCGACCCTCCCACTGCGTTAGGTGACTTTATTAACTACTGCATCCGTATTGATACTCGTCTGACTGAACGCAGGCAAGAGAGATGGTTCGAAAGCAATCGCACTAACCTTTTCCTACCTTCCTCTCCAGCTAAGGAACCTTTGAGTAGGATTACACGGGAACCTGAACCTGAACCCATGCAGGTAGACTCTTTACAACGACGGGTTAGTGATGCACGCAAGGAACATCTTTTTAAGGAGAATCCTATGTTTCTATTGTGGTAAGTCAGGGCACTTCATTATAAACTGCCCCAGCCGTTCTCGTAAGACTACTGCAGCACTCATTCACTGTGAGTGTTGCGAGAGGGGATCTGTCAGGTCCGAGCCTCAGGCTCCAGAGAGATCTGCAGCAACAGATCTTGATTTCTCGGACTTAAACTCCGTTACCTCTGAGGACGTTGACTGTGTAAACGCTGCCATTTTTCAAGTTTCCTCAGCGGTGTCCCAGCTGAGTTGTAAGAAAAACAATTCTCATTGCTTTCTTTCCATCAAACTCTGGGTTGACTCAGCTTGGGTGTCTAGCTCTGCTATGATCGACTCAGGGGCAAGTGGAAATTTTATGGATGTCTCCTTTGCTCTGAAACAGGGGATACGTTCAGTGAAGAAGGCTACTCCAGTACAGATGGAAACTGTGGATGGCTCCCTGCTGACCTCTGGACCAGTGGATCAGGAAACAGAGCCTTTGAGGGTTCTTATGGGTAAAGATCATCAAGAGAAACTGTCCTTTATGCTTATCTCTTCTCCCCACTTTCCCATTATTCTAGGGCTACCATGGCTGCAGGCTCAGAATCCTACCATTAACTGGGAGACCAAGGAATTACACTTTCCAGAGAAACAGATGAGTCCAAAAGTTTCAGCTTGCTCTGTTCCTAAAGGAACCATGTCAGTCCCTGAACTACCAGCTGTATACCAGGACTATGTGGATTTATGTGACAAGAAGAACGCTGACCAGCTTCCTCCTCACCGTCCATATGATTGTCCAATTGAATTATTGCCTGGAGCAGAGATACCTTTTGGTAAGATCTACCCCCTGGCGGGGCCCGAGCTAAAGGCTTTAAAGGATTACATAGACGAAAATCTAGCCAAGGGCTTCATACGCCCCTCTTCATCTCCTGCAGGTGCACCCATCTTCTTTGTAAAGAAGAAAGATGGATCTCTGAGACCCTGCGTAGACTATAGGGAACTCAATAAGGTTACTATTAGAAACCGTTATCCATTGCCTTTAATCCCTGAGTTATTGGAGAGAGTGCGACATGCCAAAATTTTCTCTAAACTAGATCTTCGTGGGGCCTATAACTTAGTCCGTATTAGACCTGGGGATGAATGGAAGACTGCATTCAGGTCACGCTATGGACACTTTGAATATCTAGTTATGCCTTTTGGTCTGAGTACCGCCCCAGCCACTTTCCAACACTTGGTGAATGACATCTTCAGGGATCTCCTAGATACATTCGTGGTGATTTATTTGGATGATATTCTAATTTTTTCTAACTCCACAGAGGAACATCATGGACATGTGAGAATGGTCTTGGAACGTCTAAGACAAAATCATCTTTACATCAAACTTGAAAAGTGTGAATTCCATAGGACCGAAATTCAATTTCTGGGGTATGTACTGTCTACACAAGGAATTAGTATGGATGGAAGCAAGACCCAAGCCATCAAGGATTGGCCAAGTCCTAGAAATGTGAAGGAGGTACAGCGCTTCATCGGGTTTGCCAACTTCTATAGACGTTTCATTAGAAATTTCTCTGAGGTAGTGTCACCTATCACCCAACTTACCCGGAAAGAGTCTAGGTTCTCCTGGACTCCCCAAGCCCAGGAAGCATTTTCCCGTCTAAAAGATAAATTTACCACTGCACCTATCCTAGTACATCCCAACCCCGAGCTTGCCTTCATAATAGAGGTGGATGCTTCAGACTGTGCCGTTGGAGCTATACTCTCTCAGAGAACAGGTGAGAAGAATGTCTTGCATCCCTGTGCCTTCTTTTCCCAGCAGTTGTCTTCGGCTGAGAGGAACTACGATGTGGGCAATAGAGAGTTGTTGGCCATTATTGCCGCCTTCAAAGAATGGAGACACCTTCTTCAGGGAGCTGCACAGCAAATAGTCGTCCTGACAGACCATCGTAACCTTGAATTTATCAGGTCGGCTAAGTGCCTGACTCCTCGCCAGGCTCGCTGGAATCTTTTCTTAAACCAATTTAATTTTATCATTTCTTATAGACCAGGATCGCGCAATGGAAAGGCTGATGCACTCTCTAGGATTTACTCAGCAGAGACACGTCCAATTACTCCTCCTAAGACTATTCTTCCTGACTCTAGATTCCTAGGAGTGATTCATAATCAAGACCTACTTAAGGACATCAAGGAAGCATACCATGCGGATTCCTTTTTGGCACAACCCCCAAGGGACGTAAGTCTTGTCTTTAAGAATGGTGTGTGGATTCAGGGACAACGCCTGTATATTCCTGAAACAGTCAGATTGAGAGTATTGCAACTCATTCACGATTCCAAGATAGCTGGGCATAGAGGAATTCTAAAGACACAGGAATTTCTTTCTCGTTTCTTTTGGTGGCCCACTTGCAGGAAGGATGTTTTAAACTATGTCACTTCATGTGAAGTCTGTGCAAGATGCAAAACACCTCGCTCCTCACCAACTGGCAGGGCCGCCATCAGGGCATGAGAACCCTTACTGCTGTATGGGGCCCGGTCATTAGGGGGGGCCCGCCGCCCGAGCACGCAGGTCCGCGCTCGGGCCCGGGGGCCCCCAACATTTTGAGGCTCCCCCTGCACCTCAAGGGGCCCCCAGCTAGCGGCACATCACGCAGCCGCTATGGGGCCCCTGTGTGGCAGGGGGGCCCGCCTGCCCCCAGCGCCGACTCCCCCCGCCGCTGCATTGAACTATACCGGCGTCAGCCGGCACAGTTCAAAGCGATAATGGAGGAGAGAGCGTCAGCTGATGCTCCCTCTCCCATCATTCCCCGCTCTGCCTCTGACACAGCGCGCTCACTGTGTGCCGGGCAGAGCAGGAGACAGGAGCTGGAAGCAGCGCTGGCACGAGGATGAGGTGAGGAGTGTTTTTTTTTTTTTTATAAATCTGTCCTGCTGTGGGGCCGGCCATTCCTGGGGGGGGGAGGAGAGATGAGGGCTGTAAAATGTGGGCCCTGCTGTATACTATGGAGGCCCTGCTATATCCAATGGGGGCCCTGCTGTCTACTATAGGGGCCCTGCAATATACAATGGGGGCCCTGCTGTCTACTATAGGGGCCCTGCTGTATACTATGTGGGCCCTGTTGTACACTGTGGGCCCTGCTATGTACACTGTGGGCCCTGCTATATACTATGTGGGCCCTGCTATATACTATATGTGCCCTGCTATATACTATGTGGTCCCTGCTATATACTATGTGGTCCCTGCTATATACTATGTGGGCCCTGCTATATACTATGTGGTCCCTGCTATATACTATGTGGGCCCTGCTATATACTATGTGGGCCGTGCTATACACTATCCGGGCCGCGCTATACACTATGTGGGTTGTGTTCTATACTATTGGGGGATATATTATATTTTATAGGGTGGCTGTGTTATATACTATGTGGCTGTGTAATATACTATAGGGGGCTACGTTATATTCCTTTGGTGAGGCAGACTGTATGATATTCTATTCGGGATACATTATATTCTATGGGGGCTGTATTATATTTATTATATTCTATGAGGGGTGATTGCATCATACTCTATGAGGGGGCTCCATTATACTGTATGAGGTGGCTACATTGTATTCTATGGGGGCTGCATTATATTCTATGGGGGGCTAGATTATATTTTATGGGGGCTTCATTATACTTTGAGGGGGCTCTATTATATTCTATGGGGGGTTTACATTATACTCTGTGGGGTGGTTGCATTATACTCTGTGGGGTGGTTGCATTATACTCTGGGGTGGTTGCAATATACTCTGTTGGGTGGTTGCCTTATACTCTGTGGGTTGGCTGCATTATGCTCTGTGGGGTGGCTGCATTATGCTCTATAGGCTGACTGCATTATACTATATGTGGGCTGCATTATACTGTATCGAGGACTATGGGGAATACATTATATCATATGAAGAACTATGGGGTGCATTATACTATGGGAAGTGAATTGTACTACATGGATGACTATGGCGGTGCATTATACTATATGGAGCACTATGAGGAGTGTATTATACTATATGGATGACTGAGTGTATTTTAATATATTGAGGGCTATTAGGAGTGTATTATACTATATGGAGGACTATGGATACATTATATGTAGTGCACATTATAATATATGGAGGACTATGGGGTGTATTATACTAAACAAGCAAAATGCTGCATATTCATCGAGTGATTGGTGTTAATGTGTCATTGGTGAGAGCATGGTGCAGAAGTGAAGTTTTTCCATGAAAGAGCGGAGGGATTTTGGAAGGTTTATGTGGTTGAGGAGGAGCTAGGGTGGATACGGAACTGGGGGTGGAGCCTGGGCGGAGTCTCAAGGGGGCCCCATAAATTTTGCCAGTATGGGGCCCCGAAATTCCTAGTGGCAGCCCTGCCAACTGGTCTGTTACAGCCTCTTCCCACCCCGTCCCGCCCGTGGGATCCATTTCTATGGACTTCATTGTGGAGTTACCAACCTCTCAAGGGAAGAACACCATTCTAGTGGTGGTTGACCGTCTAACAAAGGCAGCTCATTTTATCCCTTGTGTCGGCTTACCCACTGCAAAACAGACATCAGATTTGATGATTAAAGATGTGTTTCGCTTACATGGAGTACCGGATGAGGTTATTTCGGATCGAGGGGTGCAATTCACTTCTAGGTTTTGGCAAAATTTCTGTGCAGCATTGGACATTAAAGTAAACCTTTTTTCTGCTTTTCATCCCCAGACTAATGGACAGACCGAACGAACCAATCAAACCCTGGAGCAGTATCTCCGCTGCTTTATCTGCCACCTACAGGATGATTGGGTGGATCTACTTCCATTAGCTGAGTTCTCTTATAACAACTCTCAGAGTGCCTCCACTAAGCAGTCTCCTTTTTACTCTAATCTAGGTTATCATCCTAACATTCTACCACGATTTCCCATAGAAACGCCTTTACCAGCAGTGGCTGAAAGAATCACGTCTTTACAGAAGAATATGGATCTTCTAAAGGAGAATCTGGAATCGGCTCAGGAAAGGTACAAGAAAGCAGCAGATAAATTTCGTAAACCTGCACCAGCTTTCAAGGTAGGAGACTTGGTCTGGCTGTCAACCAGAAATCTTAAGTTAAGGATTCCATCGTCTAAGTTGGGACATAAGTACATTGGACCCTATAAAATCAGTAAAATTATAAGTGCCGTTGCTTGTCGTCTTCAACTGCCCAGAACTATGAGAATCCACCCTGTCTTTCATGTATCCCTACTAAAGGCTGCGACACCCAATACGTTTCCTGGACGTTCTTCTCCTTGCCCTGACCCAGTGCTAGTCGATGGTCAGGAAGAATTTGTGGTGGAAAGGATTTTAGATTCCAGGTTGTATAGAAATCAGTTACAATATCTGATTAAATGGCAGGGCTACCCAGTGGAGGACAACTCATGGGAACCAGTCAATAACGTTAATGCTCCTCGCTTGCTCCGTCAGTTTCATCAGAGGTACCCACACAAGCCTGGTCTGAGGTCATCCGGAGGTTGTCCCTAAGGGGGGAGTAATGTAAGGTTCTGTGTACATGTTCCTGAAACTCAGTTTGTTCGTCAGCCATTTTACTTTCTGTCTTGCTGCAGCTATCTTGCCCTCAGTCAATATGGAGTTTCCAGCTTGCATGTTCCCGCCCTGATTCTCTCCTTTTGCTTCTTAAGCAGCCACAGCTGAGCAATCAGTGCTTCAGAATCTAGCCTGCAGTGAACCTGTGACCTGACTCCTAAAGCCTTGGACCTTGTACTCCAGCTATTCCTACTGAGGAACTCTGAAGCACTTGTGGACTCTGAACCCTGCTCTTTGAAAGACCCACGTTTGCATGGACTTACGGTAACAGAGAAGAAGATCCTGAACCTGTTGTGGAGAGTGATTGCTGAGCTTAGATTACTGTGGCCTGCTGTGTCTCCTGCTTCTGTGTCTGCAAACTGTGTGACTATTTTTGCCAACTTGTATGAAGTAATACAAGACTTTCTATATCAAACCTGTGTCTCATGTATTTTCATCGCACCCAAGCACAAGACGCTATATGAACTGTACTACACACATTACACTGGATCTCTTTGTGACAAAACGGCACCCGCCCCAATTTCAGAGGCATCAACCTCCACCTGAAATGGTAGAGAAACATCAGGCTGCCGTAGAACAGGAGCAGAAGTGAATCTCTGCTTAAGTTCCTGAAATGCAGAGACTGCCTCAGGAGGCCAATTCACCACATCAGAACCCTTCTTGGTCAAATCAGTTAATGGTTTAACAATAACAGAGAAATTACCAATAAATTTACGATAAAAATTGGCAAAACCCAAGAATCTTTGAAGAGTCTTTAAAGAAGTAGGTTGGACCCAATCAGATAGCCTGAACTTTGACTGGGTCCATTTCAATAACAGATGGGGACAAAATGAAACCCAGAAATGAGATCCTCTGAACGCCAAAAAGACACTTTGATCCCTTCACATACAGAGCATTCTCTCTCAAAATCTGGAACTCAGTCCGAACATGTTTTACATGAGAGTCCCAGTCATTGGAAAAAATCAAGATATCATCCAAATAAACAATCAGAAATTTATTCACAAAATCCCTGAAAATGTCATTCATGAAGGACTGGAAGACAGAAGGAGCATTAGTGAGCCCAAAGGGCATCACAAGGTACTCAAAATGCCCCTCAGGGGTGTTAAATGCCGTCTTCCATTCATCCCCGTGCTTAATGCGAATAAGGTTATATGCCCCCCTGAGGTCAAGCTTGGTAAACCAAGAAGCTTTTTTCACCCTGGAAAACAGATCAGAGCTCAAGGGTAACGGATATTGATATTTCACAGTAATATTGTTCAAGAGACGATAATCAATACACGGCCTTAATGAACCATCCTTTTTGGCCACAAAGAAAAAACCGGCACCTAAGGGTGAAGAGGATGGTTTGATATGACCCTTCTCCAATGACTCCTTGATATAAGACCGCATAGCGTCATGTTCAGGTACAGACAAGTTAAAAAGGCGACCTTTAGGGAATTTACTACCAGGCACTAATTCAATAGCGCAGTCATAGCTCCTATGGGGAGGTAAGGATGCAGATTTACTTTCGCTAAACACATCAGAAAAATCAATCAAAAAGTCAGGAACATCCTGAGCCTGGGGGGAGGCAGAAAAAACAGGAGTGTTGGTATTAACACATTGACAGACCCAACTGGTAACAGACACAGATTTCCAATCCAAAACAGGATTATGAGACTGTAACCAAGGGAAACCCAGTACGATAATGTCATGCAGATTATACAGAACCAAAAATTTGCAACTCTCCTGATGATCAGGTTCTACCCTCATTATCACCTGAGTAGAGAACTGAGGTTTATTCTCAGCCAAAGGGGTAGAATCGATCCCCAGTAGGGGAATAGACTTCCGTAGGGGTATCAAGGGAAACCCACAACGTTTAGCAAAATCAAAATCCATCAGGTTAATAGCTGCTCCAGAATCAACAAAAGCCTGAGCAGAAAATGAGGACAGAGAGCATATCAGGGTAACAGTTAACAAAAACTTAGTCTGAACACTACCCAAGACAACTGAGCGTGCAAAACGTCTTCCCCGCTTAGGGCAGACAGAAATAGCATGAGAGGCATCACCACAATAGAAACACAACCCATTGCGCCCTCGAAACTCATGACGCTGTGCCCCAGAAACCACTCCACCACACTGCATGGATTCAGAAGCAGGTTCACAAGGCAACACCATTCCACGCATACCTTTCCGCTCACGCAAACGTCTGTCAATTTGAATCGCTAATGACATAGAATCATTGAGACCAGAGGGAACAGGGAATCCCACCATAACATCCTTTACATTATCTGACAGTCCCTTCCGAAAAAGAGCTGCCAAAGCGTCATTCCATTTGGTCAGGACTGCCCACCTACGGAATCTCTGACAGTATAACTCGGCGTCCTCAAGCCCCTGACTTAATGCCAACAAAGTTTTTTCAGCTTGATCAGTGACATTAGGCTCCTCGTACAATAACCCCAAAGCCTGAAAAAACGCATCAACATCACTCAAAACAGGATCCCCAGGTGTCAGGGAAAAAGCCCAATCCTGAGGGTCGCTGCGCAGGAGAGAGATGACAATTTGAACCTGCTGCGCTGCGTTCCCTGAGGACTTAGATTTTAAGGCAAAAAACAATTTACAGTTATTTTTGAAATTCAGAAACTTAGCTTGATCCCCTAAAAACAAATCTGGCATGGGAATCCTAGGTTCCACAACAGGCAACCTAGCAAGATAGGTAGAAATACTCCGAACTTCAGTGGCAAGCTGATCCACAGGGCCAGACAACTGTGCAAACTCCATTGAGAGGAAAAAAAAATCCTCCTCAGCACCCAGAGATAGAGGGAAAAAAAAAAAAAAATGCAACAAACAGAAAAAAAAATCTGACAACTCTGACAACTTTTTTCTTTCACAATATTTTTCCCTTCTGTGAGTACCATATAATTTTCAGTTTAGGCCGGTGATACTGTTATGATTTGGTAGCTGAGGAGAGCAGGCAAAAAGGAAATACACCAGAGCAGTTGGAAACTATGAGATTGCAGTACCCTGACTAACCACCACAACTAGAGGCAGCCGTAGAGCGTTCCTACGTTGGTCCTAGACGCCTCGTCACAGCCTGAGAAACTAACTACACCTAAAGATAGATATAGGAAAGCTATCTGCCCAGGAGCAGAACCCCAAAGAACATAGAAAGCCCCCAAACATGTAATGGCGGTTAGACAAGAAGAAATACTGACACAGACAGAAAATATGAGCAAATGTTGGGGCCCAAACTTACTAAATAGAAAAGGATAGGAAGGGCACTTACTGCAATCCCAAAAAACCCTGAAAAGCACCAACTCTACTAATTTCAAAAACACCTGAGATCACACGACCTCTACCACCTAAATTAGTTCTCTGGTGTAACCAAAAACAAAACAGCAGCCACTGAGAGAACTGGAAAAAGCAAATGTACAAACATCAGTGGCTGAACTGAGAGGCAAAAGCCCCCAGAGGGGTCCCTGAAGGCCCCCACAGAAGTGCAGGACAAAATGCAAAAATCAAGCACAAAAACAAAAAGAAGAAAACGTCTTATCTGTTAGCAGGAGATTCAGACACAACACAGCAGGCTTCCAAGGAAACAGGAATCAAGGATTGAGACCAGAACAATTGATCACCGGCAACCCTGATGGGAAGGTGACTCCCTTATATAAGACCAGTCAGTAACACCTGATTCCCAATCCTCACAATCTTCACTGGACAGTCCAGTACCGTTTGTAACCACCAGAGGGAGCTTCTGCTCAGAACTAATTTCCAGCCTATTCACAACATAAACCCACTCTTAGATTAACGGTGGGAAACGTGAGCCCATTCATCAGCTTTTTCAGGGGTTGCTAGTCCCCTCTTCCTACCCTATGCTCGGGGCCCAGGAACGTGGACATCCTCACACTTGCAAGTTCCACCCCCGACTGACTCCCACTAAGAGGAAGTCTTCCTGACAGATTCCTGCTTGGAGGCAATATTTCCCTAGCAACAAGTTCCTAACCATTGTCCCTTTAGGACTCTATGAGCTCAATGCCCCCTCTAGTGACCAACTCAATTACTGCTTTGACATCATTTTATAAATAACATTCTAACTGGATCTCTAATGTGCCCCATTAGTGATCCATCGCAAACTACACTTAACCCTAAATACACTACCCCTTTAGTGACCCCTAGGATGCACTATCAATAACTCAACCCCCACATACTAGACATGACACTAATACATAACATGTAAATGTATGCCGTGTATGATGTAAACACAATTAAAGGGGATGACACCTTTGAAGGGTTAATACCCTTCACCTCCTTACAATAGCACTATTAGTCTCCTGAAGAAACATAACATCAGCTTCTAATCCTGTCTTTTCATTTTCACTTCCACTTGTATGACCCTGATATCATTATCCTGCCTAATCAGTGTTGCTAAAGGTTCCAACATTAATGTAAATAATAATGGAGACATGGAACACCCCTGGTGAGCACCTAATTGTATATTAAAGGGGTTAAAAGTGCAGTACTGTGGAAAAGTGTTAGGCATGTGTGGAGAAAAACCTCTAAAGTAAGAATAATACAAAAGGAAAGTGTAATTAGTTTTATTAATTGATAAAATACAAAATGATTAAACAAAACAAATCTAAATTATATCAATATTTAGTGACTGCCTTTTATCTTCATCAGTTCATCAAGGGATTTGTCACTTGCACACAGTTTTTGAAGGAGTTTGGTAGGGAGGTTTTTCCAAACAGCTTAGAGAACTAAAAAGCTTGTGCAAGTCTTTGCTTGTCCACATCCAGGTAGGTGAAGGAACAGCTGCTGCTTTCTGTATATATCAGGTTGTCTTCTCCTTACCATCAAGTTGTAGATGTGTCAACCAGATGGTGACATAGCAAGTATGGCAGAAAGAAGTCCTTCAATTTCAGCTTTTAATAACTTGCTATTTAGATCAAGAGAAAGGAAAAAAACTAACCCAGAGGATTTGATGCTAGATTATCTTCATATCATGGGGTAAAGCTTCCTTCATGGATGGTATTTGCTTGGGGCTGATTCTTTTCAGTCTAATACTCCTGTAAGAAGAGAAACATACATGTCTGAGAATCAGCCGCTCCCATATATACAGTATAGTGAGAGGATATAACGATAAGGTGTATAGTGAGTAAATGTGTTACTGGGTAGTGATCACATCATGGATGTCACTACGTATTGTACTGAATTCTCCCATCTGAATGGTGGGTCGGATCTGCCGGACTCCACGTCACTCAATGATTGAGTAGAAGAAAGGGTGGGATCTGGAGAATGATGTTATGGCAAACCGGAAAAAAGGAGTTTTGCACAGAAGCTAAAGAATTTAGACTATTAGTCATTATATCATGTATTACTAACCAGTTATTACACAATATCTATGCACTGTCCACATTATCTTTTCTCTCCTTATAATCCTTCATCATTTGTCTCCATATAATCCTACTCACCCCTTCTATGATGTCAACATCATCAAAGCAGATCCCGGGTGGAAAATACGGAACATCCTCCTCCAGAGACTGGCGGTACTCCTCCAAAGATCCTCGGCTATAAAATGGCTGATCACAAACAGTCATTTTATATAGGATGACGCCGAAGGAAAAGGAGTCTGCCAGATGGTTATAACCTTGACCATCCATTATCTGTTGAACATAAGATAGGAGATGAGCTGAATGTACCATTGAGGGGATTTACACTCAGTGAGGACCGGTCTGTGATTAGATATGGGCAGGATATATTAGGATCAGATTACGCCTCAGTCCTACTATCGGCCTTAATCATATGGGTTGTTCCTTACCTCAGGTGCGATGTATCCCTTAGTGCCAATGAAATTCTCCATTATGACTCCCTCAAACACATTCATGGCTGATAAGCCAAAGTCGGTGATTTTCATGTGTCCGGTGTCGCTAATGAGAATATTTTCTGGCTTCAGGTCACTGCAGGAGGAAGGAGCAGTCACTACTTTCATGAATTATTCTCACAATCCATTTTCTACAGTAGATGCGATACTCTCTATTGATCTCGAGGGAAATTACAGTATCGCAGCAGAACATAGATATGAATTACAACTTAACAGCAGAATTTTTCAGGTATAATCTCATACATTCCTATTCATGACCAGTCAGTAAGATATACCATTAGAACGCCAATGTAAGGAGACGACAGTCAGAGGGGATAGATTTATGAAAATAAACTGATTACCAATGTATGATGCCATGTTCATGCAGGAACTGGAGGCCGCACATCATCTCTGCTGCAAAGAGTCTGTGGAGCAGAAAGTAGAGGATGGATCAGTGGTTACATACACTAGGACTTCAATGTACGGGCAGAGCATTGTCAGAATTCAGTATAAGACATTTACCTTATTGTCTCAATATTAAATGGCATCGAATGTGCCATGTGGTTGAAAAGGTCTCCTCTGGCCATATAGCCCATAGCAATAAAATAATCCTCTGGTGACTCCATAAATGCCCGCAGAGACATTAAATAGCGGCACCCGGTGGCCATTTTCAGAATTTTTAATTCTGTATAGACTTTTTCCTCTTTACATCGACTCTTTTCCATTATTTTTACAGCCAGGAGCTCATCACTGACTGGATCTGATGCCAAGACGACCTGGAGGAAAATCACAACAGATCAGAACAAACTGTCATCTATTATATGAATCTGTGTAATGGATCACTAGATTATCCCAGTTATTATTATTTATTATAGCGCCATTTATTCCATGAGTCTTTACATGTGAGGTGGGGTATACATAATAAATACAAGTACAGTAATCTTAAACAACACAAGTCACGACTGGTACATAAGAGGACCCTGACTGCGAGGGCTCACAATCTACAAGAGATGGGTGAGGATACAGTAGGTGAGGGTAGAGCTGGTTGTGCAGCAGTTTGGTGGATCAGGGGTTACTGTAGGTTGCAAGCTTGTTGGAAGAGATAGATCTTCAGGTTCTTTTTGAAGGTTTCCATGGTAGGCGAGAGTCTGATATGTTGTGGTAGAGAGTTCCAGAGTAGGGATGATGCGCGGGAGAAATCTTGTATGCGATTGTGGGAAGAGGCGATCTTGTGAGGATCGGAGGTTGCATGCGGGTAAGTACTGGGAGCCGAGGTCACAGATCTATGGAGGACTCGGGTATTGGATGGCTTTGTATGTTATGATTTAGGGTTTTGAACTGGAGTCTTTGAGTAATGGGGAGCCAGTGCAGGGATTGGCAGAGGGGAGAGGCCGGGGAAGACTGGTGGATTTGTCAGGCAGCAGAGTTTAGAATAGATTGAAGGGGTGCGAGAGTGTTAGCGGCCACAGAGCAGGAGGTGCAGTAGTCAAAGTGGGAGATGATGAGGGCATGGACTAGGGTTTTTGCAGATTCTTGGTTGAGGAATGTACGGATCCGTGAAATATTTTTGAGTTGCAGTTGGCAGGAAGTGGAAAGGGCTTGGATATGTGGTTGAAAAGAGATCAGTGTCAAGGATAACCACGAGGCAGCGAGCTTGTGGGACTGGAGAGAGTGAGCAGTCATTTACTTTAATGGATAGGTTCATTGGAGGGGGATGTGTAAGATGGGGGGGAAAGATGATGAATTCTGTTTCGTCCATATTAAGTTTTAGAAATCTAGCGGAGAAGGATGAAATGGCGGACAGACTTTGAAGGATTCTGTTTAGTATGGAGGTGATATCTGGTCCAGAGATGTAGATCTGTGTCATCAGCATAGGTGATATTCAAAGCCATGAGATTCTATAAGCCGTCTGAGGCCGAAGGTGTAAATGGAGAAGAGCAGGGGCCCTAGGACTGAACCTTGCAGGACTCCGACGGATAAGGGGCATGGTGAGGAGGTGGTGTGTGAGTGGGAGATGCTGAATGTCCAGTCTGTTAGTTATGACTCGATCTAATCATAGTTATTATGTATGAACTTCCTGTAATGAATATGTATGTCCCTCCTGTGTGTCTGGAGCAGGATAGATTGGGGAACACCGAGGAGGATAAATCCAGACTTGCTTTTCCAAATCCTCCCTCATCAATCTCTTTACAGAAGTAAAAGCTGCACAGGTCAATACTGTTTTTCATGTTGTCCATTTCTCTGATGCATCTGGCATCACCATCGTCTTGAGCTGGCATGTCTGCTGCGTCAGAGGTCATCATATGGTTTCAAACTGAAGGGATTATACAAGATTTATTGTTTGTTAAAAATATTTTATTGGAATCACTAAATTTTAAACCATAAGAAATAACATAAAATTATCGTATCTGGTATCCCTACATATGAATAAGTATGATACCCAAAAATGTATAATTAATCCAATAACCCAAACCGTAAACACTGGAAAGAGAGAAATTGAAACCCTAGTAGTGTTTTTAATCGACATTGCCGCATACACCAAAAAAATTGCAATAAATGGATATCCCTATGTCCTGTAAATTCAGAAAAGGTATCAATAAAATCTTACAATTGCTCAGAATATGGCGATACAAATCGATTTTTATTTCTATATATCTAAAACTAATATTCTACCAACATTTAATTTAAAAAAATCCTACGTGTTTGTCATTAGCACCGATGTAACTGACCTGAAGAATCATTTTTGTGAGGTTGTTTTTACAGCTAAATTTACACTGTAAGGAGAAAAATTCCATGACTGATTCATTTTTTTCATTAAGTTTACATTCAATGGTCTTATATTTTCACCCATAGAAAGTGTATTTGTCTAAACCCGAGGCTAAGTTCACAGACCGGTGCACTAAAAGAATTAATATAGTGCGCATGTCAATGTGTGTTGGGATGTGCTGTAGAAGACTGAAAAACTGAAATCTGCAGAGATGTTGTTAAGGACATACTTTGAGTTGTAGGTTAATGCAATATAATCGTATATAGGGTTAACTTGCCATTATAATTGAATGCTGTACTAAGCTTGGTTCTTGTACTCATTACTTATGGTGGTTCTGGTGATGTATTCCTGTGCTGATGGCATTTTTAGCGATGTATTCATGTACTGGTGTTGTATTTTCTGTATTTTCTGATGGTAGTTCTGGTGCCGTATTCAAGTACTGATGATGGTTCTGGTGACATATTTATATGCTGATGATTCATGTACTATTGATGGTTCTGGTGACATATTTATATGCTGATGATTCATGTACTATTGATGGTTCTGGTGACATATTTATACACTGATGATGATTCATGTACTATTGATGGTTCTGGTGACATTTATATACCGATGATGATTCATGTACTATTGATGGTTCTGGTGACATATTTATATACTGATGATTCATGTACTATTGATGGTTCTGGTGACATATTTATACACTGATGATGATTCATGTACTATTGATGGTTCTGGTGACATATTTATACACTGATGATGATTCATGTACTATTGATGGTTCTGGTGTTTATGTACTTTTGATGATTTTAGTTTTGTACTTATATAGTGATGATTTTTATGGTTCTCAATTCATCACTAGAATCATTATATCTACATGATTACATCAACAGAGCCACCATAACATTACAGGAACACATCACCAGCACTAGAACAACCATCAGTTCTGTTGCAAGCTGATGGTTTTTGCTTTTGACGTACAAAAAATGCAGATATATCATTTTATCTATAATGGAGTCTGAGTTTACATTAGTGTATATGTCAAATGCTGGATACCTCACACTGCTCCCATTATAGATAAGTCATATTTGTTTCCATGACTGCTCTTGAATATGAGAGCAACACTTATGGCTGACATACTATAATTTATATATTTGTCCCTTGTATTGTGTAAATGGACTGCAGACAATAAATGACTCTACTACATTTTAAAATTGTGCTGTTAGGCCTCACCCCTGAAGTACCCCACATTTTTTGAATGATCCTTTCCATGAAGTCATTGTAATGAAAGGAAAGGCCAAAATTAAGATAATTCTAAATAATTTTATAATACAGAAGTCTTTGTATCTAAAGACTATCTTTTACATTTTTGGTGCTTAAGATAAATTGAAAATTTAGAATCTATGCCTGGTGTAAAGCTTCTAGAAAGAGGATTAATTGTGCAATTGTCACATGTGGAGAAAACCCCAAACACATAATAAAAAAACACCAATGAATATACAATTGAAAAATGGTCCGGTCTTACCTGGGTTGGATGTTTGGTGAAGTTGATGATAAGATGGGTTCTGCTCCATTAAGCTGAGTGATGTCGCTTTTGGTTCAGTCTAAGAGGTCCTATCTCCACAGAGAAGTTCTCAGGAATAAGTGAACAAGACCCGTGAGTTTCTAGATTTTTGATAATGTAGCAGCTACCTGGCATTGAAGAAAAACCTACTCCTTTTCCAATTGGATGTCAAGAATTTCCATTGAATTACAGATGAATGTGTCACCAATAACATGGACATTCATGTACACTTCATCATTTTATTGGCTGTTAACAGACTGGCCAAGGAGCTGGTTGTGCCACAATGCTTTCAGGGAGGTGACATCTTCGTATTGTTTTTTATTGCTAGTAAAATATTAATGTGATCCGTTCTGAAGTTTTTATCCTTTACAGTCACATCTTCCCTTCCCGACCTCTTGCTTTCACCAAAAGAGAAGCTGGGCCCATGTTTTTATAGAAATATTCATTTGTCATGCAGGTTCTTGTGTCCAGTGTTTATGGCAGTAAATTCACTCAACATATCTTGTAGAATAGTCTTGTGTCTACTGACATTATTATTACATGGAAATAGAATTGTATATTTGTCCTATTGTGAAGCCGCTAATACAACTAAGGATAAAGGCTCAATTCACATTAGGCCTCTTTCACACATCAGTTTTTTGCCGTCAGGCGCTATCCGGTGTCGCGGCGGATCTGGTTTTATTATGTAAAACTGGATGAGACTAATCCGGTTTTCGGCCAGATCCGTTTCATCCAGTTTTTTATCCGTTTTTCGACGGATTACGACTGATCCGGTTTTTTAAAATGCCCCTTGGGGGCTTCCAAACGTGATTGGCTACTGAAAACCTATATATACAGTGTTCCTACAGTCCATCTTTGACAGGTTGTAGAGGAGCAAGTGCAGATTGGAGAGAAGAGTAAGTGGCTGGTTAAGATGGAAGTTGTGATAGGAAACAATATGAAGAATTTGGTGGATTTCACAGTGGAGGCGAATCGTTTGAAAGCGATTGTTCTGGAGAAGGAGAGAAAGATACAGCAGCAAAGACGACGACGCCGTTTCTGGATCCACCCCATCACAGCCCAGAGAATGACGCGTGGGGTGTATTCTACACTATACGTGGAGCTACGAGGAAACCCTCAGAAATTTTTCAAATATATTAGGATGAAAATGGAGACCTTTGATTTCTTGGTGGAGAGCATTGGAGACCTGATAAGATCTGACAGGTATTGCCGCTTCTCCATTTCACCGGCGGAGCGTCTGATGGTGACTCTTCGGTAAGTTATATTTATTTGATCTGCTTGCTTGAGAGCACACTTGTACTGGAATGTTGTTGCTGGTAGTTAGTATACGGCCATCTGACTCAGCTTTAACAATTGGAGATACTATAAAAATACACTTTTTTTTATAGTATCTCCAATTGTTATAGCTGAGTTCTGGTATGTAATGCTGTGATTTGAAACTCATTGTTTTATCTTTTTTTTCACAGATTCCTGACAACTGGAGAATCTTTCCTCAATCCATTTCCAGTACAAACTTGGGATTTCCACCATCTCTGGAATTATGAAGCACACATGCCGTGCATTGTGCAACTCTCTAGTTGCGGAATTTCTACCAGAGCCCACAACAGACAGTTGGATTGAAATTGCAGAAACGTTTGAACAAATATGTCAGTTTCCTAATTGCCTGGGCGCTGTGGACGGGAAACATATCCGGATTGTCAAGCCAGCAGGATCTCGATCCGAATATTTTAATTACAAAAAATATTTTTCAATTGTCCTAATGGACATCGCTGATGCGGAGTACAAATTTATTGCTGTAGATATTGGGGCCTATGGCCGCTCCAATGACTCTCAAGTGTTCAAACTGTCAGCAATGGGCCGTCAGCTGTATGGAAGCACCTTCCAGTGCCCACCCCCTAGACTGCTGCCTCAAACATCTGGCCCACCTATACCTTTTGTTTGTGTAGGGGATGTTGCCTTCCAGCTGTCAGAACACCTGCTGAAACCGTACTCCAGCAGAGGATTGACACACAAAAATAATTTTCAATTACCGCTTCAATAGAGCCAGAAGAATGGTGGAGTGCGCTTTTGGGATTCTGACAGCCAAATAGCGTGTTCTATTGACTGCGATCAACCTAAAGACTGAAACTGTGAACGAGGTAATCAAAGCTTGTGTGGTTCTGCACAATTTTGTTATCAGCAAGGAACAGATTTCCATTGAGGACCACTCAGAAGAAACCACCTTGCATGATTAACAGAACGTTACCAATAGAAGTTCTGTGACTGTTTCCTGAATGAGGGACAATACTTTGTCCCCTGAAGGAAGACTAGACTAGCATGACAGAGTTTAATAAATTGCTCTGTGACCTTTGTACCTTGTGTACCCACAGTATACCTTTGCCAACCAAAGTGGTGTACCTTGTTGTGGATTATGTACAGTATTTCACCTTTTACCCAAAGTTGTGTCCCTGGTTGGTTAAAAGGTAAAATAATTTTACCTTTTTGGCCAAAGTTATTTATTGGGTATACAAAACCAGGCACATGTTACCTTTATTTTACCTTAGAAATAAATGACAGACAACTGACGCGCACCACATGTGTGGTACCAGGGCTATGGGGTACTCGGAGCCGAGCCCATGGAAGTCTATGGGAGTTGTCACTGGCAGCAGAGCTCGGTCCGTGGCCCTGGCGGTCATGCAATGGGGGATATTTACAGGGGGTTGTAGATTAGAATAGTTTGTGACGCCACCTGTGGTTTTTGATCTGATTGACCAGCGCTGCAGGGTAGATCTCTGAGGGGATGTTATGGCAGCTAGGTGTTAGGTCCCCCACAGGTGGGACTGGTCCCTCAAAGTGGTGATGCAGGGTGCAGATAAGAATTCAGTCACACACAATGCAATCTCTTTCCATACCTTTACTTGTAGATAGAGAAACAGCCCACATAGTGGAAAAAAGATGTACTAGTCCATATATATAAGCAAAAATATTTATTTATTGATACAAAATGACAACAAGTAATTGTGGCAAGAGACTAAACAACACCCGGGGTGAATGTACGCACGGCACACAAAGTTAAAATACGATAAGGGGCACACCACCCCCACAAACCCTCAATATAAAGAATATATTTATTGCAAAATTACAAAAGCCCATGAATGGATATAGGTGAAATACCAAGAATAATAGGATGCAAAAAATCGCAGACTTTGCCTCAGCACCGTGGGCTCAATCCCACACATAATTACCGGGCCATTGTGCAAAGTAACAACTAGGGCGCCGATACCAGCTGCAAAAGGAAACCCTATCATGTGAGAAATGCCAACATAAGTGCAATGCACATTACCTATATTAGGAGACCGGGTATATCATAACTAATCAACAAAATAGTAAATGTTACCTAGCAGCTCAGGAACACGGCATGAATAATACGAGGGCAAGAGGGGGTGTGTGTGCGCACCCCAACGCACGTTTCGGTCCGATCCTTCTTCAGGGGGCACACACACCTCCTTGCATGCGCTCCTTAAATACCTTTAAGTGTAATGATCTTTTCCCCCGACTGCGTCACAGGCCACAGGGGCTGTGACCAGGAAGTGCGGTCTCCCGCTTCAGATGACGCGCACGTCATCATCCTGAGTCGACGTCCCACAGCGTCGGCGTCACAGCGGTAGGCGGAGTAACCCGTCACCGCCCACAGACGCCGAAAGCCAAGGGGCGGCGTACACATGAATGACAGCGTGCGCGTGCCAGCAGGGGCACCGCCTACTCACAAAGGTGAATGCAGTCTCATCTGTAGAATACACGTATGTTAACAATTATATCAGAAAACCCCATAGTTCAGTAGCAAAGGTTCAGAATGACATCTCCTGGAATACATAACTAGTGGGAGATATTTAAACTTCAATATAATAGAGGCAGCTCCCAAAATTGAATGCAGCCTCATATATAAAATACACATATGCTAACACATAATATATATAAATATCTAGACCGCACATGTCTGTGGCAGTGACTCCAGATTGACAACTGCTGGAATATAAAGTTGCTGGAAGACATTGAGACTTTTATGTAGTGGAGGAATTCTCATAATCACGACCTTGACAATTGTGTTTTCTTGTTCATCTGATATGACAAACTGTTATAATGTTGGAAAGCTGGAGCACAAAAAGGACAACATTAATAAAAATGAAAATAAAGCAAATATTAAAAACAATTTAAAGAGGGTGCCAAGCGACATCCACTCCAATACAGGCAGGTAATCATAGGAAAGGAGCATAGCTGAGATGTTCATTTAAACCCTGCGGTTGTACAGTGTCTAATCGCCAGATCCATTTGGATTCTAGCTGAGCCAATCTTTTTGAGACCCGACCACCCCGAATATTAACATCAATCATATCAATCCCCTCACTTTAAAGAGGTCGCCGTCACATCCATGAAAGGTCTTGAAATGACGTGGAATAGTCTTTAGAAGATGCATCTCTTCTTGTGTGGCTGCCGCAATAATCCCCAGGACATGTTCTCTGACACGCACCTTTAGTTGACGTGTAGTCATCCCCACATAAATCTTGTCACAAGGACACGTGGCAAAATATATGACATTGGTACTATTACAGGTGATCCGTTTCTCAATCTTAAAGGTGCGTGTCTTCGAAGAATTGAAAAAAGTGTCAGATTGTTGAACATTGCGACAAGCCACACATCGGCCACAAGAAGTACAGCCTTTTGCTCTTACCATGTCATCCAAAAAAGTCCTATGTGGAAAACCCACATAGTGACTGTGTACTAACATATCGCGTAAATTACGTGACCTCCGTGGTGTGACAGCGACCCTCTCGGGGAGGAATCTAGACAGGACCGGATCAGCTCTCAAAATATGCCAGGATTTCTCTAAAATTTTTCTCATTAGAGGGAATTGTGAGTGATAGTTCGTAATAAATCTCACAATCTCTTTATCTTCCCTATTCTGAGTTTGTAGAGGAGATCCTGTCTAGGTGAGTGTTTGGCTCTGTTGAACGCTTTTTTAATCATGCGTCTACTGTATCCACGCTCCAGAAGACGATTCTTAAGATCCTCTGCTTGTTTGAGGAAGTCTCCTCAGTGGAACAGAGTCTGCGTATTCGCAGAAATTGTCCCGTAGGGACTGATTGAATGATATGCCTAGGGTGAGAGGAGGAGGCATGCAACAACATATTTGAGGCAGTGGTCTTGCGGAATATGTTGGTCTGGATCTCACCACGATCGTCTCTCTTAATCTTGACGTCAAGAAACTCTATTGCGTTAGAATCACCATGAAGGTAAGTCTAATATTTCGGTCGTTCGTGTTCAAAAATTCCATGAACTCCTCAAGGTCCCCCATAGACCCCTGCCAGATCAGGAATATGTCATCAATGTAGCGCGTCCAGGAGAGGACACGGTACATTGATGACACCTGATCTGACAGGAGAAGGTCCCTCTCCCACAGCCCCATGAAGAGATTAGCATAGGCGGGCCATAAGACGCCCCCATTGCTGTCCCCTGGAGCTGCAGGTAGAAGGACCCTTTGAAGATGAAAAAATTATGTGATAGGGCGAATTCCAATAATTCCATAATTAATTGTCTTATTTCTAATGGAAGGGTAGATGTGGACAAAAAGAATTCAATCGCTTTGAGGCCATCTATGTGCCTGATGCTAGTATAAAGCGATTCAACATCGGCCGTAGCCAACATTGTGTCACTGTCAAGCTGTAACCCATCTACCCTTCTAAGGAATTCACCCGTATCCTTCAAAAAGGAAGGTAAAGTTTCAACTAGCGGTTGTAATTTGGAATCTATCCAACAGCTCACATTCTCTAAATAATTATTCTTTCCTGAAACATAGGACGCCCTGGAGGGGAACGCGCGTCCTTGTGGACCTTGGGCAAGAGATAGAAGGTGGCCACAGTTGGTTCATCTATTATAAGTGCCTCCGCCAATTGTTTAGTAATGACTCCTCCATCTCTTGCTCTCTGAATAATATTTTTAAGTTGTGATGAATAGGCGGACAAGGGATTAAAGGTAAGTTTTTTATAGCATGTGCCATCATTTAACTGTTGATATGCCTCTTTTTCATACCCTTCCTTGGGCCATATCACAATATTACCACCCTTGTCCTTTATTTGAACAGTCATTGCATGCCTCCTCCCATCTTGACCTAATGTCCCCATCGTCTACTGGAAAAGTGGGCACAGTACGTACACGTAAACCTCTGGGAATAAGTTTCTTATCCAAATATTTAAGTAAAAAAGCTCTGGTCCACCAAATTTTGGTTCTTTTTATGACCATATTGTGCGACATTCGGTGGCTTGGTCCTCCCATCCCTGGTCACCTGCCTGTGTGGGCGTGTCGCTCCCACCACTAAAAACTTGGTCGATTTGAGACAGCCAAGTTTTATCCTTAGCTTTGAAATCCATGACTGCTGAAGAATCTGTGCAAAACACAGTAAAGGTTAGATAAATCACAGTATATATAAGCAAAAATATTTATTTATTGATACAAAACGACAACAAGTAATTGTGGCAAGAGACTAAACAACACCCGGGGTGAATGTACGCACGGCCCCTTATCGTATTTTAACTTTGTGTGCCGTGCGTACATTCACCCCGGGTGTTGTTTAGTCTCTTGCCACAATTACTTGTTGTCGTTTTGTATCAATAAATAAATATTTTTGCTTATATATATGGACTAGTACATCTTTTTTCCACTATGTGGGCTGTTTCTCTATAGTCAA
Organism: Oophaga sylvatica; assembly: GCA_033576555.1. Taxonomy (NCBI): domain Eukaryota; kingdom Metazoa; phylum Chordata; class Amphibia; order Anura; family Dendrobatidae; genus Oophaga; species Oophaga sylvatica. The sequence continues at coordinate 25,638,762 of JARQOD010000005.1, forward strand.
CTGATGTGTCTATACATTCCATGTCCACTCCCAGTTTTCTCTAATTGAGTTTTTTATTATATATTATACTGGTATGTGGTGTTTCTGGTTTACTGTGATTTATCTAACCTTTACTGTGTTTTGCACAGATTCTTCAGCAGTCATGGATTTCAAAGCTAAGGATAAAACTTGGCTGTCTCAAATCGACCAAGTTTTTAGTGGTGGGAGCGACACGCCCACACAGGCAGGCGACCAGGGATGGGAGGACCAAGCCACCGAATGTCGCAATATGGTCATAAAAAGAACCAAAATTTGGTGGACCAGAGCTTTTTTACTTAAATATTTGGATAAGAAACTTATTCCCAGAGGTTTACGTGTACGTACTGTGCCCACTTTTCCAGTAGACGATGGGGACATTAGGTCAAGATGGGAGGAGGCATGCAATGACTGTTCAAATAAATTAATGAGATTGCTGTGCGAACTCAATACCAAAATTATTGTAGAGTTGGAAGACAAAATTAGTAAAATTGAGGATAATTTAAAAATAAAGGGTACACCGGAGAAACTGCAAGGTTTTAATAATCAGTTGGATAAGGATATCGATGGTATTGTGAAGAAGATTCACAACACTCAAGCCATTAAACTGAATCGTGACCTAGGGGGCTATCAGAACGACACAGTTTATGCATGGAGAAAACCTAATATTAAAGGTCATCCATTGGCACGATCTGAGTTGGGTTCATCAGTATCATCTATTAGTGATCAATCTGAATGTTCTGATGTACATATGGTCACAAGATCTGGAGCTAGATCAAAAAGACCAAGAAATGGCAATTTCCATCCTTACAGACGTCAAGATTTCAGATCATCTGAATATCATAATTCTGATAAGAAGGTAATCAACCTTAGCACACATGTACAATCTAATGCGGATTTAATACTTTTGAATAGAGGTTTATCCTTCTCTCCCGCAGCATCGTTTGATGCCTTTTCTGCCACGAAGGATCTACATTTATTCGCTCGTTCATTGTGGTTTAAAAAATATTTTTTTGATTCTGATCTCCATGAAATGTTCCCCACAGAGGAAGAACAACTAGCTATAAGAACACTTGAAGAACTATCCAACAAACATAATGAAACCGAAGGAGGTAAGATTACTTCCTCCATACAGGTTCGCTCAAAGAAATTTCCTCCATTCTCTTCCTGTCCGAATTTGGACCTGTTTGTACAGATTGTATCCAAGGAATTTCTTACTATTCCAAGACATATTTATCATGACAATCTGTCAAATGAGGAACGGAGGAGGCTGTGCGTCCTTGTGGAGTTACCTGATGTGGTGTTCAAACAGGCGGACAAGGGTGGTAATATTGTGATATGGCCCAAGGAAGGGTATGAAAAAGAGGCATATCGACAGTTAAATGATGGCACATGCTATAAAAAACTTACCTTTAATCCCTTGTCCGCCTATTCATCACAACTTAAAAATATTATTCAGAGAGCAAGAGATGGAGGAGTCATTACTAAACAATTGGCGGAGGCACTTATAATAGATGAACCAACTGTGGCCACCTTCTATCTCTTGCCCAAGGTCCACAAGGATGCGCGTTCCCCTCCAGGGCGTCCTATTGTTTCAGGAAAGAATAATTATTTAGAGAATGTGAGCTGTTGGATAGATTCCAAATTACAACCGCTAGTTGAAACTTTACCTTCCTTTTTGAAGGATACGGGTGAATTCCTTAGAAGGGTAGATGGCTTACAGCTTGACAGTGACACAATGTTGGCTACGGCCGATGTTGAATCGCTTTATACTAGCATCAGGCACATAGATGGCCTCAAAGCGATTGAATTCTTTTTGTCCACATCTACCCTTCCATTAGAAATAAGACAATTAATTATGGAATTATTGGAATTCGCCCTATCACATAATTTTTTCATCTTCAAAGGGTCCTTCTACCTGCAGCTCCAGGGGACAGCAATGGGGGCGTCTTATGCGCCCGCCTATGCTAATCTCTTCATGGGGCTGTGGGAGAGGGACCTTCTCCTGTCAGATCAGGTGTCATCAATGTACCGCGTCCTCTCCTGGACGCGCTACATTGATGACATATTCCTGATCTGGCAGGGGTCTATGGGGACCTTGAGGAGTTCATGGAATTTTTGAACACGAACGACCGAAATATTAGACTTACCTTCATGGTGGATTCTAACGCAATAGAGTTTCTTGACGTCAAGATTAAGGCTGGAGTCACACACAACCACAAAAAATCGGTCCGTTTTAGACGGTCGACAATCGGATCAAAATAAAAACATCACACATCCTTCTAGCATCCGATTTTCCTTCAAAGATGCGATTTAATCGCATGTGTGTGTACCTTGTAACATCCGATTTTCATCCGACTTGCGAGATTTTCTCGCAGGCTTGCAAAACTGACATATAATGGATCTAAAGGAATAGTATTTCAATCACAAAAAAAAGAATAGATATATACACATAGAACACATATATATATATATATATATAATATATACATGTCATTGTGACATGTATATATACATATATTTATAGTTCCTAGACTTCTACATACTGTTATAGCCGCTAATTCAATTGCCGGGTTTTGTGAAATCACAGAAGCCGACATGAAATGATACATTGTTTCCACACATTTAACCATGTCATTTCCTGTATTTTGATATTTGTTTAGAACTTACAATTACATGACTGTATTTGTGCAAAATTTCAGACATGTAGGGGTTAATTAAAGGTGTAATTTCGTTGAAAAAAAATGCGTGGGCTCCCGCTGTATTTTCTCCACCAGACAGACAAAGCAAGCGAGTGGGGGCAGATAATAACAGCCTAGGGACGGTACATTTTTTGTGCCCCCCCTGGCTACTAACATCTGCCCCCAGACACCCCAGAAAGGGCAAATCTATAATTAGATTCGCCCTTTCTGGCACTTTGCCCGTCTATTCCCATTGCCCTGTAGCGGTGGCGAATGGGTTAATAAGGGGTTAAAATGACCTTGCAATTGAAAGGTCACTTTAAGCCAGGTTAATAATTGATAGCTGTCAATTAGACAACTATCAATTATTAATCCTATTGTATGAAAGAAAAATCAAACACACACAGTTTAATAAAAAATAAGTTTAATTAAATAATCACACAGTTTTTGACCATATTTTATTTTCCTGCTAAAACCATTTCCTGTAATAAAAATAAAATAAAAAAGCAAAATTATACTTACCAATCCGATGTACAGTCAGGTCCCACGGTGTAATCCATCAGAAAGGGTTAACAGGTTACAGGTCGCAGAGAGCTAATAATGCTGTCTCAGACCTGTATTCCCCTGAATGAATAAGTTCCTCTCCCAGCGAAAGTAGAGGAATAGATTCATGAATGGAGCTTAATTGATTTATTGCCAATTTAACTTTAGTGACCTGACCTAAAGGGAAAGTGGACACAATCAATTAAGCTTCATTCATGAAACACATCCTCTCCTGTCGCCAGGAGAGGAACTTATTCATTCAGGAGCTTTGAGCTGAGCATGCAGGATTACTTGCACAGCTTGGCTCAAAGCTAGTTAACCCTTTGTGAAGGATTACAGCGTGGGACGTGACAGATCGGCGGAATAGGTAAGAATAATGTTGTTTTATTTCTTTTTCTTTATTTTAGGAGATCAATGGCTTCGCACGGATTAAGTGTAAAATAAAATATGGTCAAAAAAATGTGTTTTTATTTCATTAAAATTATTTATTCTTAAAGTGTGTGTGTTTTTTTATTTACTTGAATAGGATTAATAATTGATAGTTGTCTAATTGACAGCTATCAATCATTAACCTGCCTTAAGGTCACCTTTCAATTGCAAGGTGACAGTAAGGTGAGATTAACCCATTCGCCACCGCTACAGGGCAATGGGAATAGACGGGCAAAGTGCCAGAAAGGGCGAATCTAATTATAGATTTGCCCTTTCTGGGGTGTCTGGGGGCAGATGTTAGTAGCCAGGGGGGCACGAAAAAATGCACCCTCCCTGGGCTATTATTATCTGCCCCCACTCGCTTTGCTTTGTCTGTCTGGTGGAGAAAATACAGCGGGAGCCCACGCATTTTTTTTCAACGAAATTACACCTTTAATTAACCCCTACATGTCTGAAATTTTGCACAAATACACTCATGTAATTGTATGTTTCAAACATATATAAAAATACATGAAATTACATGGTTAAATGTGTGGAAACAATGTATCATTTCATGTCGGCTTCTGTGATTTCACAAAACCCGGCAATTGAATTAGCGGCTATTACAGTATGTAGAAGTCTAGGAACTATAAATATATGTATATGTACATGTCACAATGACATGTATATATATATATATATATATATATATGTTTCTATGTGTATATATCTATTCTTTCTAGTCTTTATTAAAGCTGTCAGTGTGATTTTACAGTATAGCCGGGGATGAATTGCCGGCTTTTCTAAAGGACACCGATGTGATTTCATCGCAAGTCACACAGTGCGGTCCGTTTGTAATCCGATTTTTCATCACTCCCATAGACTTGCATTGGCGATAGTCGACCCACAATCGGTGACAATCGCAGCATGCTGCGATTGTACACGGACGTTTAAAACGGACCACAAAAAATCTGATACTGGGAGCTGCTCCATAGATTAACATAGGTCCGACTGCAATGCGATATTTCATCGCATTGCAGTCGTCCGATTTTGTCGCCAGTGTGACGCCGGCCTAAGGAGAAAAATCAGACAAACTAAACATTTGAAAGTGGTCTCAATTTTTGCCAGAGCTGTATATACAGTACATTACATCTGTTTGTCTATTCATGCCTTTTGGCGTTCTTGTATTTAATTTCAAAATCCATGATGCTTCTCTTTGTTTTACAATACATGATCTGTCTCCTTCCCTTTTGGGTGGAGGGACTTTTTCAATTGCATTCACTTTGAGACTGTCCAGGTTTCTGCTGTGGCAATTAATAAATTCTGTAAAGCACCTGAAGGACTGCGTGGAGTTTTATTTAATGTGTCATATATGTGTTCTGAGATGCGTCTGAGCAGAGTTCTGGTTAAAAACACTTATGTATGAAAATTGCATTTTTTTTATATACATTGACCCACAATAAGGTCATACCCCTGCCATGAAGTCATAAAATACCCCCAACCAGCAATGTAAACCCTTGCAGTGTTAGAACCATACAAGAAAATGGTAACAGAATAACCCTGTAATCCAAAGAATGTTGCTAAACAATGACAGAGGGTCCTATATACAATCCCAGATATGAAACAAAGAATGAAAGTTGGTCCCTTAAATAAGCAAAATTGCTGCCTGACAATACAGAAGCCCCCTGAATGGGTAAGCTAAAGAGGAGCCCATACAACCTGTGAAGGAACCCACAAAAAGCTGTCGGGGTAAAATAACAATGTGCTGGTGGAGGAAATCTAGTCGGCAGTGGCAGAAGGCCCAACGCTTGTCGCCAGAAGAACTGGCTGCTTCAGGGCAATGAACTAATTGCAGAGCGGACTATCATAAATACCTGTGATAATTGCCTGGGAACAGCTGGAGAGAGCGGGCGTGCGGTAATCATGAAGGTGCAGCTGGCGTCCTATGCAATCCGGAAGTGGTCAGAAAAGCCCCACTACTGCGCAGAGCTGGGGAGTGAGGCCGGCAAAAAGATGAGTGCCAATATGGCTGGTTCATAGCGCATTGCACAGGTCAACGCATGCGCAATCACTGAATAAAAAAAGATATGTACTAACAACCACTCGAGGAGTACTGCGCAGGCGCCAGACGGCGCGTGCGCAAGAGCTACCCGAAGCGGATGTAGATAGAGGGCAACCGGTGGCCAAATACCTGGTGTATGCATATATAGACGCACACAATGGACTCAAGGTGGCGCTATCAAATAGATTTAATAGATTGTCACTATAGGGCAACAATCATGCACTGTCAAAGGAAAAATATTACACTAAAGAGTATCTGAGCCCATATAAAAAAAAAAAAACAAAAGCAATAAGATACACCAGAGACACAAAGTCACATGGTTTTCTACGGATAGAAACTAGTTGATCTGTGAAGTTAACCCCTTTCTGCCATCGGACGTACTATCCCATCCATGGTATCTGGGCCAGTATGACCACGGATGGGATAGTATGTCTCAGCGATCAGATGTGCTCCCGGGGGGATCGCGGCCGGGTGTCAGCTGATTATCACAGCTGACACTCGACACTATGTGCCAGAAGCGGTCACTGACCACTCCCGGCACATTAACCCCTGGCACACCGCGATCAAATATGATCGTGGTGTACTGGGGGCACAGGGAAGCAACGCGCAGGAGCGGGCTCCCTGCGTGCTTCCTGAGATCCTCTGAACCACACGATGTGATCGCACTGTTCTGAGGCCTTCCTCCCTGCAAGACCCTGGATCCAAGATGGCCGCGAGGTCCTGCAGGGAGGCGGCTTCCTCACTGCCTGCTGAGAGCTGGTGCTGAGAGCCTGCAGCACTGCCTGTGACATAGCTGGTCTGACAGAGTGCTGTGCACACTGTCAGACCAGCGATCTGACCTTATACAGTGATGTCCCAACCTGGGACAAAGTAAAAAAAAAAATCACAAGTGTAACAAAAAAATTTCCAAAATAAAGGAAACAATAAAAAAAAATTCCCCAATTAATTCATTTCTCCCTGTAAAAAAAAAAATACACTTATCGCCATGTCCGTAACGACCCGCCCTATAGTACTGTCCCACTAGTAAAACACCTTTAGTGAACCCCTTAAAAAAACAAAATAAAATGCTTTATATCATACCACCGAACAAAAAGTGGAATAACACGCGATCAAAAAGATGGATATAAATAAATATGGTACCACAAAAAAATATCATCTTGTCCCACAAAAAATGAGCCGCCATACAGTGTCTTCAGTGAAAAAATAATTATTTTGGCATCGCTTTATTCTGCAAGCTATAAATGTTTTTATTTTTTATATAAAAATTTTTATTGTATAAAAGCTCCAAATATAAAAAAATGATATAAATGAGGTATCGCCGTAATCGTACTAACCGAACGAATAAAACTGCTTTATTAATTTTACCACACGCGGAACGGTATAAACGCCTCCCCTAAAAGAAATTCATGAATTGCTGAGTTTTGTTCATTCTAACCTCCCAAAAATCAAAACAAAAAGCGATCAAAAATGTCACGTGCCCAAAAATGGTACCAATAAAAATGTCAACTCGTCCCGCAAAAAATAAGACCTCACATGACTCTGTGGGCCAAAATATGCAAAAATTATAGCTCTCAAAATGTGATGATGCAAAAACAATTTTTTGCAATAAAAAAGCGTCTTTTAGCGTGACAGCTGCCAATCATAAAAACCCGCTATAAATAGAAACTCAAACCCCCCTATATTACTCCCTTAGTTAGGGAAAAATAATAAAATTAAAAAAATGTATTTCCATTTTCCCGTTATGGTTGCGGCTAAAGTTAGGGTTGGGGTTGGGATTAGGGTTAGGGGTGTGTTAGGGTTATGGTTAGGGTTGGGACTAGGGTTAGGGGTGTGTTGGGGTTAGGGTTGTAGTTAGATTTGGGGGGTTTCCACTGTTTAGGCACATCAGGGGCTCTCCAAATGTGACATGGCGTCTGCGCACCAATTTACCCACTACTGGAATTGAGATCACACAGTCAATATGGACGAGGTGCTGGTGTAGAGGACAAAAGTCCTAAGTACAATAGAGAAATAGTACACCGCACACTCTCATGAATATATGCAAATAAGGAAATATTTATTATATACAAGGGAGCCAATAATAAGGTCAAATATATGGCGACTAGAAACAAGTGAACGTTTCGACCCTCCTGGGTCTTTTTCAACAGTCGCTGGGAAAAACATAACAAACATAAACATTAATATTAACAAGAAAACACTAGAAAATAGATCAAAACATCCTGCAATAAATGAAAGAATAAAAGGGAAGGAAACTAGGTGAGAGAACAACTTGTAAAAATAAGAAAATTGGAGATCCATTGAGTTGAGAGGCACCAACCGTGTTTTAAACTCAAATTTAGTGAATAGTAGGTGACAGAGCCAAGAATAATGTAACCATTGAGGAATACCTTAATAACTGTGCAAAGGTATGTAGAAAAGCTTTTCATAACAGTATAAGTATGCTGTGAAAAATAATAAGGCAAATTAAATAACTATAATTAAGAAACCAAATAAACACTCTGGAGGTTTAGAGATACCTGGAGGTGTATAGAATAGATAACTTGAAAGGTAGACCATATAGGCATAATAGGACCTGAATAGGTAAAAAGAGAAGCGTAAGTAATTATGGCCTGATAATGGTAAAGAGCATAATAAATGTCAGGTATAGGACATCATGGTAAAATTATTGGTAAAGTCAGGTAAAAGGTCACTCTCAGATGGTAATTCGGTTATTATCTAGCGATAGAAGATGATGAAAGTAGCCACTCATATATAATCCTAAAGTAGTCCTCAAAGCCATGGAATGGTAAGAGTGATCCACGTATATGGTAATACTAGGGCAGTGAGCTAGCAAAGAATGGTGAGAAATGTATAAGGAATGTTATCTTGTTTCAGTAGTAAGATTAGCGGCGCTCCCGCACCCTGCTTGGCATGGCTAGCAGCTGGAGTGATGTGGCTGTCATTTTATGCAGCTCTATGGTATCGCCAGACAGAAAGTGGTCATAAGGATCGGAAGTGGTGTCACACAGCTAGTAACTTGTCAGTAACCTGAAAAGGTGTATGTTTATATAGAAACAGTTAATGGAGCAGCGCCCCAGTGTCTACAGGGTAAACATTACTTGTGTGTGGTGGCTGATTATTAAAAGGGGTGTTAAATATCGCTGTACCGGAAGTCATGTTCTGGACCGGAAGTGACGCGGCGCTATGTTTTATGTGTCAGAGGCATGTAACCAAGGAAACCTGGCACATGCGCTGTTGAGTAAATCAGGCTGTTCAAGTCCTATCTGTAAGAAGCTGGAATTAGGCATAAATTCAATGATAATAGAAAATGATTAAGGAGGGGAGGGAAAATGAATTGATGGAATATTGGAAAATATAAATAAACTAAATAAATATGAAACAAAATAAGTGGGGAATAATGTTACAAAAAAGGGGGGGGGGGGCGGTAAAATAATATTGTGCACAGAAACTCACCAGAGTTGTACCAAATTATCAAATCTGCAATTGGAGATAAATAGAGAAATTAATAAGACATAAAAAGACCAGTTATACTAACCAATCTTTCGGTTAAGGCCCTTGGGGAGAGGGTATCCAGGGTATGGATCCAGTAGGACTCCCTGGATTTCAGTAATTTGACATGGTTACCACCTCTCCTGGGTCGAGGGACCTGTTCTATGATTTGGAACCTGAGTTGGGCCACAGAGTGTCTGTATTTGGAAAAATGATCTGGAAGTGGGAGCCACGTCTTGCCACATCGTATCGTAGATTTGTGGCTGGCTATGCGATCCTTAATGTGTTGGGTGGTCTACCCCACATAGAGGAGACCACAGGGGCACTTAATGACATATACAACAAAATTGGTGTCACATGTATAAAATCCACGTATGGGATAGGATTTCCCGTTCTTGGATGGGTAACAGTCAGCCTTGGTGACATTGGAACATGCCGCATAATTCAGGCATGGAAAGGTGCCGTTACGGCGCACACTAAGTATTTTCTGCGTGGAAGTAGGACGTGCGCTACCGATGTCCACTCGTATGAGTTGGTCTCTGATATTGGGTGGTCTCCTGGTGCTCATGAGAACCGGTGTTTGAAATGATCTGATGTCAGGATAAGCTCTACTTAAAAGAGGCCAATGTTTTCTGATGATCGAGTGGATCCTGGGCATGAAAGGGTGGTGTGTGTGGACGAACAGAACTCTGTTTATTTGTTGCCTTGGAAGGGGGGATTCCTGGTTTAAAGAGTGTGTGAGTTCTTGGCTAAGTAGTGTAGAGTGATAGTGTCTATCACAGGATTTTTTTAGACATTGTTTCGAGTCTCATGTGGCGTTTCTCTGGATCGGTCACAATGCGTGTGATCCTCCTAAATTGTGAATAAGGCAGGCTGTTTTTAGTGGATTTTAGGTGACAACTGGAAAAGTGCAGCAAGCTGTTGCAATCTGTGGGTTTTGAGAATAAATCAGTAGTCAGACAGCCTTCAGTGTCTTTTTCGACTAAGGTATCAAGAAATGGTACTTGTTGAGAATCAAAATGTATAGTGAATTGTAATTCTGGATAAATAGAATTGAGATGTGAAAAAAATCCGTTAAGAGACTCTGTGGTTCCTGTCCAAATCATAAAAATGTCGTTGATATAGTGGCATGAGACCGAAAGAGTTCATAGGTGTAAATATGATTTGATCTCGAATGTGTTCATGAACGCATTGGCATAGGCAGGTGCCACATTTGAACCCATGGCGGTCCCACGTGTTTTCACATAATAGGTATCTTCATGTAGGAAAAAGTTCTCATGAACTAAGTATAGTAAGTCAAGACACAGATTGATGGAGTTGGCTGATAGTGAGGAATCTTCCAAAAGAGACTTAGTTGCAGAAATACCTTTATCATGGGTTATAGAAGTATAAAGGCTGTTCACGTCAAGGGTTACAAGAAGGCTATGGGCAGGGACTCTGTGGAGTTGATGGATGATGCATAGAAAGTGACCAGTGTCAAGTAAAAATGACTGTATTTTTAATCAATGGAGTGAGAATTTTCTCCAGGAAGACAGAGGAGCAAGTATGGAATCGGTTGAGGCAACGATCGGCCTACCAGGTGGATTATGCAGATTTTTATGTATTTTAGGTAGGACGTAAAAGACGGGCGTTATTGGATGAGGATTAAGCAAAAATGTAGCAGTTTTTGATCGATGGTATGGAGATCCAAGTACCTTTTAACAACCTCTTGTATTTTATAACTAATAGAGAAAGTGGGGTCACGGGGTATGATCTGATAGGTGTCAGAGTCAGATAGTTGTCTATTCACCTCCTGGCAGTATTGGGAACGGTTCATGACGACCGTCGCACCCCCTTTGTCTGCTGGTTTTATCATGATCTTATTGTTCTCACGTTATGAATGTTTTAGAAATGAATTCTGAGCAGAAGCTCCCTCTGGTGGTTACAAATAGTACTGAACCATTCAATGAGGATTGGCAATCAGGAATCACAGACTGGCTGGATATAAGGGAGGTTTCCCCCATCATGGTTGCCGGTGATCAATTGTTCTTGTCTCAACGTTGTTTCCTGGTTCACTTGGAAGCTTGCTGAGTTTTGCCTCTTCTCCTGCTCTCAGATAAGATATTTTCTGTCTTTTGTTTTTGTGCTTGCCATTTGCATATTTCTCTGCATTTCTGTGAGGCTGGCCAGGGCTTGGGCTCCTCTCTGTTCCTCTGGAGCCATTGTTTGTTCATTTGCCTTTTCCAGTTTTTTCTGTGGCTGCGGCTTAGTTTTGTTACACCAGAGAACTAATTTAGGTGGTAGAGGTCGTGTGATCTCAGGTGTTTTTGCAATTAGTAGCATTGGCTTTTTTTTAGGGTTTTTTTGGATTGCAGTAAGTATCCTTCCTATCCTTTTCTGTCTAGTCAGATTGGGCCCCAGCGTTTGCTCATATTATTTTCTGTCTGTCTGTATTTCCTCTTGTCTAACCGCCATTACATGTTTGGGGGCTTCCTATGTTCTTTGGGGATCTGCTCCGGGGCAGATAGCTTTCCTCTTTCTTTCTTTAGGTGTAGCTAGCCTCTCAGGCTGTGACGAGGCGTCTAGGACCAACGTAGGAACGCTCCACGGCTGCCTTTAATTGTGGTGGTTAGTCAGGGTACTGTTATGTTACGGTAGCTGAGGAGTGCAGGTAAAAAAGGAAATACACCAGAGCAGTTGGAATCTATGAGATTGCAGTACCCTGACTAACCACCGCAACTAGAGGCAGCCGTGGAGCGTTCCTACGTTGGTCCTAGACGCCTCGTCACAGCCTGAGAAACTAACTACACCTAAAGATAGAAATAGGAAAGCTATCTGCCCGGAGCAGAACCCCAAAGATAATAGAAAGCCCCCAAACATGTAATGGCGGTTAGACAAGAGGAAATACTGACACAGAAAGAAAATAGTATGAGCAAACGCTGGGGCCCAAACTATCTAAATAGAAAAGGACAGGAAGGGTACTTACTGCAATCTCAGAAAACCCTGAAAAAACACCAACTCTACTAATTTCAAAATCACCTGAGATCACACGACCTCCACCACCTAAATTAGTTCTCTGGTGTAAAAAAATCAAAACAGCAGCCACTGAAAAAAAACCTGGAAAAAGCAAAAGTACAAAACACAGTGGCTGGACTAAACTGAGAGGGCAAAAGCCCCCGGAGGGGACCCTGAAGGCCCCCACAGAAGTGCAGGACAAAATGCAAAAATATAGCAAAAACACAAAATAAGAAATTGTCTTATCTGATAGCAGGAGATGCAGACACGACACAGCAGGCTACAAGGGAAACTGGAAAGAAGGATTCAGACCAGAACAATTGATCACCGGCAAACCCTGATGGGAAAATGACTCCCTTATATAAGACCAATCAGTAACACCTGATTCCCAGTCCTCACAATCCTCACTAGTACCGCTTGTAACCACCAGAGGGAGCCTCTGCTCAGAACTCATCTCAAACCCATTCACAACAGTACCCCCCCCTTGAGGAGGGGTCACCGAACCCTCATTTGAGCAACCAGGTCGGTTAGGATGAGTTCTATGATACGCACGGATAAGTCTCCTAGCATGGATGTCCGAAGCAAACACCCAAGAATTGTCTTCCTGACCATAACCTCTCCATTTAACCAAATACTGGAGTCTTCGTCTAGAAAAACGAGAATCCAATATTTTCTCAACCACATACTCCAGATTGCCCTCAACCAAAACAGGGTCAGGAGGCACAGCAGCAGGAACCACTGGCTCAACAAACCTCTTCAACAAGGACTTGTGGAACACGTTATGGATCTTAAATGTCCCTGGAAGAAGCAAACGAAAAGAAACAGGATTAATAATCTCCATGATCTTATAAGGTCCAATGAACCTAGGCTTAAATTTAGGAGATGCTACTCTCATAGGAATATTGTTTGAGGACAACCAGACCAAGTCCCCCACTTTAAACCGAGGACCATCAGTCCTATGCCGGTTAGCAAACCGCTGGGCCTTCTCCTGAGAGAGGGACAACCTCTCCACTACCTGGTCCCAAATCTGCTGCATACGCTCAACAACAGAGTCAACACCTGGACAGACAGAAGCCTCCGTCTGTCCTGAAGAAAATCAAGGGTGAAACCCAGAATTACAGAAAAACGGAGACATCAAAGTGGCAGAGCTAGCCCTATTATTAAGAGCAAACTCAGCCAAAGGCAAAAAAGAGACCCAGTCATCCTGATCAGCAGACACAAAGCATCTTAGATAAGTCTCCAATGTCTGGTTTGTTCTCTCAGTTTGACCATTGGTCTGAGGATGAAATGCCGAGGAGAAAGACAATTGAACACCAGTTTAGAACAAAAAGTCCTCCAAAATCTGGAAACAAACTGGACTCCTCTGTCAGACACAATGTTCTCAGGAATGCCGTGTAAACGAACCACGTGCTGAAGGAACAACGGCACCAATTCAGAGGAGGAAGGCAACTTAGGTAATGGCACAAGATGTATCATTTTGGAAAACCTATCACAAATTACCCAGATGGTGGTCATTCTCTGAGAAACAGGAAGATCGGAAATGAAATCCATAGAGATATGGGTCCATGGTCTCTTGGGCACAGGCAATGGCATCAACAAACCACTAGAGCGAGAGCAAGGCTTGGAGCGAGAGCAAGTCCCGCAGGACTGCACAAATTCCCTGACATCGCGAGACAAGGTAGACCACCAAAATGACCGACTAACCAAGTCTCTGGTACCAAAAATTCCGGGATGCCCAGCCAATGCGGAACAATGAATCTCAGACATCACACTCTTTTTCCATTGGTCCGGGACAAACAATTTTCCAACAGGGCAGCGCTCGGGCCTATCCTCCTGACACCCCTCCAGAGCAAGTCTCAAATTGGGCGAGATGGCGGAAAGAACTACACCCTCCTTCAAAATAACAGAGGGATCAGATAGCTCAGGAGAGTCCGCAAGGAAACTCCTCGAGAGGGCATCCGCCTTAACATTCTTAGTGCCAGGAAGAAAGGAAACCACAAAATTAAAACGTGTGAAAAACAAGGCCCACCTGGCCTGTCTAGGATTGAGTCGCTTGGCAGATTCCAGATAGACCAGATTCTTATGGTCCGTAAGGACCACCACCTGATGTTTGGCTCCCTCCAGCCAATGTCTCCACTCTTCAAAAGCCCACTTCATGGCCAATAACTCCCGATTACCCACGTCATAATTACGTTCAGTAGGAGAAAATTTTCAAGAGAAAAAGGCACAAGGGTTACTTTTAGAGGTCTCTGGATCTTTTTGGGACAAAACGGCACCTGCCCCAATTTCAGAGGCATCAACCTCCACCTGAAATGGCAGAGAAACATCAGGCTGCCGTAGAACAGGAACAGAAGTGAATCTCTGCTTAAGTTCCTGAAACGCAGAGACTGCCTCAGGAGGCCAATTCACCACATCAGAACCCTTTCTGGTCAAATCAGTTAATGGTTTAACAATAACCGAGAAATTACCAATAAATTTACGATAAAAATTGGCAAAACCCAAAAATCTCTGAAGAGCCTTTAATGAAGTAGGTTGGACCCAATCACAGATGGCCTGAACCTTGACCGGGTCCATTTCAATAACAGATGGGGACAAAATGAATCCCAGAAATGAGATCTTCTGTACGCCAAAAAGACACTTTGATCCCTTCACATACAGAGCATTCTCTCTCAAAATCTGGAATACAGTTCGAACATGTTTCACATGAGAGTCCCAGTCATTAGAAAAAATCAAGATATCATCCAAATAAACAATCAGAAACTTGTCCACAAAATCCCTGAAAATGTCATTCATGAAGGACTGGAAGACGGAAGGAGCATTAGTGAGCCCATTAGTGAGCCCAAAGGGCATCACTAGGTACTCAAAATGCCCTTCAGGGGTATTGAATGCCGTCTTCCATTCATCCCCGTGCTTAATGCGAATAAGGTTATACGCCCCCCTGAGGTCAAGCTTGGTAAACCAAGTAGCGTTTTTCACCCTGGAAAACAGGTCAGAAATCAAGGGTAACGGGTATTGATATTTCACAGTAATATTGTTCAAGAGACGATAATCAATACACGGCCTTAATGAACCATCTTTTTTGGCCACAAAGAAAAAACCGGCACCTAAGGGTGAAGAGGATGGTCTGATATGACCCTTCTCCAATGATTCCTTGATATAAGACAAGTTAAAAAGGCGACCTTTAGGGAATTTACTACCTGGCACTAATTCAATAGCGCAGTCATAGCTCCTATGGGGAGGTAAGGATGCAGATTTACTTTCGCTAAACACATCAGAAAAATCAAACAAAAAGTCAGGAACATCCTCAGCCTGGGGGGAGGCAGAAAAAACAGGAGT
The DNA here is from genome assembly GCA_033576555.1 of Oophaga sylvatica. Lineage (NCBI taxonomy): Eukaryota > Metazoa > Chordata > Amphibia > Anura > Dendrobatidae > Oophaga > Oophaga sylvatica. The sequence continues at coordinate 25,654,290 of JARQOD010000005.1, forward strand.
GTTGGTATTAACACATTGGCAGCCCCAACTGGTTACAGACACAGATTTCCAATCCAAAACAGGATTATGAGACTGTAACCAAGGGAAACCCAGCACTATAATGTCATGCAGATTATATAGAACCAAAAATTTGCAGCACTCCTGGTGATCAGGTTCAACCCTCATTATCACCTGAGTAGAAAACTGGGGTTTATTCTCAGCCAAAGGGTAGAATCGATCCCCAGTAAAGGAATAGACTTCTGTAGGGGTATCAAGGGAAACCCACAACGTTTAGCAAAATCATAATCCATCAGGTTAATAGCTGCTCCAGAATCAACGAAAGCCTGAGCAGAAAATGAGGACAGAGAGCATATCAGAGTGACAGTTAATAAAAACTTAGTCTGAACACTACCCAAGACAACTGAGCGTGCAAAATGTCTTCCCCGCTTAGGGCAGACTGAAATAGCATGAGAGGCATCACCACAGTAGAAACACAACCCATTGCGCTTTCGAAACTCATGACGCTGTGCCCCAGACACCACTCCATCACACTGCATGGGCTCAGCAGCTGGCTCACAAGGCAACACCACTCCACGCATACTTCTCCGCTCACGCAAACGTCTGTCAATTTGAATCGCTAATGACATAGAATCATTGAGACCAGAGGGGACAGGGAATCCCACCATAACATCCTTTACATTATCCGACAGACCCTTCCGGAAAAGGGCCGCCAAAGCGTCGTCATTCCATTTGGTCAGGACTGCCCACCTACGGAATCTCTGACAGTATAACTCAGCGTCATCAAGCCCCTGATTTAATGCCAACAAGGCTTTTTCAGCTTGATCAGTGACATTAGGCTCATCGTACAATAACCCCAAAGCCTGAAAAAATGCATCAACATCACTCAAAACAGGATCCCCAGGTATCAGGGAAAAAGCCCAATCCTGAGGACCGCCGCGCAGGAGAGAGATGATAATTTGAACCTGCTGCGCTGCGTTTCCTGAGGACTTAGATTTTAAGGCAAGAAACAATTTACAATTATTTTTGAAATTCTGAAACTTAGCTCGATCCCCTAAAAACAAATCTGGCATGGGGATCCTAGGTTCCACAACAGGCAACCTAGCAAGATAGATAGCAATACTCCGAACCTCAGTGGCAAGCTGATCCACACGGCCAGACAACTGTGCAAACTCCATTGGGAGAAAAGATCCTCCCCAGCACCCAGAGATACAGAGGGAAAAAAAAAAAAATGCAACAAACAGAAAAATATCTCTGACAACTTTTCTTCCTTCAAAATATTTTTTCCCTTCTGTGAGTACCATACAATTTTTATGGCCGGTGATACTGTTATGTTACGGTAGCTGAGGAGTGCAGGTAAAAAAGGAAATACACCAGAGCAGTTGGAATCTATGAGATTGCAGTACCCTGACTAACCACCGCAACTAGAGGCAGCCGTGGAGCGTTCCTACGTTGGTCCTAGACGCCTCGTCACAGCCTGAGAAACTAACTACACCTAAAGATAGAAATAGGAAAGCTATCTGCCCCGGAGCAGAACCCCAAAGATAATAGAAAGCCCCCAAACATGTAATGGCGGTTAGACAAGAGGAAATACTGACACAGAAAGAAAATAGTATGAGCAAACGCTGGGGCCCAAACTATCTAAATAGAAAAGGACAGGAAGGGTACTTACTGCAATCTCAGAAAACCCTGAAAAAACACCAACTCTACTAATTTCAAAATCACCTGAGATCACACGACCTCCACCACCTAAATTAGTTCTCTGGTGTAAAAAAATCAAAACAGCAGCCACTGAAAAAAAACCTGGAAAAAGCAAAAGTACAAAACACAGTGGCTGGACTAAACTGAGAGGGCAAAAGTCCCCGGAGGGGACCCTGAAGGCCCCCACAGAAGTGCAGGACAAAATGCAAAAAATAGCAAAAACACAAAATAAGAAATTGTCTTATCTGATAGCAGGAGATGCAGACACGACACAGCAGGCTACAAGGGAAACTGGAAAGAAGGATTCAGACCAGAACAATTGATCACCGGCAAACCCTGATGGGAAAATGACTCCCTTATATAAGACCAATCAGTAACACCTGATTCCCAGTCCTCACAATCCTTACTAGTACCGCTTGTAACCACCAGAGGGAGCCTCTGCTCAGAACTCATCTCAAACCCATTCACAACAGGGTACTGCAATCCAGTAGATTCCAACCTCTCTGGTGTATTGCCGTTTTCCAGGACGTCCCTAATGACAGCACCGCCAGGAGGTTGTCCTTCATATCCTTGATAGGGACAGGAACACAGAAGAGGTTAAATAGCCCCTCCCCACCTCCACCCTTCAGTGTTTTCCTGTCCCTATCAGGGACAGACGCAGGAGAGAAGCACAGACGTGCAGAACATTTACTTCGGTGGAGCTGACTGCTCCCGGGGAGAAAGAACTCCGTCCTCTCCTAAGGGGCTCCGGGGTCTGGAGGGGGCTAGTTGTTGGCCTCAGACCGCTGATACCGGGAGAGGTCCCTCAGCGGTCCGGTCAAGCTGCTTGCTCCCGGTGTGGTAAGCAGGCCCAGGCAAAGGGCTCTTGCTCTGCAGCTGCTGCAGCGGCGTCCCAGTAGCGGGAGCCGCTGGATCCGGGTCTGACCGCACGGTCACTCTCCCAGGCGTCCCCTGTCACTTCCGGCGCGCCGAGTCACAGGGGGTGCGCCGATGACTGCTTCCGGGGGGGAGCCAGGGAGGAAGCTCTGAGCTCCGAGGCAGAGGGGGACGCCGACGAGGGGCGCAGATTCCTGATCTGGGCAGACTCCCAGGTGCGCTCCGGATGGTGTGCACACAGTTGAAGGGAAGGCACAGATCGTAGGATGGACAGCGCCTCGATTACCAGCAGCTGAGCTTGGAAGGAGGACGAATCAGATGTCTTGAAGCCGGGTAAGACAGACTTCTTAAGACGGACGCCTGACAGCACACACTGACATAGTGAACATGGAGAGTGCTAGGCGCCCGGACGTCCAATCCTCAGAGCTAACCATGGACCACGTAAGTGGGTAATTAGGGGGTCTGTTCAGCTGTGCTAGTTCAAATAGCTACAGGACTTCCCTTTCACATTGCTTTTAGGACAAAGAGACTCCCAAGCAAACCATGTCAGCAGTCAGGAAGAGATATAACAAATGCCCATTATGCTCGGCCAAAATTCCTGCAACAGACACAAAAACGTTATGCGAGACATGCGTGGCCAAAATACTTAAACAAGAGCAGGACTCTCTATTAGATAATATACGCTCCATGATTAAAGAGGAAGTTCAAGCGAGCGTATCTTCGCTGACGCCACCCCAGCCTCCCTCACCCAAGAGACCTAGATGGGACATGGACCCTAGCTCGGAAGAGGGGGAAATGTCGCACTACTCGGACTCCGGGTCAAGTGAAGCAGAAGTCCCCTTAAAAATCCCACTGGAAGAGAAAAAGATATTTATTTTCCTCAGAGAATACGGATACCCTATTGCAGGTTAGGGATACCATGAAAGTAGAGGAATCCTCAGAGCCGCTAACCGTCCAGGACGAGATGTTTGGGGGTCTGAGGGCTAAAAGAAGCAGGGTGTTCCCGGTGAATAAACATATCACAGCCATGATATTGGAAGAATGGGAGGATGTTGCAAAAAAGCTTGTAATTCCGAAAGAATTTAAGTTTCGCCTTCCGTTTAACCCAGACGATACTAAGGTCTGGGAATCCATACCGAAAATAGACATACCTGTAGCTAAAGTATCGAAAAAGACCGCCATTCCATTTGAAGACTCCTCAGGCCTTAAGGACCCAATGGATAGGAGAGCGGAAGACCTCCTTAAAAAGGCATGGGAGGCATCTGCATCAGTTATGAAGACCAACATAGCGGCAACTTCGGTAGCCAGATCAATAACTCGCTGGGTGAAAGAATTGGAAGACCAAATATCCAACAAAACCCCCAGAGAAGAGATCATAAAAACTTTACCATTATTTAAAATGGCAACAGAGTTTATGGCAGATGCTTCGGCCGAGTCAGTCTGCTTCGCAGCCAGAAGTAACGCATTATCCAATGCAGCATGACGTGCGCTGTGGTTACGATCATGGGCAGGTGACACAGTCAAAAAATAAACTCTGCTCAATACCGTTTTCAGGGCTGCAGGTGTTCGGTCCAGTATTAGATGAATTATTGGACAAAGCGTCCGATAAAAAGGTTTCCCAGATCAGAAACAAAAAAGAATGCCAGCCTTTCATAAGACCCGATCTCACCCGAGACAGGATTACAGGGGCAAGGGTAAGACCAGAAGGTGGAGCTACCCCAAAGGCGGCAGAGGTAGAGGCTCCTTTCGAGATCAGGGAACCGGGTCAAGCAGACAATGACGCCAGGCAAATCGGGGGGAGACTCCAATACTTCATAGATCGATGGAGACAAATCACAAAAAATCAATGGATCCTGAGCACAGTCGCTCACGGATACAGGGTGGAATTCACCCAGCCTCCCCCCTGAAGATTTTGCCTAACTCAGAGCCAGTCCCCAGCGGTCCACCAAAGGCTGGTCGCAGATATACAGGAGCTCAGAGAGTTAAAAGCCATAATACCGGTGCCTCAATCTCAACAGTTTCAGGGCCATTACTCCAGCCTGTTTTCTATAAAGAAACCCGGAGGAGAATACAGGACAATTATAAATCTGAAACCCCTAAACAGATGGGTGACCTACAAACGTTTCAAAATGGAGACACTTCAGTCGGCCATACCGCTAATAAAAGAAAATTCAGTGATGTGCACACTATATCTCAAAAGCGCATATTATCATGTGCCCATCCATATAGCACATCAAAAATACCTGAGGTTCGCAATAAAAGACAGAGGAAGGATACGTCACTTCCAATTCTGTTGCCTACCATTCGGCCTCTCTTCAGCACCTCGCATATTTACCAAGATCATAGCAGATGCAATGGCCTTTCTAAGAACAAAAAAACGTCCTCATAATTCCATACCTGGACGACCTGTTAGTGGCGGATTCACACCAGCAGATGGAGGAATATCTCAGAGAAACCAGATCTCTCCTAGAAAATCTAGGTTGGGTGATAAATCTAAAAAAATCGAGTCTAGAACCAGAAAGAAGGAAAATATTTCTGGGAGTTATTCTGGACTCAGGCCAAGAACACTCTTTTCTTCCTCCCCACAAACAAACAACAGTCCAACAGGAAGCCCATATGCTACAGGAGCAAAAATACACCACTATCAGAAAGGCCATGAGAGTGCTGGGCCTAATGACTTCATGCATAGCAAGCGTCCAGTGGAGTCAATTTCACTGAAGGATGTTGCAGAGAGAAATCCTCCGGATATGGGACGGAAAGGATACATCATTGGACAACAAAATAAAGTTGTCAGCAGAAGTAAGGCGATCCCTAACATGGTGGACCGAAGTATCAAATTTAAAACACGGAAAACCGTGGAGAGTATCTCCCTGCATAAATATTACCACAGATGCAAGTCTCAGCGGCTGGGGAGCCCATGTGGAGGGACGTTATCTCCAAGGAACATGGCCCGGTGCGATGCGCAACAGCTCATCAAATTGCAGGGAGCTCAAAGCAGTCTGGGAGACGATCAGGAGATGCCAGAGACAGCTGTACAACCAACACGTCAGAGTATTCTCCGACAATTCAACTACAGTATCCTTTCTACGGCACCAGGGAGGTCCGAGACACCGTCACCTACAGAGTATTTCGGAAGAAATATTCACCTGGGCAGAAATAAATTTAAGATCTGACAGCAGTACACCTAAAAGGGGAAAACAATCAGATAGCAGACTTCCTCAGCAGACAAAAAATACAACCAGCGGAATGGGTTCTAGATCAGGAAGTGTTTACACAACTGACCAGAATATGGGGATTTCCCGAGAGACTTATTCGCCTCAAAAGGAAATACAAAAATAGAGCAATTCTTCTCACTAGATCCAAGAGACAACCCAACAGCAATAGATGCCCTAGCGCAGGACTGGGATACGGAACTGGCATATGCCTTCCCACCACTACCCTTGATACCAAGAGTACTACGAAAGATTCAAGAGAGTCATACGGCAGTCATTCTAATAGTGCCATACTGGCCCAAAGAAGCTGGTTCCCGGTACTAAAGCAGATGGCGTTAGAAGACCCGATTCATCTTCCTTTACAGCGGGACCTCTTGACGCAGGGCCCTCTCGTCCATCAGGACCTGAAGTTCTTAGCACTTTCAGCCTGGATCCTGAAAAAGAGATCCTGAGATTTAAAGGCTTATCTGAATCAGTTATAGCTACTTTACATAAAAGCAGAAAGCTCGTTACCTCATCTATATACCTCAAAGTCTGGAAGAAATTTTGCTCACACTGTGCACAACCAGTATCCCTTACTAAGGACCCAGATATTCCTAAAATCCTGGATTTTCTACAGGCGGGATTCGATAAGGGTCTAAAACCTAGTACGTTGAAGGTACAAATCTCAGCACTAGGGTCCTTTCTCGATTACCCACTAGCGGACCATCCTTGGGTGTCAAGATTTATTAGAGCTACTCAACGCATGAGACCCACAATACGTAGTTCCAATCCGCCATGGGACCTCAGTCTAGTACTGAATGAGCTAAGAAAGACCCCTTACGAACCACTAGACCAGGCAGACCTCAGATCAATAACGCTTAAAACAGTTTTTCTGGTGGCAATAACCTCAGCCAGACGTATAGGAGAGATCCAGGCTCTCTCCACAAGAGACCCATATCTAAGAATCCAGGAAGACTGTATAATCTTGAAACTGGACCTGACCTTTCTTCCAAAGGTGGTAACAGACTTTCACAGAAACCAGGAAATAATACTTCCCACCTTCTGCCAGAACTATAGAAATGAGAAGGAACGCTCGCTCCATTCCTTGGACGTTAGGACAGTCCTACAGTATCTAAAACTGACGGAAGATTGAAGAATAGACTCAAATCTTTTTATACAAATGGCAGGCAAAAATAAAGGGAAGAAAGCGTCAAAAGCCACCTTGGCCAGATGGCTAAAATCAACTATTACTGCGGCATACACCTCGGCAGGAAAGACTCCGCCAGAGGGTCTTAGGGCCCACTCGCTGAGAGCAATCTCGGCGTCTTGGGCAGAGAGAGCAGGAGCTTCTATGGACCAGATTTGTAAAGCCGCAACCTGGTCCAACATTAATACTTTTAGTAAACATTATAGACTGGACGTTCTGTCAAAACAACAGACGGCCTATGGGAGAAAAGTTCTCCAAGCAGTAGTCCCACCCTAAAGAGGAGTTATTTGGTACTTCTCCTGGCGGTGCTGTCATTAGGGACGTCCTGGAAAGTAGGAATTAATCCTACCGGTAATGTTGCCAGGAGTCCATCATGACAGCACCCCTTATATACCCCCCTTGCATTGTTTAACTATGATGTGTCATTCACATTGTAGTAGAAAATTCAATAAAATTGTGTTGCATCCATCCTGGTGTGGTACTTGAAAAATCACTGAAGGGTGGAGGTGGGGAGGGGCTATTTAACCTCTTCTGTGTTCCTGTCCCTATCAAGGATATGAAGGACAACCTCCTGGCGGTGCTGTCATGATGGACTCCTGGAAACAACATTACTGGTAGGATTAATTCCTACTTTTGCCTGCTCTCCTCAGCTACCAAAACATAACACACGTAATGTGGTGAGGGCCTTTTTCTCTTCCAGTGAGTGGTTTTTGTGTGTAGGAAAAAGGCCCAAACGTTGTTGGTGAGTGATTTAATTTCCCGATCCACTATAGAGATAAAGGCTTCAGTAGCATGGTGAGTATGAGGAGGAGAAAAGGTGCTAGGATTGTGAAGCCCAAGAGTAGAGTTGAGCTATACTTTCCGATATCCAAAAGTATCGGAATCGGAATGGTATCGCCGATACCCAAAAAATATCGGCGATACCGGAAATCCAATGTAAGTCTATGGGAACAAAATATCGGAATTAAAAAAAACCCATTCTTGCCTTGTTGGTTAATTGTACATGAAGGAAAACAACAAAGAATAATGTAGAATGTATTGGGGAAGGTTGAGGAGACATTAAAGGCATAGATGTTTAACCCAATCAAATGGAATAGCATAAATATTTTTTTTTTTTAAAGATGTTCGGATTGACGAAGAAATTGACAATGTTGTTAACGTTTTTTCTATTTTGGCAAATATGTATATTTCACAACTTCCATGCTCTTCACCTTTTTAACTTTTCACACACTTTCTCCTTCATAATCTTCAGCATCATCATCTTTTTCATCAAATTATTCATCTTCACCTTCTTTATCTTCTTAAACTTCTTGCTATTCATCTTTTTGTTAACATTACTCATATTCTTCTTATTAAACTATTATTCTTATTCATATTCTACTTCATCTTCTTCATCATATTCTTATTTTGGACAGAGATTCCTGTACTTGTAATCTGTCAAAGTATGAATTTTTCATCCTTCCATTCTTGCTGTCACAAAAGATTTAAATTACAACAGTATTTGTCCGTGTTCAGTTTAGCCTGCAGCAGCAGGCATTTTCCAGGGGCACCACGAGGAGGAACGGACTCACCCCCATACACTGCTTAGTCTTCTTCTGCTTATAATTTAGAGCATATATTTTGCTCTTCATTTTGGTCTTTATACTTCATGTTCTTCTGCTTTTTGATCTTCTGCTTATTGTTCTTAAGTCTCTTGTTCTGTATCTTGTAGTTTGTCTTAACCTTCTTAGTCCTGTTTGGTAATCTTTTATTTCTTCTTTGTGATGGTGTTTAGGCTGGTTGGCTTGATGCTCGTCGTCCTTGTGGTGGTCATCTTCTTCGGGGTGGTCATCAGGGTCGTCGTCTTCATTGTTGGAGATCCAGAGTGATTTCCCAAAAAAACATTGAAAAAATCTTCAATTTGTAAATGTAGCAGAAGGTACAAGAGCCAATGCAAGTGACGAGGACCAGCTGACTGTGCTGGAACCCGGAGGGGCAGCAGAAGGAAAAGAGCCAATGGCACAACCGAGGACCAGCTGACGTTACTGGGACACGGTTACTAAGCAGGAGGTACCTGTGCTCCAAAGCACTACCAAAGACCAGCAGACGTTGCTGGAACTCGGATACCGAGATGGAGGCACCTAGGCCAAAGGCACTGCGGAGAACCAGCTGACGGTACTGGAACCCAGACGGGTAGCAGAAGGTACAAGAGCCAATGCAAGTGACAAGGACCAGCTGACTGTGCTGGAACCCGGAGGGGCAGCAGAAGGAAAAGAGCCAATGGCACAACCGAGGACCAGCTGACGTTACTGGGACACGGTTACTAAGCAGGAGGTACCTGTGCTCCAAAGCACTACCAAGGACCAGCAGACGTTGCTGGAACTCGGATACCGAGATGGAGGCACCTAGGCCAAAGGCACTGCGGAGAACCAGCTGACGGTACTGGAACCCGGACAGGTAGCAGAAGGTACAAGAGCCAATGCAAGTGACGAGGACCAGCTGACTGTGCTGGAACCCGGAGGGGCAGCAGAAGGAAAAGAGCCAATGGCACAACCGAGGACCAGCTGACGTTACTGGGACACGGTTACTAAGCAGGAGGTACCTGTGCTCCAAAGCACTACCAAAGACCAGCAGACGTTGCTGGAACTCGGATACCGAGATGGAGGCACCTAGGCCAAAGGCACTGCGGAGAACCAGCTGACGGTACTGGAACCCGGACGGGTAGCAGAAGGTACCCATGGAAATTTAAGTTGACAGGCCGCGAGCTGGCCGCAGTTACCGAATCCCACAGTATTACAGTGGGTGATTGTCCTATTGTCACAATGGAAACAGCCTTTATTTGCATATCCCGCAGCACACATAGGAAGCACCTAAACTCCAGGCACCATAGAGTCGGCTAACCCGACCGCAACACGACAGGACAACTTATTGGAGGCTAAGTGACGTTTACACTGACAGGAAACAGATGGCGTGCTGTAACCAGTCTGGGCAGGAGTGAGTACCCGTGCCAATGACACTTCCGAGCAACAACTGTCGGTGTTGGAGCCCAGGGATGAGAAGAGAACCGGTTGGAGGCAGCAGGACTTTTTGCCGTTCACACAGCAGGGGAACAGCTGACATTACTGAACCCCAATAACACAGGAGCAAGTGTTCACTGTGCTAACAGCACTTCCAAGCAACAACTGGCGGTGTTGGAGCCCAGGGTCAAGGAGGATGTTTAAATACTAGATCAAGTATTTTCCTTGTTACATGTCAATTAAAAATGTCTATACTCCAAACAAGAGAAATATAACCTTTAGTACCATAAGATGATGATTTTACTTAAAAAAATATATGTAAATTAATAATTTACAAACATAAACGCATACATTAACATGTTGAAAAGCAATGCAAACCACAATTAAAATAGGTTAAATAATCTGCTATACGGTTTAAAATAAAAGCATACAAGTACATATCAGAATCCATTAATGATGGCTAAGTAACAGTATGTACACCATTTCTATTGTGTAGACAATGAATGGCTGACTTAAAAACATAATCAGCATTACAAGTTATCTTTGACACTCATAAAAGTTTACATTTGGTGAATAATATCACTAAAAAGTTTTTAAAAATATCTAAAATTTCCATCATGTAATACTGATAATATGTGCCAATCATTTATATTAACAAACAAAAACTTTAAAAAGTGCATAGCGCATAGTCAAAACAGCTATTTATGCCTGACTGTGGACTTGCAAGCATGACAACGGATAGATAAGGTATATATAGATGAGACTGCATAGCCACAGATGTTGAATGGCGATGTAATACTGTACCTCAAAGTGTGCATTACTACTACATCCTTTTTTTTATATAGCTTTATAAAAGGTTACGTGCATGTATGGTTGCGCCTTTGTTTGGACGCACAGACTGGCTTCCTGCTGTGACGCGTTGGATATTGGAGCGTCTGTGCGTCTTATGACGCAGACTAACATTCACGGTGCGCATCGTTCATCATCGCAAGCGTACCGACAACACAAAGGCATTGTCATGACTGCTTTACTCAGTAAACATGCACCTATGATGAAACATACACGCATGTGCCCGATTACATAACAAGCTACAAGAAAAACAAGTGTGAGGTGTGACACAGCTATTTTGTTAAGGTACAGTATTATATCGACATTGTACAGGTGTCGCTATTCAGTCTGATAAATAGATATCATTCACCTATTCTATCAGTTGTCGTTCTTTCAGCACCACTTACAGGTATATATTTTGCTATTGTGACTATGCACTATTGACTTTAACAAGGTAATGCATGATTTTTGTTAGCGATTATCATGTTTACATGAAGGACCTTTATGATATGGGCTGTTAACTTTCTAATTAAATATGTATTTTTTAAAATGACACAAATATAAGTAATGTTGAAGAGGACTATTCCTACATGCATTGTTTGCACAATATTACAGGTGTACATCACGTCCCTTAATCAACATTGGATTATTATATTTACTTGTATGCTTTTATTTAAAAGCCAAGAACACTGAAGTCTAACCTTCGCACTGCAGCTGTTGTCAAAGTTCAACCCACATTATGCACTTCCAACATTGCAGCATTTGAGTCATGATGTGAGTTGGATTTGTCTAAGCTATGGAGTGACAAGGTTGACCATCAGTATCCTATAGCATAAGTAGGCTTTTGTGTTAGCATTTGTTTTCGACATGTGCATATCTGAAATAATATGTCACAATTATTTTGTTACAGATTTGTGACAAAGACTAATCATTTTATGGTTTTAAAGCTGACGTTTCAAATGTTTACAGCTTAGAAATCAGGGTGTAGCCTCATATCTATGTGTAGCACTAGACACTTTGACATGTCATGCTTGTTTCACCATGTGTAGGTAGCTAGCAGTAATTTTTGCCAGACACACAGCAGGGGAACAGCAGGCGTTACTGAACCCCACAAACACATCAGCGATTGTTTTCATCTGTGCATCTAACACTTCTGAGCAGCAACTGGCGGTGTTGAAGCCCAGGGTCAAGGAGGGTGTAGGCATAAAATATTGAGTTATTGCCTTGTTACGTGGCCATTGCAAATGTATGTACTTCAAACAAGAATAAAGTTTTACAAGGACAATAAAATGATGAATTTCAATTCCAAGAATAGAAAAATATTTAGACTTGAGTCCTCAGTGGTTGATACCGTTTAATGGCTAACTGAAAAGATGGTAACAAATTCCAAGCTTTCGAGACTACTCAGGTCTCTTCATCAGGCTAAGACTAAAACAAAAAATGAAGAATCACATATTTCTACACACAACAGGACACAGGAATAGGTAAGACAAGTGAGGGAGGGACAAGTGAGGGAGACCGGCCAAAAAATGAGAACAAGGATGAATTATCAGCGCCACACAATAAGAGAAAAAATAATGGATTTACCTGTGGCAAAACACTTTTGTATGCCCGGTCATAGCATGATGGATATGGAATTACTGGTATTAAAATATAACTTCAAATATGAGAAAGATACAAAGGTTTCAGAATATAAGCTCATCATGACCTTTGACACTGTTAGTGATGGAATGAATAGATCACACGGATTTATGTCATTCTATATCAATTAAGGAATCTGCGTCTCTGCCCTTCCAGGGGCATGAAAACAGAAAACCAGACCCCAATCAGAGGGCAATAAAACTTTCTATCCTTATCCAGGAACTGTTCCAATATTTATGTTCATCCCTCAGTCATAATGACAGTTCTGCTACACGTGACTTACTTGTCTTACCTATTGCACTATTACTGTGTCCTGTTGTGTATAGAAATATGTGATGCTTCATTTTTTGTTTTAGTCTTTGCCTGATGAAGAGACGTGAGTAGCCTCGAAAGCTTGCAATTTGTTACCATCTTTTCAGTTATCCATTCAAAGGTATCAACCACTGTGGACTCTCAAGTGTAAATATTTTTCTATCTAATGGCTAACACGGTACGAAGATACACATGTTTCCTAACTTCAAGAATAAAAATAAAGACCCTGCAAATATAAACGCATATATGCACATGCCAACAAGAAATGGAACAACACACCACCCAAAAAATTGGTTACAAAATAGTGTTGTAAATTTAAGAATAAAAGTCCATTTTTGTATTTATGAATAATGCTTAAGGAACGCTATGTTAAACCATAACATAGTGAAGACAATGGATTTTGTAATAGTCACTCATCATTGCAATTTATGTGACAGTCACAGACATTTCAATTATTTAAGTTAATAAAATCGTTACTTTGTACAGCATGTATGACATGTCCAGCATGGACTCATCAATGTGATGATGCAATAATGTACGATAAAAAATAACCATTTAAAAAAACATTATGCATTGTCACAATGTAAGTGTGTGCCTGCAAGTGTAGGTGAAACAAAGGCTACGGATAGCAAAGGTATATTCTATGTCTGTATCAGACAGTGGACAGCCTCTGATGGGTAATGGCGATGTTATACTGTACGTCAATAAAGTCTGCGGCTGCAATCATGCATTTTTTGCTTGTACAGTGTTGAAGAGGGTAAAAGCATGTCTGGTTGCGCAAGGCTTTATCCGTCAACACTACCTTCTTACTGTCACGCGTAGGGTAGGGTAGCGTGTGTCAATTAGATTACTCTATAAAATGTGACGTTACACAGCGTTATTGTGCCCTAGGGACGCCAAAAATACGACAGCAGTAATCATTTACTGTCTAATACTCCACCTATGACCAACAAAAAAAGCACGTTCCCTCTTTAACAATCTACAAGACTAACAAGCATAATGGTTGACGCTGACTTTATTGAGGTACAGTATTACATCGACATTGTCCATGAGTAACTATGCACTGTGATACCTATATACCATTATTAATTTATATCTGTTGTGGTTGTTTCAACAGCACTTGCAGGTATAACTACCTATTGTCAGTATGCATGATGCACTTTCTAGATGTAATAATTTATTATTGCACATTATTACCAGGTTTAGATGCTGGCTATTTCATATATGGTGTGTGAAGTTACAGTTGGCATCAGTTTGTGTATTTTATTATGTCTGTCATAAATAAAACTCATGATGATGATGATGATGAGAAGGAGGATTTTATGATTCGTACATCCATTGACTGCATTATCTTACAGGTACAGATAAAGTTCCTTAAAAAGCATTAATTGGTAAGTATGAAATGTACTTTTATGCATTAATTTCAAAAAGTGAACACTATGTTTTAGTTTTTGTTACCATTTCTAATAGACATGTGCAGATATGCGCTGTGATGACAAATTATTATTTGTCCATATTTGTTATAAAAATTTATCATTCTAGGCCTGGAAAACTTCACAATTTCCTGTTTTAAGCATAACAATCAGGGTGACGGCTCTTCCCTATTTGGAGCATGTTCCACATGGGTTTTTCGGTGCATTAGTAGGGAACAGGAGACTTCTTGCCGGCCACACAGCAGGGGAACAGCTGGCGTTACTGAACCCCACTAACACTATAGCTTGTGTATTGGTCTGTGGACACGACACTTCTGAGCAGCAACTGGCAGTGTTGTAGCCCAGGGAGTAGAGTTCAGGTGGTAGAAAGATGAACATAACAGGAGACATGGATAACGTTGCGAACCAGTTATTTAATCTGAAAACGGACAGACAAATTCTGGCGAGATCCATGCCTTGTTCATTTTCAGAAAATTAAGCCGGTCTACATTATCGGAGGATAGTCGCATGCGACGGACTGTTAGTACACCACCTGCAGCACTAAAGACGCGCTCCGATAATACACTGGCAGCAGGGCAAGCCAGCACCTCCAATGCATACTGGCTAAGCTCTAGCCATGTATCCAGCTTAGAGACCCAAAACTTGAATGGGGAAGAGCCATCTGGGAGTACACTGAGAGGGAAAGACATGTAGTCTGTCACCATCTTACGGAAACGTTGCCTCCTGCTGACTGGAGCCATCTCGGATGGTGTAGACATTTGTGGCGCTGCCACAAAACTTCGCCACATTTGGAACATACTGGTCTTGCCCTGTGCAGAGGCGCTGCTTGTGCTCCCTCTTGTTGCAGAGCCGTCTCCAATGCCTCGACGCACAGAGCTGCTTTGTAAAGCAGCAGTAGCAGCAGCAGTGCTCTGGGCTGGAATGGAGAACATTATGGATTGCACCAGTGTGTCTTAGTACTCCCGCATTTTACGCTCCCGGTACAACGGTGTGATGAGGCTTTGTAAGTTGTCCCGGTAGCGAGGGTCTAGGAGGGTGTACACCCAATAATCAGACGTGGTGAGAATGTGGGCGATGCGGCGGTCGTTTCTCAGGCACTGCAGCATGAAATCAACCATGTGCTGCAGACTCCCAACTGGCCAAGAAACGCTGTCCCCTGCAAGAGGCGTCATCTCTGCCTGCTCTGCATCACCCCACCCTCGCTCTACATACTGACTAGAGCGTTGTGTACCTCCCTCTGGAGCGATGTCTTCCTCCTCCATTGACTCCTCCTCATCCTCCTCACAAAGTGAGCCCTGCCCAGCCCTTTGTGAGGAACCACGTTGCGCTGACTGTCCAGAAGGTGATGGAATTTGTGACTCCTCATCCTCCACCTCTTCCAAAACCTCATCCCTTAGTGCTTGCAGTGTTTTTTGAAGCAGGCAGATAAGGGGGACAGTCAGGCTGACTAGTGCATCATCTGCACTCGCCATCCGCGTTGACTCATCAAACGCACGCAAAACGTGGCAGATGTCCTTCATAGAGGCCCACTCAGTAGTGGTGAAGTGTGAAAGGCGCAAATTGCGAGTTGATTGCGCCTGATGCAGCTGATACTCCATTACTGCTGGCTGCTGCTCACACAACCGCTCCAACATATGTAACGTGGAATTCCACCTGGTGGGTACGTCACATATGATGCGATGTTCAGGAAGGCGAAATCTGTGTTGCAGAGCTGCAATGTGCAATCTGGCCATGCTGGAACGTCGCAAGTGAGCGCACTCTAGGCGGACCTTGTGCAGCAGTGCATCAAGATCCGGATAGTCCCTCAAAAAACTCTGCACGACCAAGTTGAGCACATGTGCCAGACATGGTATGTGAGTGAGGTTGCCAAGGCCCAGAGCTGCCACCAGATTTCGGCCATTGTCACACACTACCAAGCCTGGCTGGAGATTCGCTGGCAAAAACCACACGTCGCTCTCCTGCTTGATGGCATTCCAGAGCTCCTGCGCTGTGTGGCTTCGATTCCCCATGGGAATTAATTTCAGGAGGGCCTGTTGACGTTTGGCCACGGCTGTGCTCATATCGGTCGCAACAGGTAAGCGTTCACGGGTCCATGTGGAGGTAGACCGTGACAGCTCCTGCAGCGATGATTCTGAGGAACTGGAGTAGGAGGAGGAGTCAATGTGGACAGACTGGATTCCTGCAATCCTTGGAGTTGGCAGAACACGTACAGCGCCACTCGCAAGATCTGTACCCGGCTCCACAACATTGACCCAATGGGCAGTGAGGGAAAGGTATCGTCCCTGGCCATGGGTACTGGTCCAAGCATCGGTGGTCAGGTGGACCTTGCTACTGACGGCGTTTAGTAGCGCATGTTTAATTTTTCCCTCAACATGCTTTTGCAGACCAGGGACGGCTTGCCTGCTGAAATAAAATCGGCTGGGCACATTGTATTGTGGGACTGCCAATGCCATTAAGTTACGGAAACTGTCAGTCTCCACCAGCCTGAATGACAGCATTTCAAGGGACAGGAGTTTTGCAATGCCAGCATTCAGAGCCTGTGCTCGTGGATGGTTTGCCGAGTATGGCCATCTTTTATCCCATGCCTGTGCTACCGATGGCTGTTTTGTGGCCTGGGAGTGTGAGGATGACAGGGAACTTGCAGCTGTGGGTGGAATAACACTGGGTCTCTGGACAACAGTGACAGAGGTTCTTCCATGACGATCCTGTGAGGAAGCCGAACCAGCTGTGTGTGAGCTGGAGGAAGAGGCTCCAACACGAGCTGAAGATGTAGGTGCTGCTGTAGGTTGGCCTACATCTCCAGTGTGTCTTTGTAACTGAACCACGTGCTTTGACTGCACATGTTTCCACATATTTGTGGTATTAAGGTTACTGACACTTTTACCTCTTTTTACTTTTTGATTACACAGCTTGCATTTGACATAGCAAATATCATCTGCAAGTGTGTCAAAAAAGAACCACGCAGTGCAAGTCCTGGGAGCGCCCGTTTTGGCTGTTGGAAGAGAACTGCTATGAACGGGTGCCAAACTGGAGGCTACAGGCAACCGAGTCTGCAGCCTACCTCTCCCTACTGTTTGGACCGTTGGGGCAATCTCTTCCTCAGAGCTGCTACCACCACCTTCCTGTTCCTCACGCCATGTTGGGTCTTGGACCTCATCATCTCCACTACCCTCTTCCAACACCTGCTGCTGTTGGGTGGTCTGGCCAGCACCATGCTCAACAGAAACTGGCACCTGAGTCTCATCATCATCAGATGCGTTCTGCGGTGTGCTGACCATCGGCACTGGCTCACCCGCCTCTTCACATTCAGAGACACAGCTGTTGCGCATCACTGCATACTGCCTCTTCTTCACATTCCAGAATGCTGCTTGGCTGGGCCCCTGTTTGCAAGCCAACAGATTCTGAGAACAGAGACTGAGCTGGCTCCTTTACAGAGCTCTCTGAATGCCTGGGCAATTTGGCAGGCGGTGAAGAGACAGATGGTTGTTCAACAGTGCTGTGGTCCTGAGAGGAGGTGGAAGCAATTGAAGTCGATGCATTGGCTGCCATCCAACCAACAACGGCTTCAATTTGTTCTTCCCGCAGCAGGGGGGTACGCCGAGCTCCTACAAAAGTGCGCATAAAGGAACGCTCACGGGGAAAACTGGTGGATGCTGTGTCACTGGGTGCGGCAGCAGCCACAGAATCCCCACGTCCTCTCCCTGCTGAAACGCCACGACCACGTGCCTTACTCCCTGCCTTCTTCATCTTGGTAGATTGATAAAGAAAGTCAGAAAAGTTATAAGGCCTAAGTGTGGTTATTCCTCAGAGACTGCAGTGAACACTGCAGACAGCTGTTCAGTAGTTGTGAAAGGCCCCTTTGTGTACTTCTATAGTGTTTGCAACCAATGTATTGTATACGGATGGAAGCGCGTCACACTAATAGATTAGATTTTTTTCAAATATAATGGAGCAGCACCAATTTGAGAAAAATGTGAATGATGAGGCAGTGACACACGCTCAGCAGACTACAACCAGCAGTGGTTGAAGAACTAACTGGAGCGTAATCTGCACTCAAAAAATGAAAAGCTCAGACTACAGTGAACACTGCACACAACTGTTCACTATCTGTGAAAGGCCCCTTTCTGTACTTCTATAGTGTTTGCAACCAATGTATTGTATATGGATGGAAGCGCGTCACACTAATAGATCACTGTTAATTTCTATTGAATGGAGCTGCACCAATTCCACAAAATAAAATGAAAAAGAGTCAGTGAGTGACACGTGCAGATGCCTACAGACAGCGTTGCATGCAGAGCAAACTGCAGCGTCACCTGCACTCACACACACCTTGCAGAGCTGTTAAAACAACACTGGCAAAAGAAAGCTTTACACAGCGGTTGGTAAACTAGCCTGCCTAAAGCACAGTACACAAAATCGCAATCTCTAACTGTCCCTCAGAGTCAGCAGAGCAGCGTTCTGTCCCTAACTGAGTTCACAGCACAGTGACGCTAAAATGGCGGCGGCGCCTTTTATAGTGCATTCTGACATTTCAGCAGCCAATCACAGCCATGCCATTAGTTAACATGACCGCAGCAGTACAGGATGTGCCCACACTTCGTAGGATTCCTCATTGGCTGACTAAAATCACAGTGCCTCTCAAAGAATTATGGGAACTTCCGATTCCGGTATACGATATATGAAAAATATCGGAACTAAGTATCGGAATTCCGATACAGCGAATATCGGCCGATACCCGATACTTGCGGTATCGGAATGCTCAACACTACCCAAGAGACATAATAGATAATTCTGAAGAAACGACTGTCCCAGTTGGGGGTACACTATTGGTAGGTATAGTACCGAAGTGGGTTTTCAACCTCACTAAACGGTAAAATCATTGTAAGTCCTTTTCTAATTGGAAAGTGTCCCAATTAGGAGTTGGACAAAAAGAAAGTCCCTTTTGGAGTACCTCAAGTTCCGGGGAGAGGGAATAACTGGAAATGTTAATCACCAGGTTGGATGGCTCACCTGGGATCGTGTCGTCATTCTTTCTGCGTGATCTTCTGGTGGGTTTGTTGTGTGCTGCCCTCCCCTGCAGCCTTTCGGTAAAAAAAACGTTGTCTGCCGGTTCCTGTTGACGAGTCGCTGTCAGAGCTGAAAGATCCAAATCTTCTTGGGTACCTGTCCCGTTGCCAAGGAGGCCTTCCTGCAGAGTCGCTCCATCTGTAGACTCTGTCGTTGGAATAATCCTCGTTGTCCCTATGGAATTTCTGCCTCTTCCGTTCCTGAAGGGTAGTCTGGTAGTCTGCTATGATTTTGTCTGTCTTGGTCTTGAGTGCTGACCAATCCCCGGGAGAGAGTGGTAGTGAGCTGGTTCTCTATAGTCTGTATATTTTTCTTAATATCGGTGATTTCTTATTGCAGGTACTCAATGGTGAATATAATGATATCAAGTGAGCATTTATTCAGGATTTTTTTATACTTATCACAAAATTCCTGGTTGTCTGAGAATAAGGTAGGGCGTAAATGGCTTCTCAGACCTCTTGAAATTTTATTTTGGCGGTGATATTCGGCCAAAGTTGTGCAATGAAGGTCATATGAGACCAATCTACGTTTAATTTTTTCGTAATCTCTAGTTCTAAGGTCTAGAGCAGGGATAAGAAAATCGGTTGAACTAGTAACCCGAGATAAAATGGTATTGCTAGTTTCCAAATCATAGGCAAAGGTGTCATTAGACATTTAGGAAGACTGGTGCAGCAACCAAGAAAATGACACAGTAGTGGGTAAATTGGTGCGCACACAGTCAATATGGACGAGGTGCTGGTGTGAAGGACAAAAGTCCTAAGTATAATAGAGAAATAGTACACTGCACACTCTCATGAATATATGCAAATAAGGAAATATTTATTATATACAAGGGAGCCAATAATAAGGTAAAATAAATGGCGACTAGAAACAAGTGAACATTTCGACCTTCCTGGGTCTTTTTCAACAGAGTCGCTGCGAAAAACATAACAAACATTAATATTAACAAGAAAACACTAGGAAATAGATCAAAACATCCTGCAATAAATGAAAAAGAATAAAAGGGAAGGAAACTAGGTGAGAAAAATACTTGTAAAAATAAGAAAATTGGAGATCCATCGAGTTGAGAGGCACCAACCGTGTTTGAAATTCAAATTTAGTGAATAGTAGGTGACAGAGCCAAGAATAATGTAACCATTGAGGAATACCTTAATAACTGTGCAAAGGTATGTAGAAAAGCTTTTCATAACAGTATAAGTATGCTGTGAAAAATAATAAGGCAAATTAAATAACTATAATTAAGAAACCAAATAAACACTCTGGAGGTTTAGAGATACCTGGAGGTGTATAGAATAGATAACTTGAAAGGTAGACCATATAGGCATAATAGGACCTGAATAGGTAAAGAGTGGCTACTTTTTACTATCTTCTATCGCTAGATAATAACCGCATTACCATCTGAGAGTGACCTTTTACCTGACTTTACCAATAATTTTTCCATGATGTCCTATACCTGACATTTATTATGCTCTTTACCATTATCAGGCCATAATTACTTACGCTTCTCTTTTTACCTATTCAGGTCCTATTATGCCTATATGGTCTACCTTTCAAGTTATCTATTCTATACACCTCCAGGTATCTCTAAACCTCCAGAGTGTTTATTTGGTTTCTTAATTATAGTTATTTAATTTGCCTTATTATTTTTCACAGCATACTTATACTGTTATGAAAAGCTTTTCTACATACCTTTGCACAGTTATTAAGGTATTCCTCAATGGTTTACATTATTCTTGGCTCTGTCACCTACTATTCACTAAATTTGAATTTCAAACATGGTTGGTGCCTCTCAACTCAATGGATCTCCAATTTTCTTATTTTTACAAGTTGTTTTCTCACCTAGTTTCCTTCCCTTTTATTCTTTTTCATTTATTGCAGGATGTTTTGATCTATTTTCTAGTGTGTTTTCTTGTTAATATTAATGTTTGTTTGTTATGTTTTTCCCAGCGGCTCTGTTGAAAAAGACCCAGGAGGGTCGAAACGTTCACTTGTTTCTAGTCACCATTTATTTGACCTTATTATTGGCTCCCTTGTATATAATAAATATTTCCTTATTTGCATATATTCATGAGAGTGTGTGGTGTACTATTTCTCTATTGATCTCAATTCCAGCCAGTTCTGCGTTGAAAGTCAAAAGGTGCTCCTTCGCTTCTGAGCTCTGCCATGCGCCCAAACAGTAGTTTACCCCCACATATGGGGTATAAGCATACTCGGGACAAATTGCACAATAACTCTTGGGGTCCAATTTCTTTTGTTACCCTTTGGAAAATAAAAAAATTGTGGGCGAAAATAGTTTTTGTAAAAAAAAAAAGATTTTTTTTGTTTTTACAGCTGTACATTATAAACTTCCGTGAAGCACTTGGGGCTTCATGGCGCTCACCACACATCTAGATAAGTTCCTTGTGGGGTCTATTTTCCAAAATGGGGTCACTTGTGGGGGGTTTCCACTGTTTAGGCACATCAGGGGCTCTCCAAATGCGACATGACGCCCGCAAACCATTCCATCAAAGTCTGAAATCCAAAACGTCACTACTTCCCTTCCGAGCCCTGACGTGTGCCCATACAGTAGTTTTCTCCCACATATAGGGCATCAGCGTACTCAGGAAAAATTTAACCCCAAAACTTGTTGTCCAATTTGTCCTGTTACCCTTGGGAAAATAAAAAGTTGGGGACTAAAAGATCGTGTTTGTGGAAAAATGTTTTTTTATTTTCATGCTCGGGCGTTATAAACTTTAGTGAAACACCTGGGGGTTCAAAGTTCTCACCACACATCTAGAGAAATTCCTTGTGGGGTCTATTTTCCAAAATGGTATCACTTGTGGGGAGTTTCCACTGTTTGGGCACATCAGGGGCTCTCCAAACACAACATGGCATCCAGCCAATTCTGCATTGAAAAAGTCAAACGGCGCTCCTTCCCTTCCGAGCTCTGCCATGAACCCAAACAGTAGTTTACCCCCACATATGGGGTATCGGCGTACTCAGGACAAATTGCACAATAACTTTTGGGGTCTTGTTACCCTTGGTAAAATAAATTGGGGTGAAAAGAATTTTTGTGGAAAAAATGATTTTTTAATTTTACGGCTCTACGTTATAAACTTGTGTGAAGCACTTGGGGGTTCAAATTGTTCACCACAGATCTAGATAAGTTCCTTATGGGGTCTAGTTTCCAAAATAGGGTCATTTTGTGGGGGGTTTCCACTGTTTAGGCACATCACGGGATGTCCAAATGCAACATGGCATCCAATCTCAATTTCAGCCAATTTGGGTTAGAAAAAGTCAAATGGTGCTCCTTCCATTCTGAGCTCTGCGGTGCGCCCAAACAGTGCTTCCCCCCACATATGGGAGTTCAGCGTACTCTGGACAAATTGGACAACTTTTGTGGTCCATTTTCTCCGGTTACCCTTGGGAAAATAAAAAATTGGTGACTAAAAGATAATTTTGTTGGAAAAAAATAGGATTTTTTATTTTCATGCCCAGGCATTATAAACTTGTGTGAAGCACTTAGGGGTTCAAAGTGCTCACAACAGATCTAGATAAGTTCCATAGGGGTCTACTTTCCAAAATGGTGTCACTTGTGGGGGGTTTCCACTGTTTAGGCGCATCAGCAGCTCTCCAAACGCGACATGGCGTCCAATCTCAATTCCAGCCAATTTTGGTTTGAAAAAGTCAAACGGCGCTCTGTCGTATGCCGAAACAGTGGTTTTCCCCCACATATGGGCTATTGGCGTACTCGGGAGAAATTGCACAACTACTTTATCTGTCCATTTTCTCCTTTTACAAACTTTTTTTTTATTTTCACAAGGGTAAAAGATCATTTTTGTGACTAATAAGTTAAATATTCATTTTTTTTCCTTCCATGTTGCTTCAGCTCTTGTGAAGCACCTGAAGGGTTAATAACCTTCTTGAATGTGGTTTTGAGTACCTTGAGGGGTGCAGTTTTTAGAATGGTGCCACTTTTGGGTATTTTCTGCCATATAGACCCCTCAAAGTGACTTCAAATGTGAGGTGGTCCCTAAAAAAAAAATAGCTTTGTAAATTTTGTTGTAAAAATGAGAGATCGCTGGTCAACTTTTAACCCTTATAATTTCCTAACAAAAAAAAATTTTGGTTCCAAAATTGTGCTGATGTAAAGTAGACATGTGGGAAATGTTATTTCTTAACTATTTTGTGTGACATATTTCTCTTTTAAGGGAATAAAAATTCAAAGTTTGAAAATTGCAAAATTTTCAAAATTTTCGCCATATTTGCGTTTTTTCAAAAATAAGCGCAAGCTATATCGAAGAAATTTTACTACTAACGTGAAGTACAATATGTCACGAGAAAACAATCTCAGAATCGCGAAGATCCGTTGAAGCATTCCAGAGTTATAACCTCATTGAGACAGTGGTCAGAATTATAAAAATTGGCCGTCAGTAACGTGCAAACCACCCTGGGGGCAGGGCCGGCGTCAGAACCCAGCATACCCGGGCATGTGAGGGGGCCCACTCGCCTTCGGGCACCCCGGCGCCCGTTAGCGGTGCCAGCGCCGCCACTGGGCCCCCCCGCTTGCTCAGGACCCTGGCAGCAGCCGGCGCAATACTTACCTCTCCCCGTGCCTCCGCTGCCGCAGCTCCAGGCTCCAGGCGGCGCCTGCGCCGGCGCTTCCTCTCACAACAGCGCCGCTGAATGACGTCATCATTCAGCGGCCAGCTGTGGCAGAGAGGGCGTGGACGCCGGACAGGTGAGGTGTGTGTGTGTGTGTGTGTGTGTGTGTGTGCCTGCCTGCGTGTGTGTATGTGAGCGTGCTGCGGTGCTGTATGTGTGATGGTGGTGGGGGGAGGCAGTGATGATGGTGGTGAGAGGCAGTGATGGTGGTGAGGAGGCAATGATGATGGGGAGGCGATGATGATGATTCTTTCCACAGCGCCATTTCCTGAGCCGTAACAGTGCAGAACGCAGCACAGTGTAGAGGAGAGCTCCATATTTTTTATGGAGCATTATATGGGGACAAGTATCCTGTATGGAGCATTATATGGGGGATGGCAGGGTGACATCCTGCATGGGGTATTATATGGGTGATGAGGGGGAGACTGGTGCCCATAATATTGTATGGAGGACTGTACTGTCCAGTCTGTACTGTGCGCTGTGAGGCTAAGTTCACACGTTGCGGAATTGCCGCGGAAATTTCCGCGGCAATCCCGCACTTCTCCAGCGGGAAATACGCACGTTTTTTATAAGCGTATTCCCGCCAGAATAATAGCGTTTTGCAAGCGTAATTAGCTTGCAGAATGCTAGCGTTTTCCTAACGATCTGTAGCATCGCTTGGAAAACTGATTGACAGGTTGGTCACACGAGTCAAACAGTGTTTGACTCGTGTGACCAACTTTTTACTATTGATGCCGCCTATGCCGCATCAATAGTAAAAAGATCTAATGTAAAAATAATAAAAAAAAATAATAAATAATGATATTCTCACCTTCCGGCGGCCCCCGCAGCTTCCCGCCTTCAGCGACGCTCCCGGCAACTCCGGTCCCAGGAGTGCTTTGCGACAAATCACACTGATGACGTAGCATCTCGCGAGACCGCTACGCCATCTGGGTGATTCTCGCAAAGCACTCCTGGGACCGGGAGTTGCCGGGAGCATCGCTGAAGGCGGGAAGGCTGCGGGGGCCGCCGGAAGGTGAGAATATCATTATTTTTTATTTTAATTATTGTTTTACCAGGGATATGGTACCCAGGGCCTGGAGGAGAGTCTCCTCTCCTCCAGACCCTGGGTACCACCGCACATGAACCGCTTACATTCCGCAAAATTAATGAACATGTTGCTATTTTTTCCACGAAGCGTTTTTTCGCGGAAAAAAACGCAACATGTGGCCAAAACATGCGGCATCAATTAACATGTATAGGATGCTTAATGCTTGCGTTTTTATCGCGTTTTTACCGCGGAAAAACCGCAAAAATTCCTGAACGTGTGCACTTAGCCTGAGTATTTGGCGCTTTTTGAGCTATTGTACAATTTACAATAGATATCACTCATGTAATGGAAGTGTTTGGCGTTGTGCTATACCCATATTTCTCTGCAGTATCTGTGCATCATGAATCGTGGTCTGTTAAGGGGGCCCACTGAGACTTTCGCCCGGGGCCCATAAAAACCTGGAGCCGGCGCTGCTTGGGGGTAAAGGGGTTAACATTGATTTGGTTTGACAATAAGCTCCCTGTATGCAAAAAGTTGTTGTACTTATTACACCAATCAAAACTAGACACCGATCAAAGAGGAAACGGGACACATGACTTCATAAAGGTCTAAGCGGAATAAAGTGTCACAGTATGAAAGTGTAAACATACACATATAGGCCCATAAACATAAACACTAGGGTCTCAAGTGGTACAAATCGCAATGGAACCAAATCTCAAAAACAAAAATAGAAATAAAAAATATACATCTTATGTATGTGGTTACATCATTCAGTGGACAGAAATCCATCCATAAAAAAGTGATACAAAATATCACTAAGTATAAAATGCACACGAGCACCAATAATAGAAGAGCCCCGAACAGAGTTGGTACACAATGGGATAATGCCAAAAAATCTTAAGCTTAAAAAAAAAAAAAAAAAAAAGCTTTAAGAAACAATGAATACACACATTGGCCTGGAGAATGTATCCATCAGACCTGCTTGTAAAAGCCTGTAAATAACAGTTCTTCGTTTAGACCATGTGGAGACAAACTGTTTAGGTTATGGATCCATTTAGATTCAACTCTGAGGAGTTTTTTTTTCCTACATCTTCCCCCTCTGATGGGACTAGAAGCAGTCCCGGTGAACATCACTTTTAGTCCTGAGGTGCGATGATGAATGTCCAGGAAATGTGCAGCCACTGATGAAATACTTTCCTTTTTCACGATCTTTCTGAGCCGTGGAAATGTTAGACAGATGTTGTACTCTTCTTCTAAGTTCTTGCGTGGTCTGTCCCACATAGATTTTAGAGCAATCACAGATTAGGGCATATACCAGAAAACGGGTCTTGCAATTAAAAAAGGTCTTCTTTGGCCTAATCTGGAAAGGAGGAACAGTTAATGTCATTCCATCCTGGGCAATCATGAGCTGGCACACATTACAATTACCACACGGATAAGTGCCCAATACTCTCGTTCCTCTATTCAACCTATTAGTGGTACGTATATAGTGGTTATGGCACAGCAAGTCTTTGAGGTTTCTAGCTCGTCTAGCTATCAATTTTGGGAGTGTTGGCCAAATGGGGCACTACTTTAAGCTCACTTGGTAAGAATCCCCAGCTACGATCCAAAATCTTATACATAAACTCCCACTGGTTATTATAGGTGGTAACTATACCCAAGGTCCTAGAAGACTCACTTGTATGTTTCTGCAACAGTTCAGAGCGTGAGCTAGTCCTAGCCCTTTCATAGGCAGAGACGATGACATCCTTAGGATAGCCACGACGTATAAACCGTTCCGTAAAATTCCTTGCTTCCAAATGGAAATCCGATGATTCGCTGCAGTTCTGTTTTAACCAAAGGAATTGTCCTATTGGGATGCAGTTCTTCAAATGCCTAGGATAGAAACTAGAAAAGTGTAAAAGGCTGTTCGTGGCTGTTGGTTTACGATTAAGGGTGGTAGAAATATAGGCACCCGCCAAAGTGAGCTTTAGGTCTAGGAATTCCACCGAGGTTTGTGAAATCATTGAGGTAAGTTTTATATTGAATGAATTGTTGTTCAGATCTGCAATAAACTGTTAGCAGTCTTCCTCTGTGCCTGCCCAAAACATCACAATATCAATAAATCGTAGCCATATAAGGAATCATGTGCCAAACTCCACATGCTTGTGAACAACCAGTTCCTCCCACCATCCCAAAAATAGGTTGGCATATGAGGGTGCACATCATGCACACATGGCAGTGCCAGTGGTCTGTCTATAAAAATTTCTATCAAAGACAAAATAGTTATTGTCTAAGATGAAAATCAGGTCTAAGAGAAAAAGGTCATGACCATTGTCCCCCATAGTATTCAATTCCAAAAAGACTGCTTCCAAGCCAATGTCATGCTTAATACTGGTATACAGGGACTTGACATCCAAGGTAACCAGGAGTGTACTTGGAGGTAGAAAAAAGTCACTAAGAACTTGTATAAGGTGTGTTGAGTCCATTAAATACAATTTGAGAGACATGGCCATTGGCTGTAGGAAGAAGTCCAAATAGATGCACGGTTTCTCAAAAAGCCAGCCGATCCTTGAAACAATGGGCCTACCTGGGGATTCACCACAGACTTATGGAGCTTAGGCAATAGGTTAAACGTTGGTATCACTGGATTATCAATGGTCAGGAAATCAACCTCCTTTTTATTAAGGGTACCTTGCCATAATGCCCGTTCAATAAGTAGGTCCAATTTGCCCTTGAAGACTTCAGTAGGGTCTGCTGCAAGGTTAGTGTAACATGTAGAGTCATCAAGCTGCCGTTTGACTTCCTGTAAATACAGAGAATTAGGCAATAGAACAATGTTACCGCCTTTGTCCGCTTCACGGACCAAAAACTCCCGATTATTTTGTAAATCAAAGAGTGCTCTACGTTCAATCTTAAATTGTTCTTGCTATTGCCATCAAGAGAGAGGGTCTGGATGTCCCGGCAAACATGGTTAAAGATAATCTGAACTGCTGGGAATAAAGAGAGGGAGTAGCTTGTGAAGGCAGACGTCTCGTAAATTTTCTTCTAGTCACTGGCATTTAATTTTCCTGGAGGAGGTCGATGAGATCTGAGGGCTTGTCTCTCATCATTTAGAAGTTGGCCGGCCGAAGGGGGTGATGATAGAGGAGTTTGAATGTCAACTGACAGAAGAGATAAACCTTTTTGGTAAGGGTGAATTTGTCCAGGGTACTCATGGGGGCAAAAGTCCCCGTTCTAGAGCTAGTTTTTCAGCTGTTAGTTCATGAGTGGTTAAATTGATAATTTGTAAATTACCTAGTTCCTGTGGAGCACCATGTGCACAGGAAATCTTGGGGGTCAAACTTGATGTTTCCTTGGATTGCATCTCGTTTCCTGTTTGTGTAGTGGGGATAAGTTTTTGAACCCTCTGGTTCTTTTCTTTGCCCCCTTAATCTTGCTTCTACCCCTCCTACAGTCCCTTCTAGGTCGCTTAGGTCTGATAATAAAAAATCACTGGAAGAAGCCTCATGTCCAGTATTAGTAATCCTCTGATCTTGTGGATTAAAGGAGACCACCTTCCTATTGCCACAATAGTTCCATTTAAAGGCCCATGCACCAGCAAAATCTGCCTTATCTCTCTGAAATTTGCAGCGTTTGCCATCCGTAATCTTTCTCAAATTTGTCAATAACTAACTTGAGTTGTTGTTTAAAGGAAGTGACCATAGTAGAGTCCAAGGTCAAGAGCTTGCTCTCCCTCATCTTAATATCCTCCTTTAGTTTAGCTAATAAAGCCTGATCATGTACTATCAACAAATCCATTAGTATAGATGAACATTTAATTAATCCGTCTTCCCATGTGCTCTTAAAGGGGCCATCCACATCCCAGGCCAGAAAAATCTGAACCCTCAGGCCACGTGGCACCAGGCCAGTGACCTTATACTCCTCCAAGCAACGGATGTTCCACCACACCTTCATTATAGATTTGTGTAAATTGGTTAATTCATTAGTCACACTCAAACTCTCCATCACTGTTAACCGATTCAGCCAAACTGCCTCTACCAGATTCAAAAATACCATGGGCTCTCTGGTTCCAGGCCATTTCCCTGGCTAATAAATTCATAAGGTCTACTGGCAAAAATACCTGTGTAGGAATAGTATGCAAACTGCATTATTAAGTGTTTTTAACCCTTTTTGCAATGTTTTTTGTACGATCACTGAATAAAATTTGTATGATTTTGCTTATTTCTAGTCTTGGTGAACCCTGTTATTAGCATGTTGCTTTTTCTTCTGTTTGTTGTGTCTCATGTTTAGCATGCTTCAGGTGATCCCTGATTAGTGGTGTCCTCTAATCTTTGTTTATGAGCAGAGTTCTGTTAGAGCACCCAACATATTAAACATGTAAAAATAAAATGTAATTTGTACCGCAGTTCTTGAAATCATCCATTTTATTTTCTATGTTTTCTGCCATTGATTTGCATTTCTTGGTAATTGTTCCTATATGGACACAGTCCAAAAATTTTTGTCTGCATCTGTAAGAGCCGACAGTTGATAACCAGGTCTTATTTTTGATACCCATATTAGTGTGGTAAATATTTGTACCTTAATTACCAATTGTAAAGCCACGTTTTGACACAAAGTTAAATTCATTGCATAAAATTTTTTTAATGCATTTTCTGTGCATAATAGTAGCCTTTTTTTATATTCATCACCGGGCAGCATGGTGGCTCAGTGATTAGCACTGCAGCCTTGCAGTACTGGAGTCTTGGGATCAAATCCCACCAAGGATAACATCTGCAAGAAGTTTGTATGTTCTCCCAGTGTTTGCATGGGTTTCCTTCGAGTTACCAGGTTTCCTCCCACTCTCCAAAGACAGACTGATAGGGAATTTAGATTGTGAACCCCATTGGAACAGTGATAATGTTTGCAAACTGTATAGAGCTGCGGAATATGGTAGCGCTATATAAAAATAAAGATTATTTATTATCCCTTGATAATCAGCACTTTAGTTTGTAGAAAACACTACTGGTTGTTTATTGAATTCTAGTGTTTTTGCTTTATTTTAGGCTGCTATTCTATTCTTTGAATTGGCATATTTTTGGCAGAGTTTAAAACCTGTTTTGAAGAACCACATTTTTGGAAACGTGCATCAATGACAGAGCATTCAGAGATCTATTTGCTGTTAGGTCAATGCTTTGGGTGGTCTTTAATTAAGACCCTCTCAGTATATTATATTGTGCCAGATTAGGTAAAGCTTTGATCGAGGCAGGATCGTGAGATGAAGTGGAGACAGGAGACAAGTCTCTGATTCCAAAGTCCTCTAACTTTAATCAATCCCCAGCCAGCTTATATTCACTACTGGACTGGGCATATACATGCATTAGGTCAAGGTGTTATCCAGAACATATTAGTAAATCATTCATTACAGTAAATACATCTTTTCACCACTTCATAGGTCATGTCAGCTTGACCATTGGTTATCTATCAGAAGAAATTTACCTAATCAACGGGTGTACCATTTGGTGGACCCCAATTATAGTCATTAGCAGTTCTATCTTTATTACTCTATTGATTTATTCGCATACTTCATCATCAGCTACAGTCATCATGGCGGTGTAATGTCATAAGGGTGACTATCTCATAGTCCTAAGGCCATGTAGCCATGTTGACTGAACCAACAACGTAGCATATAGTCTCAAAGGTCAATCAGCAAATAATGTTATTCTGAATTAGAGTAAAGACTTCTTAAAGAGATTTGTTTATTTGAACATCTATAAGCTCTAGCATTAAGAAGGGTATCAGAATATAGAAGTGTCCCCTAGATTCCTATCAGCTCCCCCTTTTGAGAATAGATATGACTCTACCCTTGACCTATAGGTATTTCAAAGGCCTAGTGCCAGTGTCGGAATCCCGAATTCCCCATACGTTGAGGGAGATCATATACTTTTCTCAATTATACCATCTGTTCATAATCATTATTAGGAGGTTTCAGTCCAATATAAATTGTCTTTGTAATGGAGGCATCTATCAGTCTCTGGAGTAGTCCTCTGATGCATGGGATACAACAGCAACCGCAGACGACGAGT
This sequence comes from Oophaga sylvatica, assembly GCA_033576555.1. Taxonomy (NCBI): domain Eukaryota; kingdom Metazoa; phylum Chordata; class Amphibia; order Anura; family Dendrobatidae; genus Oophaga; species Oophaga sylvatica. The sequence goes on from JARQOD010000005.1 coordinate 25,685,260, forward strand.
ATGGCTGCCACAACTGCCAGGGAGATGAGAAGACTGGATACAAGATGCTTCCATAGTCCGAACCATGAGTCCAACCAATCAGTAAACGGGCTGTCGATACCAGAATTTTCTGGCAGGTCATCAAATAGTGATTCAAGACCCTCCAAAGCCTTTGTGATGCTTCCTTCCGGAGTGGTATTATTCAGAATATACGTGCAACAATAGATTCCAAACATTTTTACAGATTCCTCCCCTTTTTGCTAGCAACATGTCTAAGGCCATTCTATTCTGCCATGTCATCAAAAAGTTGGGGCCAATTGTTCAGGTATCCCCTTTATTGCATCCCTAGTGTAACTTATAAACCTTTGTTGATTATAGTAAATATAATTCATCCAATCCACATCCTTATTTAGGGTAGCCCACCAAAAGAGAACTGACTCAAATCCTCCTGCGATCTGGTTCCTAGCTTTGTACTTGTCTGGGACCCCTCTTGGGTCTCCTATACTGTCTATATAGATCCTTGGGTCAAAAGAGCCAGCAGGTGTTGACCTTATGTTTCTACATAGGGTCTCAGCATTTGTTACCCTTTGTCATCTCTTCTGAGGAAATTATATGGAATGGCATGAGCACCTGAGCTAGTGCACAGCTGCCAACCCAATTAATTGGCAAGCGGGCTCTTAATCTCATGTCCCCACACAGTCACCAAATATCACTTCTTGCTGCAGTGTGATTATCAAACCACTTAGCCTTGAAACCATCCATGTCTGAGTCTATGGGGATGGTATTTTCACAAAACTGTGAGGGTTTGATTTTCTACCAGTCTTCCTATTCCTACCCATGTTCCTTTCCTTTGAAAACAAGTGTAGTTGCCAGGGTATGGGAAAACTCTAGGAGGTACTTGATCCGTCTTTGCCATTGGATCCAGAACTGAAAGAGAATGGCAAATGGCATTATCAGTAGGGTCATATGAGGCATTATATAAGGCTACCATACATTGTAGACCTGTTTGATCTTGGGTTGATAGTCCAAGGGGAATTGTACCTAAATGGGGTCTGGCAGTTGCACAAGCAATGCAGTTGGACTTATTATTCTGCTCTGCTGTATACTTCATCCACATAAGCCACTAATTTCTTTCTGTGTAACCTGTTTCTGTGGCTAACTTCTCTTTGTAGCTCATTTCCTCAGACAGTAGACCTTGATTTTTCCTCTGTTTTACTCACACCTTCACTGTCCTGTTAAGGAATAGCCTTCAACCAAAATTTCTCCTGCTGTATTTCTCTTTGCGGAACATATAACCCCAACACATAAAGTCCTCCATCCCCAGGAGAGGGCTCCTCTATGGCAATGATGAGAGGGTTACAGGATGATCCCCAGACTACAGTGTTTAGATCACAATCCCATCTTGGATGTGCCATAACGCTTATCCTTTCCAGGAGAGGCCTTCCTGATGCACTAACACGAGTCATGGCTTCCTGTGGCTTATATCTCCATGAGGCCCCCGTATTCCATGCTGCCTCTGACCAAGAGTGACAATCCTCATTCCCAGGTCTGGTTATACAAATACTGCCAATTAATCAATCCCTGTGAGAAATTTGGTAGAAAAGCAATGATCCTCAGTACAAACTGTTCCCATTGACATTTGACTGTGACATAAATCAAATCTAAGAGTAGCAGAGTTCTTAGATGTATCAAACCACATGGTTATCTCTGTTCCATTTTGGGTTATCTCAGCCATTTGTCTTGGTAGGCCTGTCAGCACCATCAGAAGCAGGAAAGTCATTCTACCACTCTAGGGCCTTGTAGTAGATTGCATGGCTCCAGATAGGCTTTCTCAAACCTTCATAGAATCATAGAATGGTAGAGTTGGAAGGGACCTCCTGGGCCTTCTGGTCCAACCCCCTGCTCAAAGCAGGATTCTCTAAATCATCCCAGACAGATGTCTGTCCAGCTTCTGTTTGAAGACTTCCATTGAAGGAGTACTCACCACCTCTTGTGGCAGCCTGTTCCACTCATTGATCACTCTGTCAAAGTTTTTTCTAATGTCTAATGTGTCTCTTTACATTCAGTTTCATCCCATTGCTTCTAGTCTTTCCTTGTGCAAATGAGAATAAAGATGATCCTTCTCCAATGTGACAGCCCTTGAGATATTTGTAGACAGCTATTAAGTCTCCTCTGTCTTCTTTTTTGCAAGCTAAACATTCCCAAATCCTGCAACCGTTCCTCATAGGACATGGTTTGCAGACCGGTCACCATTCTGGTGGCTCTTCTCTGAACTTGCTCCAGTTTGATGACTTTTTTAAAATGTGGTGCCCAAAACTGGACACAGTATTCCAGATGAGGTCTGACCAAAGGAGTAGAGGGCAATAATGACCTCACGTGATCTAGACTGTATGCTTCTGTTGATACATCCTAGAATTGCATTTGCCTTTTTTGCTGCTGCATCACACTGTTGACTCATGTTAAGTCTGTGATCAATTAGTATACCCAAGTCTTTTTCACATGTGCTGTTACTTAGCCCTATTCCTCCCATTTTGTATATGCTTTTTTCATTTTTATTGCCCAGATGTAGTACTTTGCATTTTTCCCTGTTAAAATCCATTCTGTTAGTTGCTGCCCACTGCTCCAGTTTATTTATATCTTTTTGAATCCTCTCTCTTCTCTAGTATTAGCTACCCCTCCTAGCTTTGTGTCATCAGCAAATTTGATCAGTTTACCCTCCATTCCATCATCTAAATCATTGATAAAGATGTTGAACAATACAGGGACCAAAACAGAGCCTTGTGGTACCCCACTTGAGACATTCTTCCAACTGGATGTGCAGCCATTTACGACCACTGTGAGACAGTGAAGGAATATGTGTCGAATGGGGTGTACATTTCACCTAGGTACTGTGCTGTATGGTATAAGGAAAATGTGTGGCTTTGTAAACCTAATGGTAGAGAAAGGTCACTACACCTTACATTCAGTACACACTTGCAGCTCAGGCCTGAAACCATTCAGCTGTTAATTATGAGACCAGAAGTAGGTGTCTGCGAACACAGAGAGCTCGCTTAGTCTGGACAAGGAGTCCAGGCACAAGAAGGAGTCTCCAGGAATATGAGCTGTCTCAGTCTGGGTTCTCGATGTACCACGGACACAGGAGTAGTCTCTGTGAGAATCCATGCGGATAGCTGCTGAATAGGAGGGGAGCTCTCTCAAGTCTGGACGTTGAAGGTGCCTTCAGACACAAGGAGGAGACTCTGTGAAACTCCATGCTGGTAAATGCTGAACATGTGTTGTTTTGGCCCAGGCTATTAGAGTCTGGACCCGGATAGAAAGGGAAATCTATCTAAGTGTAATTAGTGGCTGGACAAGCCCAGGCTTTATGTTTATGATTTGGTTTTGATTATGTTCTGTTTACTGTGGACTTTAATAAAACTGGTTGCGGCCAGTTTTTAACAGAACTACTGTCTGTGAATGGTCTCTTTATGCCACTCCGTCTCCCCAAGACGGCGATCCCAGAGCTATATACCCTGAAAAGCTTACAATTGGTGGAGAATGCGGGCAGCACAGTGGCTGATACAATTGGTGCTGGAATGTGCGTGCAGCACAGTGGCGAGAGACAGCAATAAAAGGTGAAGTCTGTTGAAGCAGCAGCAGAGAGAAAAAAAAAAGTGTCAGAGAAAAAAAAAAAAAAAAAGAGAAACGTCTGTTGGAGCAGTCTTAAAGAGACAGTGGCCCTAATAGAGTTTGCAGAGAAAAAAAAAGTGTGTCAGCAAGGAGAAACGTCTGTTGGAGCAGTCTTAAAGAGACAGTAGCCCTAATAGACTTTGCAAAGAAAAAAAAAAAAAAGTGTCTGCACAGCAAGGCTGAATTTTCTGTGGAAAAGACTGTGGAGTGTGTATGTCTTGAGTGAAGACTGCCGTTGTTGAGACAGAGAAGTCTGACAGCATGGATGACAGCATGGAGGCGCTGTTTGAACAAATGGCGCAAGTTAATGTGCAACATAAGACTGCCGTGGTTGAGACAGATAAGTCCGGCAGTATGGAGGAGCTCGTTGAGTACCTGGTCCAGGCCCAGCGAAGCATGGAGCAGCAGCGCCTGCAGCACCAGCAGCGCATGCAGCAGGCCCAGCAGCAATTCCTGCAGCAGCAGGAGAATAACCGGTTGTTTTTTGAGCAGGTTGCAGCACTACAAAAGACTTGCAGCGCATCGTCCCAAAGTAATGTTGCAAAGTCACCTGCATTGTCCGCTGTAAAGAAGGCGGTAAGACGGTCCCTGAAAAAGATGACACCTCGTGACAATGTGGAGGTATATCTCACTAGGTTTGAGGGACTGGCAGAGAAGGAGAATCTGCCCCTATCTGAATGGGCCATGATGGTCGCACCCTATCTGATTGGAGAACCCCAAAGGGCCTATGCTGACCTGAGCGAGCAGGACAGCCAAGACTATGCCAAGCTGAAAGCGGAGATTCTTACCCGGCTGGGTGTTACGGTGACAGCCCGTGCCAGGGGAGTTCATGACTGGAGATGCAGTTGGGAGTCTGCAGTCAGCAAACCTGATTATGGAGTTGAAAAGGTGATAGTGGACCGCTACACCCAAGCACGTCCTCCTGAGTTACAGCCAGAGGTCGGACAAGGAGACCACCAGGACGCCAATCGTCTGGTCAGCCTGATGGAGAGGGCCTTCGCCATCAAAGACTGCCTCCGTGACCAGCCGTCTGAGAGGTCGTCACTTCAGAGTTCCTGGACGCCGAACTCTCCCGGTAAGAGCGTTCCAGCTGTTGGGGTCGTGTGGGTGGGAGAGTGTGATGGACAGTGTTGGAGATGTCGTGAAATTGCAGCCAACTGTCCAATAGAGGGGGAGCCTATGTGTTGTGATGTTGGCGGATCCCTCTCTCCCTGCACAGAGCCTGTGTGTGTCCACCTCAGCCGAAGAGACTGGACCACAGGGGTCCCCGGTGGTTGTAAATGACTGCCCAGCACAGGCCCTCTTGGACTCAGAGAGTCCAGTGACTTCCGTATGTGACAGCCTGATTGATAGGGACTTCATCCCTGATAAGCACCTGAGTATGGTGTGCATCCATGGAGACACCAAAGTCTACCCAGAGACTGCCGTGGACTTGGTCCCCAAACTCGGGGAGGTTTCATATGAAGTGGGGGTAGTGAAGAACCTGGTGCAACCCGTTATGTTGGGTAATGACTTTCCCCGATCTAAGGATCTCTGGGGGAAAAATGTTTCTGATGGACAGTGTGATGAAGCTCCTACTGAGGGTGCGCAGTCCCGAGGGGCGGAACACAATGCTAGTGGGCCGTTAAACTTATATGATGATGATGATGATGATAATCATGATAGTGATGCTGATACTGATAATGATGATGATCATGATAGTGATGATGATACTGATCCTAATCATGATAATGATATTGATAATGATGATGACTGTGATAGAGATGAAATTCCTTTGCAGGTGATGTTGGGAGACGAGGATGGTGATTCTCGGGAACCGAGTGTCCCTGACTTACCTGTGTCCTGTGACAATTTTGAGAGTGAGCAGTGGAGAGACCCCACTCTTAAAACGGCACAGGAAAATATAAGGGTTCTAAATGAGGTTTCCCAAGAGCCTGGCTCTGAGGAGAGGTTTCCTCATGTTGCCATAAACAATAACCTGTTGTATAGGGACACTGAAGTCCAGGGAGAGGTCTTGAGCCAGCTCCTAGTACCTGAGTTATATAGAAGTATAGTGCTGGGGTTGTCACATAGTCACATACTTGAGGGACCAGATGGGTGAAGTTAATGTTGTGGATGACATGTTAACTAAGGTTCCAGATCAAGATGATGGATTGTATAACCCTGAAAGTGTGCAAGATGTGAATGAAAATGAATTGTATAACCCTGAAAGTGAGCAGGATGTGAATGAGAATGAATTGTATAACCCTGAAAGTAAGCCCGATGTGGCTGAGAAAAAGGGGTCAGACAGGGATAGTGGTAGTGATAGTGAATCATCTGATGACGATCAAGCAACCAGTGCAAATGAGGAAGGCATGGTAGCAGAGGAAGTTGAGGGTCCTGAGAAGAAAGCTGATGCTGACCTTACAGCCGGACAGAAGATGGCATCTGAAGATATTTTACAGTTGGCCGATTCCCTGGCGAAGACTAAGGTGAAAGGAGGAGAGCTGAGCTTTAAAGGCAGGACTCTGAAACTGAACACAGCACAAGTGGATGCTGTTGGAAATGAGAAGTTATCAATCATAGAATCATAGAATCATAGAATGGTAGAGTTGGAAGGGACCTCCTGGGCCATCTGGTCCAACCCCCTGCTCAAAGCAGGATTCTCTAAATCATCCCAGACAGATGTCTGTCCAGCCCCTGTTTGAAGACTTCCATTGAAGGAGAACTTACCACCTCTCGTGGCAGCCTGTTCCACTCCTTGATCACCCTAACTGTCAAAAAGTTTTTTCTAATATCTAATCTGTGTCTCCTCCCATTCAGTTTCATCCCATTGCTTCTAGTCTTTCCTTGTGCAAATGAGAATAAAGATGATCCTTCTACAATGTGACAGCCCTTGAGATATTTGTAGACAGCTATTAAGTCTCCTCTCAGTCTTCTTTTTTGCAAGCTAAACATTCCCAAATCCTGCAACCGTTCCTCATAGGACATGGTTTGCAGACCGGTCACCATTCTGGTGGCTCTTCTCTGAACTTGCTCCAGTTTGTTGATGTCTTTTTTAAAATGTGGTGCCCAAAACTGGACGCAGTATTCCAGATGAGGTCTGACCAAAGAGGAGTAGAGGGCAATAATGACCTCACGTGATCTAGACTGTATGCTTCTGTTGATACATCCTAGAATTGTATTTGCCTTTTTTGCTGCTGCATCACACTGTTGACTCATGTTCAGTCTGTGATCAATTAGTATACCCAAGTCTTTTTCACATGTGCTGTTACTTAGCCCTATTCCTCCCATTTTGTATATGCTTTTTTCATTTTTATTGCCCAGATGTAGTACTTTGCATTTTTCCCTGTTAAAAAACATTCTGTTAGTTGCTGCCCACTGCTCCAGTTTATTTATATCTTTTTGAATCCTCTCTCTCTCTTCTCTAGTATTAGCTACCCCTCCTAGCATTGTGTCATCAGCAAATTTGATCAGTTTACCCTCAATTCCTTCATCTAAATCATTGATAAAGATGTTGAACAATACAGGGCCCAAAACAGAGCCTTGTGGTACCCTGTTATGTTACGGTAGCTGAGGAGTGCAGGCAAAAAAGGCAATACACCAGAGCAGTTGGAATCTATGAGATTGCAGTACCCTGACTAACCACCACAACTAGAGGCAGCCGTGGAGCGTTCCTACGATGGTCCTAGACGCCTCGTCACAGCCTGAGAAACTAACTACACCTAAAGATAGAAATAGGAAAGCTATCTGCCCCGGAGCAGAACCCCAAAGATAATAGAAAGCCCCCAAACATATAATGGCGGCCAGACAAGAGGAAACACTGACACAGAAAGAAAATAGCATGAGCAAACGCTGGGGCCCAAACTATCTAAATAGAAAAGGACAGGAAGGGTACTTACTGCAATCCCAGAAAACCCTGAAAAACACCAACATACTAATTTCAAAATCACCTGAGATCACACGACCTCTACCACCTAAATTAGTTCTCTGGTGTAACAAAAACAGCAGCCACTGAAAAAACTGCAAAAAGCAAAAGTACAAAACACAGTGGCTGGACCAAACCGAGAGGGCAAAAAGCCCCCGGAGGGGACCCAGAAGGCCCCCACAGAAGTGCAGGACAAAATGCAAAAATATAGCAAAAACACAAAATAAGAAATTGTCTTATCTGATAGCAGGAGATGCAGACACGACACAGCAGGCTACAAGGGAAACTGGAAAGAAGGATTCAGACCAGAACAATTGATCACCGGCAACCCTGATGGGAAAATGATTCCCTTAAATAAGACCAATCAGTAACACCTGATTCCCAATCCTCACTAGCACCGCTTGTAACCACCAGAGGGAGCCTCTGCTCAGAACTCATCTCAAACCCATTCACAACAGTACCCCCCCCTTGAGGAGGGGTCACCGAACCCTCATTTGAGCAACCAGGTCGGTCAGGATGAGTTCTATGATACGCACGGATAAGTCTCCTAGCATGGATGTCCGAAGCAAACACCCAAGAATTATCTTCCTGACCATAACCTCTCCATTTAACCAAATACTGGAGTCTTCGTCTAGAAAAACGAGAATCCAATATTTTCTCAACCACATACTCCAGATTGCCCTCAACCAAAACAGGGTCAGGAGGCACAGCAGCAGGAACCACTGGCTCAACAAACCTCTTCAACAAGGACTTGTGGAACACGTTATGGATCTTAAATGTCCCTGGAAGAAGCAAACGAAAAGAAACAGGATTAATAATCTCCATGATCTTATAAGGTCCAATGAACCTAGGCTTAAATTTAGGAGATGCTACTCTCATAGGAATATTCTTTGAGGACAACCAGACCAAGTCCCCCACTTTAAACCGAGGACCATCAGTCCTATGCCGGTTAGCAAACCGCTGGGCCTTCTCCTGAGAGAGGGACAACCTCTCCACTACCTGGTCCCAAATCTGCTGCATACGCTCAACAACAGAGTCAACACCTGGACAGACAGAAGCCTCCGTCTGTCCTGAAGAAAATCGAGGGTGAAACCCAGAATTACAGAAAAACGGAGACATCAAAGTGGCAGAGCTAGCCCTATTATTAAGAGCAAACTCAGCCAAAGGCAAAAAGAGACCCAGTCATCCTGATCAGCAGACACAAAGCATCTTAGATAAGTCTCCAATGTCTGGTTTGTTCTCTCAGTTTGACCATTGGTCTGAGGATGAAATGCCGAGGAGAAAGACAATTGAACACCCAGTTTAGAACAAAAAGTCCTCCAAAATCTGGAAACAAACTGGACTCCTCTGTCAGACACAATGTTCTCAGGAATGCCGTGTAAACGAACCACGTGCTGAAGGAACAACGGCACCAATTCAGAGGAGGAAGGCAACTTAGGTAATGGCACAAGATGTATCATTTTGGAAAACCTATCACAAATTACCCAGATGGTGGTCATTCTCTGAGAAACAGGAAGATCGGAAATGAAATCCATAGAGATATGGGTCCATGGTCTCTTGGGCACAGGCAATGGCATCAACAAACCACTAGAGCGAGAGCAAGGCTTGGAGCGAGAGCAAGTCCCGCAGGACTGCACAAATTCCCTGACATCGCGAGACAAGGTAGGCCACCAAAAGGACCGACTAACCAAGTCTCTGGTACCAAAAATTCCGGGATGCCCAGCCAATGCGGAACAATGAATCTCAGACATCACACTCTTTTTCCATTGGTCCGGGACAAACAATTTTCCAACAGGGCAGCGCTCGGGCCTATCCTCCTGACACCCCTCCAGAGCAAGTCTCAAATTAGGCGAGATGGCGGAAAGAACTACACCCTCCTTCAAAATAACAGAGGGATCAGATAGCTCAGGAGAGTCCGCAAGGAAACTCCTCGAGAGGGCATCCGCCTTAACATTCTTAGTGCCAGGAAGAAAGGAAACCACAAAATTAAAACGTGTGAAAAACAAGGCCCACCTGGCCTGTCTAGGATTGAGTCGCTTGGCAGATTCCAGATAGACCAGATTCTTATGGTCCGTAAGGACCACCACCTGATGTTTGGCTCCCTCCAGCCAATGTCTCCACTCTTCAAAAGCCCACTTCATGGCCAATAACTCCCGATTACCCACGTCATAATTACGTTCAGTAGGAGAAAATTTTCGAGAGAAAAAGGCACAAGGGTTACTTTTAGAGGTCTCTGGATCTTTTTGGGACAAAACGGCACCTGCCCCAATTTCAGAGGCATCAACCTCCACCTGAAATGGCAGAGAAACATCAGGCTGCCGTAGAACAGGAGCAGAAGTGAATCTCTGCTTAAGTTCCTGAAACGCAGAGACTGCCTCAGGAGGCCAATTCACCACATCAGAACCCTTTCTGGTCAAATCAGTTAATGGTTTAACAATAACAGAGAAATTACCAATAAATTTACGATAAAAATTGGCAAAACCCAAAAATCTCTGAAGAGCCTTTAATGAAGTAGGTTGGACCCAATCACAGATGGCCTGAACCTTGACCGGGTCCATTTCAATAACAGATGGGGACAAAATGAATCCCAGAAATGAGATCTTCTGTACGCCAAAAAGACACTTTGATCCCTTCACATACAGAGCATTCTGTCTCAAAATCTGGAATACAGTTCGAACATGTTTCACATGAGAGTCCCAGTCATTAGAAAAAATCAAGATATCATCCAAATAAACAATCAGAAACTTGTCCACAAAATCCCTGAAAATGTCATTCATGAAGGACTGGAAGACGGAAGGAGCATTAGTGAGCCCAAAGGGCATCACAAGGTACTCAAAATGCCCTTCAGGGGTGTTAAATGCCGTCTTCCATTCATCCCCGTGCTTAATGCGAATAAGGTTATACGCCCCCCTGAGGTCAAGCTTGGTAAACCAAGTAGCGTTTTTCACCCTGGAAAACAGGTCAGAAATCAAGGGTAACGGGTATTGATATTTCACAGTAATATTGTTCAAGAGACGATAATCAATACACGGCCTTAATGAACCATCTTTTTTGGCCACAAAGAAAAAACCGGCACCTAAGGGTGAAGAGGATGGTCTGATATGACCCTTCTCCAATGATTCCTTGATATAAGACCGCATAGCGTCATGTTCAGGTATAGACAAGTTAAAGAGGCGACCCTTAGGGAATTTACTACCTGGCACTAATTCAATAGCGCAGTCATAGCTCCTATGGGGAGGTAAGGATGCAGATTTACTTTCGCTAAACACATCAGAAAAATCAAACAAAAAGTCAGGAACATCCTCAGCCTGGGGGGAGGCAGAAAAAACAGGAGTGTTGGTATTAACACATTGGCAGCCCCAACTGGTTACAGACACAGATTTCCAATCCAAAACAGGATTATGAGACTGTAACCAAGGGAAACCCAGCACGATAATGTCATGCAGATTATATAGAACCAAAAATTTGCAGCACTCCTGGTGATCAGGTTCAACCCTCATTATCACCTGAGTAGAAAACTGGGGTTTATTCTCAGCCAAAGGGGTAGAATCGATCCCCAGTAGGGGAATAGACTTCTGTAGGGGTATCAAGGGAAATCCACAACGTTTAGCAAAATCATAATCCATCAGGTTAATAGCTGCTCCAGAATCAACGAAAGCCTGAGCAGAAAATGAGGACAGAGAGCATATCAGAGTGACAGTTAATAAAAACTTAGTCTGAACACTACCCAAGACAACTGAGCGTGCAAAACGTCTTCCCCGCTTAGGGCAGACTGAAATAGCATGAGAGGCATCACCACAGTAGAAACATAACCCATTGCGCTTTCGAAACTCATGACGCTGTGCCCCAGACACCACTCCATCACACTGCATGGGCTCAGCAGCTGGCTCACAAGGCAACACCACTCCACGCATACTTCTCCGCTCACGCAAACGTCTGTCAATTTGAATCGCTAATGACATAGAATCATTGAGACCAGAGGGGACAGGGAATCCCACCATAACATCCTTTACATTATCCGACAGACCCTTCCGGAAAAGGGCCGCCAAAGCGTCGTCATTCCATTTGGTCAGGACTGCCCACCTACGGAATCTCTGACAGTATAACTCAGCGTCATCAAGCCCCTGATTTAATGCCAACAAGGCTTTTTCAGCTTGATCAGTGATATTAGGCTCATCGTACAATAACCCCAAAGCCTGAAAAAATACATCAACATCACTCAAAACAGGATCCCCAGGTGTCAGGGAAAAAGCCCAATCCTGAGGATCGCCGCGCAGGAGAGAGATGACAATTTGAACCTGCTGCGCTGCGTTTCCTGAGGACTTAGATTTTAAGGCAAGAAACAATTTACAATTATTTTTGAAATTCTGAAACTTAGCTTGATCCCCTGAAAACAAATCTGGCATGGGGATCCTAGGTTCCACAACAGGCAACCTAGCAAGATAGGCAGCAATACTCCGAACCCCAGTGGCAAGCTGATCCACACGGCCAGACAACTGTGCAAACTCCACTGGGAGAAAAGATCCTCCCCAGCACCCAGAGATACAGAGGGAAAAAAAAAAAAAAAAAAAATGCAACAAACAGAAAAATATCTCTGACAACTTTTCTTCCTTCAAAATATTTTTTTTTCCCTTCTGTGAGTACCATACAATTTTTATGGCCGGTGATACTGTTATGTTACGGTAGCTGAGGAGTGCAGGCAAAAAAGGCAATACACCAGAGCAGTTGGAATCTATGAGATTGCAGTACCCTGACTAACCACCACAACTAGAGGCAGCCGTGGAGCGTTCCTACGATGGTCCTAGACGCCTCGTCACAGCCTGAGAAACTAACTACACCTAAAGATAGAAATAGGAAAGCTATCTGCCCCGGAGCAGAACCCCAAAGATAATAGAAAGCCCCCAAACATATAATGGCGGCCAGACAAGAGGAAACACTGACACAGAAAGAAAATAGCATGAGCAAACGCTGGGGCCCAAACTATCTAAATAGAAAAGGACAGGAAGGGTACTTACTGCAATCCCAGAAAACCCTGAAAAACACCAACATACTAATTTCAAAATCACCTGAGATCACACGACCTCTACCACCTAAATTAGTTCTCTGGTGTAACAAAAACAGCAGCCACTGAAAAAACTGCAAAAAGCAAAAGTACAAAACACAGTGGCTGGACCAAACCGAGAGGGCAAAAAGCCCCCGGAGGGGACCCAGAAGGCCCCCACAGAAGTGCAGGACAAAATGCAAAAATATAGCAAAAACACAAAATAAGAAATTGTCTTATCTGATAGCAGGAGATGCAGACACGACACAGCAGGCTACAAGGGAAACTGGAAAGAAGGATTCAGACCAGAACAATTGATCACCGGCAACCCTGATGGGAAAATGATTCCCTTAAATAAGACCAATCAGTAACACCTGATTCCCAATCCTCACTAGCACCGCTTGTAACCACCAGAGGGAGCCTCTGCTCAGAACTCATCTCAAACCCATTCACAACAGTACCCCACTTGAGACATTCTTCCAACTGGATGTGCAGCCATTTACGACCACTCTTTGAGTCCGATCACTAAGCCAGTTATGAATCCACCTAACAGTTGCCTTGTCCATTCCATACTTAGTTATTTTTTCAATAAGGATTGTGTGAGATACTTTGTCAAATGCTTTGCTGAAGTCAAGATATACTATATCTACAGCATTTCCCTGATCCACCCAGTCAGTGATTCTGTCATAGAAGGAAATTAAATTAGTCTGACATGACTTATTAGTTACAAACCCATGCTGACTCTGTTTAATCACTTCATTCTTATGCAGGTACTTACATACATGTTCTTTAATAATTTGTTCAAAGATCTTTCCTGGTATAGAAGTCAGACTCACCGGCCTGTAGTTCCCTGGGTCCATCTTCTTCCCCTTTTTGAAGATAGGAACAACATTTGCTCTTCTCCAGTCTTCTGGGACTTCACCTGTTCTCCATGAATTTTCAAAGATTATGGACAGTGGTTCAAGAATTTCTTCCGCTATCTTTCAGTATTCTGGGGTGTAATTCATCTGGGCCTGGAGACTTGAATTCATTTAGGTTAGCTAAGTGTTTCCTCACTGTCTTTCTGTTTATAGGTATCCTGGATTCTTCTATTCCTTTAATAGGACAGTGAAGATCAGTTGATGTTACATTTCCTTTCTGAGAGAAAACAGATGCAAAATAGGAATTTAAAAGTTCAGCCTTCTCAACATCCTTTCTTACCATTTCATCATTTTCATCCTGTAAAAATCCTATAGCATCTTTGACTTTTCTTTTTACTTTTGATGTATCCCCAAAATCCTTTTTTGTTGCTTTTGACATCTCCTGCAAGCCTTAATTCATTGTCAGCTTTAGATAATCTGATTTGTGCCCTGCAGGTTCTGCAGATGGCATTATATTCTTCTTTAGATATGCCTCCCTCTTTCCATTTGATAAACATTTCTTTCTTCCTTTTTAGCATGTGTTTAAGTTCTGTGTTCATCCATCCTGGTTTCCTTAAATGCTTCCTATTCTTCCCTCTTTTTGGAATTGTTGACGATTGTGCTTTGAGAATCTCATTTTTCAAGATGTCCCATCCTTCCTGGACATTTTTGCCCTTAAGGATATCCTGCCTTTGGATCCCTCCAATTCTCTTTCTGAGTCCCTTAAAATCTGCCTTTCTGAAATCTAATCTTGACGTCTGAGTCTTCACAGGTCTTCCTCCTCTTGTTATCCAAAATTCTAAAATAGCATGGTCACTACCTCCTGGGGTCACAGCCACTCTTACCTCCTCAACCATTTCCTCCCTATTTATAAGGATTAGATTCAAGGTAGCAGTTCCTCTTGTTTTCTCCCCTACCTTTTGAAAGATAAAGTTGTCAGCAAGAGAGGATAAGAATTTCCTTGACCTGTTAGTTTTGCCTGAGAGCGATTCCCAACAAATGTCTGAATAGTTGAAATCTCCCATGACCACTATTTCATATTTTTTGGAGAACTTGGCCATTTGATGCATAAAGAGTTCATCCATATCTTCAGCTTGCATAGGTGGCCTATAGTAAATGCCTACAATGGTGTCCTTTCCATTGTTCTGTCCTTGTATTCTTACCCAAACAGTTTCCACAGAACTACCAGTCTCTGAAGCATCAATCTCTGTGCAAATATACGCTTTTCTAACATACAATGCAACAGCTCCTCCTCGTTTATCAAGTCTGTTTCTTGCAAATAAGTTGTATCCTTCTAGCCTTGTATTCCAATCATGTGTATCGTCCCACCAAGTTTCAGGGATTCCAATGACATCATACTTCTTCTCCTGCGTTAGTAGTTCCAATTCTCCTTGTTTGTTACCCATGCTTTGTGCATTTGTATAAAAACATTTTAGTTTGTGATTGGTTTCTCTTCCTCCAATATTTTTATTATTTAGATTGTTTTGTCTTCGTTCTTCCTTTCCACTTCTAATAGCCGAGTTCTCAATAGCATTTGTCAGGTGTATGGCTTTTTCTGACGTTTTGCTTCCCTTCCCACATTGTTCTAGTTTAAAGCTCTCCTGATGAGTGTAGCAAGGCGACTTCCAAATACATGTTTTCCAGTCTTCGTAAGGTGCACCCCATCTCTAGCAAGTAGTCCATCGTATAGGTAATTCACTCCGTGATCCAGAAATCCAAATCCTTGCTGACGGCACCATCGACGTAGCCAGTTGTTCACCTGCAGAATATTATTCCACCTCCTTGTTCCATGGCCATCCACTGGGAGGATGGAAGAGAAGACCACCTGCGCACCCAGTTCTTTCACTTTCTTGCCTAAGTTTTCAAAGTCACTGCAGATGGTTTCCAGGTCACTTCTTGTGGTGTCATTTGTCCCCACATGTATTAGCAGGAATGGGTAGTCATCTTTAGGTCTGAAGAGTCCTGATATCCTGTCAGACACATCTTTAATTTTTGCACCTGGAAGACAGCACATTTCTCTTGAGGTTATATCCGGTCTGCAAATAGCAGCCTCTGTTCCTCTCAACAGGGAATCCCCCACGACCACAACTTTCTTCTTCACAACATTTTTCTTTCTCCATTCAGGAGGACTCTGAGGACTTACAAGGTTGCTCTTTGTGGGCAAAGTCTTATCCTGATGTATTTCTTCTTCATTCTCCTGTGTGAGAGCCTGGTACTGGTTCCTGAGCAGTATGGGTGCTGACTGCCGCACGATCCTCCTGTTTCTCTGGGTCACATGCTTCCATTCCTCTGCTTCTTCAGGTGCTCTTCGAATTTCTTCTCTTTCTGCACCATGAAGAGATAATTCTGCTCTGTCTAAGAACTCTTCATCTTCCTTAATGATCTTCAATGTAGATAACCTCTCTTCCAGATTCCGCAACTTTTCCTCCAACATGGACACAAGCTTGCATTTGTGGCATGTGAAATATGGCTTTTCCACTGGTAAATCTGTGAACATGTAGCAAGAAATGCAACTCACCACATGTATGGTGTGGATCTGCATCATGCCAAGGACTCTGAAGGTAATGCTGCAGAGGTGGAAAAAGCCATAGAAGTGGTAGACACCAAACCAGATGCCTCATCAGAAGCTGAGGTCTCAAGTGCAGCTGTGAGGAACAAGACTGAGGATGTGGGGGCTGACTCTGCCCAGGAATCTGTTTCGGCCAGAGACAGTGGCGTGGATGGTGTACTGTCCGGATCAGTAGCGGCAACTCGCAAAGTTCAGGCTGGAAGTTCGGCACCAGGTGATTCATCAGTGTTCCCGAGCGACACAAAGGATCTGGATAAATCACAAGATGAGATTTTGACACATCAGGCTGGCATTGGTGAGCTCAAGCGCACTTTCATGGAGTCTACATCTGAGCCACGTCCCAACGAATGGGAAAAGCTATGTGTCACTCCGTTGCCGCTGCAGATACACGGGAGCCCAGATGGGATGCAGAACGTGGTGGAAGAGAAGAGCCAGGCGGGTTCTGAGTATACAGATGCAGCTATCAAGGAGAACTTGAAAGCTGGAATAAATGGAGATATTGGATACCATAGTGATGTGACTGAAGAGGTAGAATGTAAGACTGACGGTAGGGCTTCTGAGCATGTTCTACCAGAAGAGCCTGAAGAAGGGGCCGAGGACGTAAAGGACGTCCAACAGCTACAGGAGAAGATGCGTCTCCATGAGGTCTCCACCAAAGAAATTAAGACTGAGAATGTTGCGTTACGCGAGCAGCTGCAGCAGTGTGAACTGGATGTGGCATCTTTTCGCCGGGAACGTGAGTGGTTCCAGCAGTTGCTCCCGAGAGCACGAAATGAAGGGGAAAGTGTATATAGTACCTTGCAGGATCAAGGAAAAGTGATTGCACAGGTACCAGATGAATTGATTACTTCTCAGAAAAAACTCCAAACTGTGATGAAGGAGTGTGATGAAAGCCATGAGCATCTTCGTGAGAAAGTAGATGTGCTAAAGAAGGTTCAAGGGGAACTAGAGAAAAGTGAAAAAACCCCTATACCTCCTGTGATAGTTGGTGACACATGGTCAGTGCACCAAGGACAGGAGGTACGTGAGTTTCTGAGGAAGAGTCAGCAGAAGTGTTCTGATGTGCCGGGTCGTACTTCTCTGGCCAGGCACTATATCGAAACTGAGCCCGGCCCTAAGGTCAAGATGAAACCGTGCAGGATACCCGAGGCCCGCAGAGAGCATAGGCCTGGGAGGGTACAGGGTAGTGCGGATGCTTCAGATGAAGAGAAAGCTGATGTTGGCTATGGCTCAGGTGAAGATACAGATGACAGTAGTGAAGATGAAGCTGATGAAGGCCATGACTGGTCCAGAGTTCACTGTCTCTTTTGGATTGTTGACCAGCCCTCCGGTCTGGATGAACAATCCTACTGTCTGGAGAAGAGGGGGGGGATATGTGAGACAGTGAAGGAATGTGTCGAATGGGGTGTACATTTCACCTAGGTACTGTGCTGTATGGTATAAGGGAAATGTGTGGCTTTGTAAACCTAGTGGTAGAGAAAGGTCACTACACCTTACATTCAGTACACACTTGCAGCTCAGGTCTGAAACCATTCAGCTGTTAATTATGAGACCAGAAGTAGGTGTCTGCGAACACAGAGAGCTCGCTTAGTCTGGACAAGGAGTCCAGGCACAAAAAGGAGTCTCCAGGAATATGAGCTGTCTCAGTCTGGGTTCTCGATGTACCCCGGACACAGGAGTAGTCTCTGTGAGAATCCATGCGGATAGCTGCTGAATAGGAGGGGAGCTCTCTCAAGTCTGGACGTTGAAGGTGCCTTCAGACACAAGGAGGAGACTCTGTGAAACTCCATGCTGGTAAATGCTGAACATGTGTTGTTTTGGCCCAGGCTATTAGAGTCTGGACCCGGATAGAAAGGGAAATCTATCTAAGTGTAATTAGTGGCTGGACAAGCCCAGGCTTTATGTTTATGATTTGGTTTTGATTATGTTCTGTTTACTGTGGACTTTAATAAAACTGGTTGCGGCCAGTTTTTAACAGAACTACTGTCTGTGAATGGTCTCTTTATGCCACTCCGTCTCCCCAAGACGGCGATCCCAGAGCTATATCCCCTGAAAAGCTTACACCACTCTTTGGGTCCGATCACTAAGCCAGTTATGAATCCACCTAACAGTTGCCTTGTTCATTCCATACTTAGTCATTTTTTCAATAAGGATTGTGTGAGATACTTTGTCAAATGCTTTGCTGAAGTCAAGATATACTATATTTACAGAATTTCCCTTATCCACCCAGTCAGTGATTCTGTCATAGAAGGAAATTAAGTTAGTCTGACATGACTTATTAGTTACAAACCCATGCTGACTCTGTTTAATCACTTCATTCTTATCCAGGTACTTGCATACATGTTCTTTAATAATTTGTTCAAAGATCTTTCCTGGTATAGAAGTCAGACTCACCGGCCTGTAGTTCCCTGGGTCCACCTTCTTCCCCTTTTTGAAGATAGGAACAACATTTGCTCTTCTCCAGTCTTCTGGGACTTCTCCTGTTCTCCAAGAATTTTCAAAGATTATGGACAGTGGTTCAAGAATTTATTCTGCTATCTCCTTCAGTACTCTGGGGTGTAATTCATCTGGACCTGGAGACTTGAATACATTTAGGTTAGCTAAGTGTTTAATCACTGTCTTTCTGTTTATAGATATCCTGGATTCTTCTATTCCTTTAATAGGACAGTGAAGATCAGTTGATGTTACATTTCCTTTCTGAGAGAATACAGATGCAAAATAGGAATTTAAAAGTTCAGCCTTCTCAACATCCTGACTTACCATTTCATCATTTTCATCCTGTAAAAATCCTATAGCATCTTTGACTTTTCTTTTACTTTTGACGTATCCCCAAAATCCTTTTTTGTTGCTTTTGTCATCACTTGCAAGCATTAATTCATTGTCCGCTTTAGATAATTTGATTTGTGCCCTTCACTGACGTAGCTGTAGTAAGTCTGTCCCCTGGAAACAGAATCAAAAACTTGTTTATGTACAGATGAGTCTCCTTTTTGGAGTCTCTGAACACAGCTGATGAGGCTGCTGCACTGGAGGTGCGATGTTTTGTGGCTACAGGCCCAACCTTGATTTTGACCCAAACACCCCCCTTTCTTATTGCTGGTTTGCCTTTGAGACTCTCAACATGTACATAACACTCAAATGAAATTACCTCTCCAGCAGAAAAGGGTAAAAAGGGTGTCTTGGATGTAGTGGCTCTTGACTCTTCACAGGGTGGTCAGAAGCCTTCCGGATGCCAATACACACAAGCACACATACATTCTTACCTGATGGAAGTTGTATGAAGTCAGTCTGCAGTCATTGGAACGAGTAGAGGGGCTTAGGCATGTGTGTATGTGGTGTCCCCTACTCTACCTGTGCTGTGCACATGTGGGACATGTTTGTGTGAAACTAGTAGCAAACATTATGAAACCAGGAGTGAACCATTGTGTGTCAATCAGAGCCGTCATGCCATCCTTGGACATGTGCATTTGACCACTGCATGATATGAGGACCTTCGCAAGCATTTCCACTTCCCCACTATCCAGATTCTTCATGGTTCCCGTGTTCCAGCCTTTGACCAGATCTTTCTCTCTTCCCGGGGACTCGCTGAGTCAGAGCCTGCAAGAGACTTAAATCTAGCTGATTGCATTTAGTGCGTACCATGACCAGTGGAGGAGCCTCAGAGGCCTCAGTTTGTCCTTCCTCCTTTGCTGCTTCCTTAGCTACATGGTCTGCTTCCACCACCGCTCTGATCATGCCAGATTAGGTAAAGCTTCTATCGAGGCAGGATGGTGAGATGAAGTGGAGACAGGAGACAAGTCTCTGATTCCAAAGTCATCTAACTTTAATCAATCCCCAGCTTATATTAACTTCTGGACTGGGCGTATACATGCATTAGGTCATGGTGTTTTCCAGAACATATTAGTAAATCATTCATTACAGTAAATACATCTTTTCACCACTTCATAGGTCACGTCAGCTTGACCATTGGTTATCTATCAGAAGAATTTACCTAATCAACAGGTGTACCATTTGGTGGACCCCAATTAGTCATTAGCAGTTCTATCTTTATTACTCTATTGATTATTCGCATACTTCATCGTCATCAGCTACAGTCATCATGGCGGTGTCCTGTCATTAGGGTGACTCTCATAGTCCTAAGCCATGTAGCCATGTTGACTGACCTTTGAGACTATATGCTACGTTGTTGCTTCAATCAGCAAATGTTATTCTGAAATAGAGGAAAGACTTCTTAAAGGGATTTGTGTATTTGAAGATCTATAAGCTCTAGCATTAAGAAGGGTATCAGAATATAGAAGTGTCTCCTAGATCCCTATTACTGTCTAAGGTGCACAGTGTTTGGCTCTAATATATTCACCTGTGGGTAAGTTGTGGAGGACAGCTGGTGGCATATAACAGTGAGTTGCTTGACGTGGTTTTCCTGTACTGTTCATTTTGTCATTTTTGGATGGGTCTCCATATAAAATATCAAGAAAGGGAATTTCAACTGAATCGTAATTGTAGGTGAATCTGATATTATCCTTATTTAGATATGCAATGAAATTAGGAATAGATAGTTCACCTCCCATCCATATGATTATGATGAAATCAGTATAACGTCCATACCAAACAATGGATGATGGATATGGGTTAGATACATTGTGTATATATATATATTTCTCTTCCCACCAATTCAAGAAAATATTTGCTATGGACATTGAAAACTTAATGCCCATAGAGCAACCTTGGTATTGGATATAAAATACACTCGCGAAAGAAAAATAATTGTCAATAAATATTCCATCACTTCCAACATAAATTCTATTAGCTCATCTGAGTAATTTGTGTAATTGTGGCATTGTTCATACATTGTGATAATTGCTAGATTGTGCAGTAATGCATATAATCATAGAATGGTATAGTTGGATGGGACCTCCTGGGTCATCTGGTCCAACCCCTGCTCAAAGCAGGATTCACTAAATCATCTCAGACAAATAACTGTCCAGCCTCTGTTTGAAGACTTCCATTGAAGGAGAACTCACCACCACTCATGGCAGCCTGTTCCACTCATTGATCACTGTCAAAGTTTTTTCTAATGTCTAATGTGCCTCTTTACATTCAGTTTCATCCCATTGCTTCTAGGCTTTCCTTGTGCAAATGAGAATAAAGGTAATCCTTCTACAATGTGACAGCCCATGAGATATTTATACATAAAGAATAATCATGTGCACAGCCGTGTATGAGTGTCTGAGTAGGTTCCCACACCATATACTATAGTAAAAAGACTCAGAACTCCACTTCAGTGATGCGTGGTTTTTAATCGTGTCCACAGTGGTAACAAACGTTTCGGTCCTAAAACTTGGACCTTCATCAGTCACTGTGTGATTATAAACAAAATAAAAAAGGTTTTTACAGAAAACAAAACAAAGTATATACAACGATTACAATAATAATGTAATGAATATAGTAATTGACAAAAATGTATTATGTCTAAGAAGAAAAACAATTCGTGTGAATATGCTGATACTCAGAAGCATATCTAGGTCAGAAATGAGGACAGATATAATGCAAGAGTAATAGGTGATAAAAAGTACCATGGACTACTGAAAGTAGGTGGACCCAGCAAAAAGAAGGGTTGTGACCAAAATATCTGCTTGGATGAAGTAATATGAGAATAGTGAGAATAATGTGACCGAATTAAAGGTCTAATGTGGGTGAAGAGTAAACCTACCAGGTTTAGATATTGTCCGTTTAAGGTGATTGAAATTGTGGCAGCGGTAACCTGGAGAAAGACATGTGGCATTTGAACACAATGCGGTGTTGTGCAGTGTTCAAAGGATAAGCTTGGGGTGCGGGTAACTAGCCTGTGAGGGTCCCGGTGGATCAGGATGTGCCTGCGGTGGACACGGTATCCGCCGCTTGTCCGTGCATATAATAAGTGCAAATCGGCAGGCTAGATAAAGGGAAGGGGCGGAAGTAAATGGCAATGCTGCCTATCAAAAGCTCTGGCTAGAGACCGGAAGTGATGTGGCTGGAAGTGAATGGCTGTACTTGTCACCCTCAGGTGATGCGTTCCAGTGAACATGCCAGCTTTCTCCTGGGTCCTATAGAGCGGTGCTGTGAGAGGAGGCGTTTTGTAAAGTGGAGACAAGAGGTGCGGACATTAAGGCAGGGTGTCCAGCATGTGAAGGGTCACATTCAGGCTAGTATAGGCGGCTCTAAGAAGAATAGAGATGAAAACTGTATTTTAGTCATTTTCATTATATAACGGTATTACACCATAGAAACAGTTACAGGTGAAAATGAGTCCGCTTATTTAGCTGCATCCCATGTTAATTAGATTTAGGTATCGCCGGTGTTATCTTATCCCAAACAATTCAATAAAGGCATGGGGGAATATAAGGGTGATAAAAAAAGGAGACATAGCATAATGACCACTTAACACATTTCCTTAATTATGATGTCACACTTTTGTCCTGTTAAAGAGAAACCGATTTCAAGTAAAACTGGTTCTACATATAAAATACAATGTAGTAGGGCTTGTTCGCACACAATAGAGCTATGAAGATGAGAAAATGTCACAATTAATATAAAGAGAATACAGGTATTATATTTGTGGGACAGAGTAAGCACAATAATTAAGTTATGTAAAGGATAATAGATCATAGTCCCGGTACAAACCTTTAGGTGATAAGGTATCAAGGGTGTGTATCCAGTAAGTCTCGCAACGTTTTAATTGTCGTATGCGGTCACCACCCCTCCGTGGTTGCGGGACCTGTTCCTGAACCTGGAACCTCAACTGAGCTATTGCGTGACCGTGGGTTAGAAAATGATGTGGGATGGGGAGAAGCGTGTTCTTACACCTGATTGTGGACTTATGTTTTGAGATACGGTCCTTAACGGTTGAGTTGTCTCCTCTACATACAATAGTCCGCAAGGACATTTAATAATATAGATGACAAAAGGAGTGTCGCAAGTGAAAAAGCCTCTAATTTTGTATGCTTTGCCTGTATGGGAGTGAAGAATAGTCTCACCCTCTAGTACGTTACTGCATTGTGTGCAATTTAAGCACGGAAAAGTGCCCAATCTAGGTCGTTTGAGAAATCTGTGTGTTTTTAGGTTTAGTTGGTCCTAAATCGGCTCTAATTAAGGTATTCTTAAGATTGGGTGCAAAGCGAAAGCAGGGATGAAACGGTTTTGCGAACTCAGATGTCCGGATGGGCCGTGTGAAGAAGAGGCCAGTGCTTCCGAATGGATTTATGCAGTACATAGGCAAAAGGGTGGTATGAATGTACAAAGGCTATTCTGCCCTTGATTTCCTGTTTCTCACGAGTGTGTGGTGTGAGGGACAAGTCCAAAACTTTTTGTGGGTAACCCCTTGCTCTAAATTTTGAGTTCATTTCAGATAAGCGGACCTCTTGGGTGGCTTGGTGGGAGACAATCTTTTTCACACGGTGAAACTGACTTCGGGATGGATTTTTTTCATAGCAGTGGGATGGAAGCTATTGAAATGGAGTAGGCTATTGCGGTCGGTGGGTTTGACAAAGAGGTCTGAAGATAGATTGCCCCCAATATCTTTCATAATTAATGTGTCTAGAAAATTCATTCTGGATAGATCCTGGGAAATCGTGAAAATGATCCCTGGCCATGAGTGATTCAGGAAGTCATGGAAAGTGCATAGGGACTCGAACGAGCCCCCCATATACAAAAAATATTGTCTATATAGCGGAGTCGCACATGTGGTACCAGGGCTATGGGGTACTCGGCACCGAGCCCATGGAAGTCTATGGGGGATGTCACTGGCAGCAGAGCTCGGTCCGTGGCCCTGGGCGCTCATACAATGGGGGATATATTTACAGGGGATTGTAGTAATAGTTGTTCGTGACGCCACCTGTGGTTTCTGATCAGATAGACCAGCGCTGCAGGGTTAACATCTAGCTGCCTAATAACATCCCTCAGAAGATTAAGTCCCCCACAGGTGGGACTGTTCCCTCAAAGTCAATGGTGTTGCAGATAATAAGTCAGTCACACACAATTCAGTCTCTTTCCATACCTTTACTGATGTTGTTGGCAGGTATGTTCCGGGAAGCTGGTCAGGTTGGAGAATGCACATTCAGGTAATCGCTGAGCAGGTTTAAGGCCTCCTTTACCTTTGAAATATATGTGAGTCCTAACTTGCATGAAGTCAAGTTTAACTCGTAATGCAGCAGCTACGCCCGGCCGACATTGTGGTAGAGCCTTCTCTGTCTCTGATAATCAGATGTTGGCAAGAACGAAGTCCTTCTAAGCAGTGCACTTGCTAAAAGTCCTTGTTCTCCCTGACTCCAGTTACGTATCAACACTTAGGGCTACCTTCTGCGACTTGAAGTCCAGCAAGGCCTCCGGTTTTCTATCACTAGCCGTGAAGTACTAGCAATGCTTCGGACCCCGGTGTCCGGTTAATCGAGCGAAGGTGATCTGTCACCAAAGTCACTCTTCCTTATGTTTTCCACTCGCCTGTTGCCCTGCTCTCACCCTTAACATAAGCATGGGTAGCAGTAGATGTAGTAGTCAGCTGTTCTTCCAAGCTCACTGACCTGATCTCAGTTGGCTCGTTGTTATAACTGCAGTAGTTCCCTTCCTTCTTTCCTTCAAGACTCTGTCCAGAGCAGTTCACAGGACGTTCCGTCAGACTGTATACATGCTGTAGCTCCGAGAGTCACTTTCCACGTTCTAGAGAATACAGGCAGCTTGTTCTGAGAACAGTTTTGGCTGTAGCTCTGACTAGACTAGAGTAATTCCTTCTACTCGTACTAGCCTCCAATTCAAGATGAGCTACCTAAGCCCTGTCAGGAACCAGTCTTATCTCCTCTCCCTCCAAGACCAGAACTTGAACTCTGACTGAACTGGCTGTCTTGACTTGACTGACTACTGCTACGTCTCTCTAACCTTATATATCCTAAGGTTCCCTCTAGTGGTAATGTTGGGAAGTGTGAGATGTGAATGAATATCAGGTTTTGCAATTACCTTCCTGTGCATTTTCCTGGAGACATGTGTACCAAGCGCAGCTGGGCCACACATAGCGTTTCCATATTATCACATTATCTTTGAAAAGGGAGCAGGTTTATATGGTTGTCTCCTCAAAATGAGCCATATAGCAATTAGCATAGGGGGACGCTACTTTCAAGCCCATTGCGGTCCCACATACTTGTAAAAAGAAGTCATCCTGAAATAAAAAAGTTTTCCTTGAGTACCGTGGAGAGGAGGCCTATGCACAGGTTGACTTGTGTTGTATTGAGATCCGACATTTCCAATAGACGTTGGACAGATCGAATGCCCTGTTTATGAGGTGTAGAGGTGTAGAGATCCTTCATGTCAAAAGTGGCTAATAAGGAATCTCTAGGGACCTGGCCGATGGAGTGGATGATATCCAGAAAAGAACCCGTGTCCAAAAGAAATGATTGACTAAGTTTGGTTAGAGGAGTGAGGATTTTTTTTTAAGTAGATGGCAATTGGTGAGAGTATGGAGTCTGAAGCGGCAACTATGGGCCTGCCTGGAGGTTGTTGGAGGTTTTTATGAATCTTAGGTAGTATGTAGAATACCGGTATGACCGGATTGTGAGAGATGAGAAAATCCTGTGTTTTCTTGTTTAGGACTCCTAAGTCACTATATCGTTGGAGTAACACCTCTATATGGGATCTGATAGTGCTTGTGGGATCATGGCGTAATTTCTGGTATACAGTATTATCACTAAGTTGGCGAAGAGCCTCAATGATGTAGTAGGATCGGTCCATGACTACTATGGCTCCCCCTTTATCAGCGGGTTTTATGATGATGCTAGAATCTTCTTGTAAAGATTTGAGGGCGTGGTGATCCACTGCTGGTAAATTAGAGGGGTAGTGTAGTTTGCCTTTTTCTATGTCTGTTTTCAGTCTATGGAATGAAGATTGAATAAAATCAATGAATGTCTCCAACCCATTCGAGCCCAGTGGTGGTCTAAAGTAGCTCTTAGATCTGAGGCCTAGGGAAGAGGCAGAAAGTCGGCCTGACTCCTCTGTGGAATGGGGTAAAGTGCATGTGTTTGTTGGAAGTTTAGAGAAGTAGGCTCTGAGTCTGAGTGAGCGGAAAAAATGTTGAAGGTCCATCTCTGTAACGGGTCTGGGAGGCGGAACCTCTGAGCTACTATACAAAGGGGCGGACCTTGTAAGAGAGCAGGTGGCGACCAGGGTGGACGGGCAGGTAGTAACAGCAGATAACCGGGGTAGTCTCTGGATGAACGGGCAGGAAGTCGCGGCAAGTGACCGAGGCAGTCTCTGGATGAGTGGGCAGGAGGTCACGGCAAGTGACCGGGGCAGTCTCTGGATGAGTGGGCAGGAGGTCACGGCAAGTGACCGGGGCAGTCTCTGGATGAGTGGGCAGGAGGTCACGGCAAGTGACCGGGGCAGTCTCTGGAGGAGTGTAGATACGACCTGTGATGGCTGAGCCTCCAGGTAGGCTAGCAGGAAGATAGAAGATGAGCGCTCCCAGGTAATCGAGCGAGAGTCACTGGAATAGCAGAAGATCATGGTACGTGACGGCAGAGCCTCCAGGTAGGCTAGCAGGCAGGTAACAGATGAGCGCTCCCAGGTGAGCGGGCGAGAGTCACTGGAATAGCAGAAGATCACGGTACGTGACGGCAGAGCCTCCAGGTAGGCCAGCAGGCAGGTAACAGATGAGCGCTCCCAGGTGAGCTAGCAGGCAGGTAACAGACAGCAACATGGCAGGAATCAGACAGGTATCTGGCAAGGACCCTGAGGACTGAAGCAGAGTAGTGAACAGTGCAACAACATTGCTCGGGCACCTCCATTTTGGAGGAGAGGCCTTATATAAGGTGAAGTCCTCCGGCCATTGGCGGGGACTCCTTAGGACGACGCGCGCGGCCCCTTTAAGAGGGAGGGCAGCGCACGCACCTTAAGCACAGTGGCAGGAAAGGAGCGTGCGCCGCCAGCAGAGCGGCAGGAGGACGCCGGACCTGGAGCAGAGGGGTGAGGGGAACAGAGTCCCTGCCTGGCAGAGGGCAGGGACGCCGACGCCGGCGCTACAGTACCCCCCCCCTTTAGGCCCCCCTTTTTTAGGCCAGAAAGAAATTTAGCTAGGATGAGAGGGGCATGGATGTTCTCCCGAGGCTCCCACGTTCTCTCCTCAGGACCAAACCCCTTCCAATCCACCAAAAAATAGGTCTTCCTTCTTACCCTTTTGGTGGCCAAAATGTTCTCTACCTCAAATTCGTTTTCAGCTGAAATCGGAGCAGGAGGCGTACCTGTAGACTTGGAAAAAGAGTTAAGTACCACCGGTTTGAGGAGAGATACATGGAAGGAGTTAGGGATCCGCAAGTTGGCCAGAAGTTTCAATTTATAGGCCACTGGGTTGATCTGACTGATGACCTCCAAAGGACCGATGAATCGAGGCCCTAACTTATAGGAAGGAATCTTGAGCCGGACATACTTGGACGAGAGCCAGACCTTATCCCCAGGACGGAATTGCGGAGGATCCAGACTTTTTTGTCAGCATGTCTTTTCATACGCTCGGATGACAGAAGGAGTGCGGACCGGGTACTCTCCCATATGGAGGAAAATTTGTTAACAAGAGATTCCGCAGCCGGATTGTCCACTAAGATGGAGACGGGAAATGGGATCCGAGGATGCTGACCGAAGACTACAAAAAACGGGGATTTGGAGGAAGATTCGCTCTCGTGATTGTTGTAAGAAAATTCGGCCATGGCAGGAGATCCACCCAGTCAGAATGGTGGACATTAACGAAGTGCCGGAGGTAACTGGTCAGGATCTGATTGACCCGCTCCACTTGACCATTGGACTGTGGGTGGTAGGCGGAGGAGAAGTCCAAGGTGACGTCTAGCATTTTACAAGTGGCTCTCCAGAAACGTGAGGTGAACTGTACCCCTCGATCCGACACGATATGGCGGGGCAGGCCATGAAGACGGAAGATGTGGCGGATAAAGTCTTTAGCCAGCTTGGGTGCAGACGGGAGGCCTGGCAGGGGAATAAAGTGAGCCATCTTGGAAAAGCGGTCAACGACCACCCAAATGACCGTACAACCGGCAGAAACGGGGAGGTCCGTTATGAAGTCCATGGCTATATGCTGCCAGGGAGCAGCGGGTACAGGAAGCGGAAGGAGGCGACCGGCAGGCAGGTGTCTCGGAACCTTGTTGCGGCCACATGAGGCACAGGCAGAAACAAAGTCTATTACGTCCTTGTGCAGGGTAGGCCACCAGTAATGCCGAGTAATTAGCTGGAGGGTCTTTTTTTTGACCAGCGTGGCCAGCTAATTTAGACGAATGACCCCAGTGTAGGATTCTCTCCCGATCGGGTACCGATACAAACGTCTTACCGGGAGGGAGACTATTTAGACTCACGGGAGACACCTGCATTACTCTGGCGGGATCGATGATATGTTTGGGTTCCTCCTTGAGATCCGACACCAGGAAGGATCGGAACAAGGCGTCCGCCTTGATGTTCTTGTCTGCCGGGCGAAAATGTAGAACAAAATCAAAACGAGCAAAAAAACAAGGACCACCGGGCCTGGCGCGGGTTAAGTCTCTGGGCATGCTGGAGGTAAGCCAAGTTTTTGTGGTCAGTGTAAATAATTACCGGATGAAGAGCCCCCTCGAGTAGGTAATGCCACTCCTCCAATGCCAGCTTGATGGCCAATAACTCTCGGTCTCCTATGGAATAATTGCGCTCAGAAGAGGAGAAGAGTTTGGAGAAGAAGCCACAAGTTACCATCCTCCCGGAAGATGATTTTTGAGTAAGTACCGCTCCTGCTCCAGAGGAGGAAGCGTCGACCTCCATGAAGAACTGCTTGTTGCCATCCGGGCGATGCAGCACCGGGGCGGAAGAGAAGGCCTGCTTTAAGGAAAGAAAGGCCTCCTCTGCTTCGGGTGTCCACTCTTTGGGGTTAGTACCCTTACGGGTAAGTGCGGAAATTGGGCCAGTCCGGGAAGAGAAGTGCGGTATGAAGAGGCGGTAGTAGTTGGCGAAGCCCAGGAACCGCTGAATGGCCTTCAATCCCTCCGGTCGGGCCATTTCTCGATGGCCGACAGTTTCTCTGGATCCATTCGTAGGCCGGTCTGAGAAATAACGTAGCCCAAAAACGGCAGCGAGGTCTGCTCAAAGAGGCATTTCTCAAATTTAGCGAAGAGGTGATTCTGCCTGAGCAGAACCTGACGAACGTCCCTCCGGTGAGTCTGGAGATCCGGAGAGAAGACCAAGATGTCGTCCAGGTACACCACTACGCAGGAGTAGAGAAGGTCCCGGAAGATGTCATTGACCAACTCTTGAAAGACGGCAGGAGCATTACAGAGACCAAAGGGCATCACTAGATATTCATAGTGGCCGTCCCGGGTGTTAAATGCAGTCTTCCATTCATCCCCTTGACGGATACGGACCAGGTTGTACGCCCCACGGAGATCCAGTTTGGTGAAGATTCTAGCCCCCCTCAAACGATCAAATAATTCGGGAATGAGCGGAAGGGGGTACTTATTCTTCACCGTGATCTGGTTAAGACCTCTATAGTCTATACAGGGGTGGAGAGAGCCGTCCTTCTTTTTTACGAAAAAGAAGCCTGCTCCTGCCGGGGAGGTAGATTTCAAAAGACAAAAAACCTGACTGGCACTTCCAGACTAATGTGAACTAGGTGCAAACCAAAGGGAGCTACCCTCATGTAAAACATCCAAAAAAAGGCTGCACTCAAGCATACTAAAGCATGACAACATAGAATATATGAAATTTTGAATAGCAATATGGCTTTGGAATATAAGGAAAAATTTGAGACGCTTAGTATAAACATTTGGCCAAACATTTTAAAGCTCAACAACCATCGTCAAGGTGGTCTCAATTCTGTTGAGTCCCTAACCTAATGTGAACATACCTCTATTAGGCTGATATCTGAATTTCTGGGTGAATATGCACCTCTGTCAGTAATGCCTGCATATATGGGTAAAGTAGGGACCTGGTGTAATTAAAATCACCACCTGGTGGGAGCGGAGTGCTCGGTCAGCAAGCTAACATTCAAAAGACAAAAAACCTGACTGGCACTTCCAGACTAATGTGAACTAGGTGCAAACCAAAGGGAGCTACCCTCATGTAAAACATCCAAAAAAAGGCTGCACTCAAGCATACTAAAGCATGACAACATAGAATATATGAAATTTTGAATAGCAATATGGCTTTGGAATATAAGGAAAAATTTGAGACGCTTAGTATAAACATTTGGCCAAACATTTTAAAGCTCAACAACCATCGTCAAGGTGGTCTCAATTCTGTTGAGTCCCTAACCTAATGTGAACATACCTCTATTAGGCTGATATCTGAATTTCTGGGTGAATATGCACCTCTGTCAGTAATGCCTGCATATATGGGTAAAGTAGGGACCTGGTGTAATTAAAATCACCACCTGGTGGGAGCGGAGTGCTCGGTCAGCAAGCTAACATTCAAAAGACAAAAAACCTGACTGGCACTTCCAGACTAATGTGAACTAGGTGCAAACCAAAGGGAGCTACCCTCATGTAAAACATCCAAAAAAAGGCTGCACTCAAGCATACTAAAGCATGACAACATAGAATATATGAAATTTTGAAGTGCCAGTCAGGTTTTTTGTCTTTTGAATGTTAGCTTGCTGACCGAGCACTCCGCTCCCACCAGGTGGTGATTTTAATTACACCAGGTCCCTACTTTACCCATATATGCAGGCATTACTGACAGAGGTGCATATTCACCCAGAAATTCAGATATCAGCCTAATAGAGGTATGTTCACATTAGGTTAGGGACTCAACCAGGTCGGCACGGCGTAAGTCCTGACGGGTTTTGACCATCTTGGTCTGGTCGACCTGCATAGGCTCAGGAGAGTGTAATTGGGGAGAAACGGAGGGAGTGACGGGTTTCTGAAACGTAGGAGCTAGACGTGGAAACCTCCTCTCACGGGTGACCTCTTTGGCCCGCTCCTGGAACCGTAGGTCAATCCGGGTGGCGAGAGTTATAAGGTCATCGAGAGTGGTAGGAATGTCCCGACCGGCGAGTTCATCTTTAATACGGCCGGACAAACCCTCCCAGAAAACTGATACCAGAGCGTCGTTGTCCCAGGCCAGCTCCGATGCAAGGGTACGAAACCGTATGGCATATTGGCCCACGGTGAGATTTCCCTGACGGAGGCGTAGCAGAGATGATGCGGATGAGATCTTTCGTCCGGGTTCGTCAAAGACTTTCCGAAAAGCCGCGAGAAAGGCAGGCAGGTCGGACACCAGAGGATCTCCTCTCTCCCAAAGAGGATTCAGCCAGGCCAGGGCCTCCCCAGTGAGATGGGACATGATGAAGGCAATATTGGCCCGGTCGGAGTTAAACTGGTGGGAGAGGAGTTCAAAGTGCAGAGTGCACTGATTAATGAAGCCCCGAGCCTGAGCAAGGTCGCCTCCGAAGCGAGGAGGTGCGGAGAGCCGGGGTCCGTGACAGGAGCCCATGGTATTGGGGAGCAGAGGGGCTGCCGGATTGCGAGTCATGGCACCAGCGGTGGTTGCTGGTGGAGCTGTCAGTGTCCAGGCGAGAATTGACATTCCGTAGGTGACCCAGGATGGACTACTGTTGAGACCTCTGACGAGACAGTTCATGACACAGGTCAGAGAGCGAGGGAGTTTGGGTGCCACCGGGTTCCATGGCCCGAGCAAACTGTAACGGGTCTGGGAGGTGGAACCTCTGAGCTACTATACAAAGGGGCGGACCTTGTAAGAGCGGGTGGCGACCAGGGTGGACGGGCAGGTAGTAACAGCAGATAACCGGGGTAGTCTCTGGATGAACGGGCAGGAAGTCGCGGCAAGTGACCGAGGCAGTCTCTGGATGAGTGGGCAGGAGGTCACGGCAAGTGACCGGGGCAGTCTCTGGATGAGTGGGCAGGAGGTCACGGCAAGTGACCGGGGCAGTCTCTGGATGAGTGGGCAGGAGGTCACGGCAAGTGACCGGGGCAGTCTCTGGACGAGTGGGCAGGAGGTCACGGCAAGTGACCGGGGCAGTCTCTGGACGAGTGGGCAGGAGGTCACGGCAAGTGACCGGGGCAGTCTCTGGACGAGTGGGCAGGAGGTCACGGCAAGTGACCGGGGCAGTCTCTGGATGAGTGGGCAGGAGGTCACGGCAAGTGACCGGGGCTGTCTCTGGATGAGTGGGCAGGAGGTCACGGCAAGTGACCGGGGCAGTCTCTGGAGGAGTGTAGATACGACCTGTGATGGCTGAGCCTCCAGGTAGGCTAGCAGGAAGATAGAAGATGAGCGCTCCCAGGTGAGAGAGCGAGAGTCACTGGAATAGCAGAAGATCACGGTACGTGACGGCAGAGCCTCCAGGTAGGCTAGCAGGCAGGTAACAGATGAGCGCTCCCAGGTGAGCGGGCGAGAGTCACTGGAATAGCAGAAGATCACGGTACATGACGGCAGAGCCTCCAGGTAGGCCAGCAGGCAGGTAACAGATGAGCGCTCCCAGGTGAGCTAGCAGGCAGGTAACAGACAGCAACCTGGCAGGAATCAGACAGGTATCTGGCAAGGACCCTGAGGACTGAAGCAGAGTAGTGAACGGTGCAACAACATTGCTCGGGCACCTCCATTTTGGAGGAGGGGCCTTATATAAGGTGAAGTCCTCCGGCCATTGGCCGGGGACTCCTTAGGACGACGCGCACGGCCCCTTTAAGAGGGAGGGCAGCGCCCGCGCGCGCGCCCTAAGCACAGTGGCAGGAAAGGAGCGTGCGCCGCCAGCAGAGCGGCAGGAGGACGCCGGACCTGGAGCAGAGGGGTGAGGGGAACAGCGTCCCTGCCTGGCAGAGGGCAGGGACGCCGGCGCTACAATCTCTAATTCGAACGTCCTATACTTATATGATGGACAAAATGATAGTATAGCGGAATATAACGTCCTTCAAAAAGGACTAAGTCCGTGGCGAAATGTTGATGACAAGAGGGCACATACCTGGGACCGAGTAGTCCGTGTTTGATTGTTGTTGCCCCTGCGGTCTGTGCCCCCATCTAGTCCTCTTCTTCGTTGTGTTCTCCTTCGCTGTCCTAAAGAAGTTTGAATCAAAGAGGAACCGCCACAGTATTGTTCTGAGCCTGAAGTAGAGGCATCGGTTGAGGATCTTTGCCCTGGTCTGGAGTAGGTGCGCCATGAGGGAGGACTGTCACGCCACCTGTAGATGCGATCTAGATCGTAGTCTTCCTGGTCTCTAACGAATTTACTTCTCTTGCGGTCCTCGATATCCTTTCTATGGAGTGCAATGTTGATATTGATTTGAGTTTTCAAAGAAGAGACTTCCTCTGGTGTACCCATGGAGACTAATTGAGCCTCAATGGAATGAACTTGTTCGGCACTGGTGTTGATCGCCTTTTGCAGATGCTCTATAGTTAGAAGCATTAAGTCGAAAGAACATTTGTTAAGAATCTGTTCATATTTATGACAAAAATCTGAAGAATCAGAAAAGAGAGTTGGGCGTAGAAGCACCCTTAAACCACGTGGAATTCTCTGTACACGTATGTACTCCATGAGAGTGGCGCAGTGTAACTTTAGGTTTGTGCGGTGGCGGAGTTCTCTTTCCAGATCACGTCCACAGGTCTCCCTTGGAGGGGCCTTAAGGAAGTCGCTGGAAAGGGTCGTGTGAGCTAGAATGCTCGATCTCATCAGCATTATATGAAAAGGTAAGGGCAGATAGTGACCTGACCAAATGGGTGTGCTACACGTACGGGATTATGAATACATAAAGAATAATCATGTGCACAGCCGTGTATGAGTGTCTGAGTAGGTTCCCACACCATATACTATAGTTAAAAGACTCAGAACTCCGCTTCAGTGATGCGTGGTTTTTAATCGTGTCCACAGTGGTAACAGAAACGTTTCGGTCCTAAAACTTGGACCTTCATCAGTCATGAGATATTTATAGACCGCTATTAAGTCTTCTCTCAGTCTTCTTTTTTGTAAGCTAAACATTCCCAAATTCTGTAACGTTCCTCATAGGACATGGTTTGCAGACGTACACCATTCTGGTCACTCTTCTCTGAACTTCCTTCAGTTTGTTGATGTCTCTTTTAAAATGTGGTGCCCAAAACTGGACACCGTATTCCAGATGAGGTCTGACCAAAGGGGAGTAGAGGGCAATAATGACTTCACGTGATCTAGACCATATGCTTCTCTTAATACATCCCAGTATTGTATTTGCCTTTTCTGCTGCTGAATCACACTGTTGACTCATGTTCAGTCTATGATCTTTTAGTATACCCAAGTCTTTTTCACATGTGCTGTTGCTTAGCCCTATTCCTCCCATTCTGTATATGCTTTTTTTCATTTTTATTGCCTAGATGTAGTACTTTGGTTTTTAACAGGGAAAAATGCATTCTGTTAGTTGCTGCCCACTGCTCCAGTTTATATTTTTTAGAATCCTCTCTCTTCTCTAGCATTAGCTATCCATCCTAGCTTTGTGTCATCAGCAAATTTAATTAGTTTACCCTCGATACCTTCATCTAAATCATTGCTAAAGATGTTGAACAATACAGGGCCCAAGACAGAGCCCTGTGGTACCCCACTTGAGACATTCTTCCAACTGGATGTGCAGCCATTAAATACCACTCTTTGGGTCCAATCACTAAGCCAGTTATGAATCCACCTAACAGTTGCCTTGTCCATTCCATACTTGGTATATCACACAATCCTTATTGAAAAAATGACTTTGTCAAATTCTTGGCTGAAGTCAAGATATACTATACCTACAGCATTTCCCTGATCCACCCAGTCAGTGATTCTGCCATAGAAGGAAATTAAATTAGTCTGACATTACTTATTAGTTACAAACCCATGCTGACTCTGGTTAATCACTTCATTCTTGTCATGGTACTTGCATACATGTTTAATAATTTGTTCAAAGATCTTTCCTGGTATAGAAGTCACTCACCGGCCTATAGTTCCCTGGGTACACCTTCTTCCCCTTTTTGAAGATGGGAACAACATTGGGACTTCTCCTGTTCTCCATGAATTTTCAAAGACTATGGAGTTTGGTTCAAAAATGTCTTTAGTTATCTCCTTCAGGTCTAGATGAATTACACCCCAAAGTACTGGAGACTTGAATTCATTTGTTAGCTAAGTGTTTCCTCACTATTTTTCTGTTTATAAATATCCTGAATTCTTCTATTCCCTTAATAGGACAGTGAAGATCAGTTGTTACATTTAATTTCTGAGAGATAACAGATGCAAAATGGGAATTTAAAAGTTCAGCCTTCTCAACATCCTCTCTCACCATTTCATAATCTTCATCCTGTAAAAATCCTATAGCATCGTTTACTTCTTTTACTTTTGACATACTGTATCCCCAAAATCCTTTTTTATTGCTTTTGACGTCTCTTGCAAGCCTTAATTCATTCTTTATCCCATATCATTTTCTCCATCATATTGAGGACATGTTTATGGTCTTGATTATATAACTAGGATAAATTTGAATTATTGGTTGTAGACTATCGTCTAACCATTTAGATTCTCTAAAATAGACACTATTCCCAACACTATGGGTCTGAATAGTGGAGTCAACTTTTGTAAATGTGTCTTGGGTACAGCACTGAAAAATGGAGCTCTTGGATATTCTGGGTTGAGATATAACATTTTTTGTTTGACATCTGTATCCATTCCATGTTGTAGAAGTGACGATAATTTATCTTTAGGGTTATTAGATATTTTGCAGTAAACCGTTTTATTCTGTAACATGCTAAGGATTTCACTTTTATACAGTCCTCTGTTAAGTATCATGATAGATCCATTTTTGTCTGATATTTTAACTACAATATTTTCATTGGCTCTTAATGTATTTAATACTTTATGTTCAGATTGTGCAAGATTACAATTCATACATTTTTTCACCATGATTGTTTGGTATTATGTTGCCCATTCTAACAGTATTTTCTATTCCTGAGTACATTTCGTTGGTTTGTAACCCTCAAACTTGATTAAAAATGTATTGTAATATATTTCCCATACGTAGGGTATTACAAACCACCGAAATGCATTCAAGAATATGTAACACGCCAAAATCTGTTTAAAATCTTTAGTGTTATTTTACTCATCCATAAAGAATTAAATGTTCTTGGGTAGATTTAGGTGGTATCAAACCCTCCAAAACATTTTTCACGAATGCATCTTTACTTTATTATATTGCTCACCAATACACTATTATGTGTTCTTAGGCAGATTTTGTTGCAATATAACCATCAAAAAATGTGTTAAAAATGTTATCGGTATTATATTGCTCACCCGTAGACATTCACATATTCTTGTATAGATTTCGATGGTATAAAAGCCTCAAACGTGAACAAAAATTTATTGGTATTATATTGTTCACTCAGACTTTCCCATGATCTGGAGTACATTTCCTTGGTATATAACCCTCAAAAGTGCATAGCCTTTATCAGTCTAGAGGTATCAATACATGACAATTTGAACAGAATGTGTATGAGGCCCTCCTTTTTATCTAATACATGGTGAACCTGAGTCCCTAATTTTTGGCATCTCTTGCTTCCTTCAGAAATTAAACTGAAATTGACTAATAAAAAAAATTGGTTAAATTATGTATTTATTTCAATCTTTTTAAATTTTACCTTATACAAGTCATTTATACAGGGAAAAAATGTTAAACAATTTTTCTCTGTATAAAAGTGCAATTTCTCGTGGGTTTAGAATGTTTTATTGTCACTCTTAAAGAGAACCTGTCACCAGGAATAACACTGTTAACAGCATTATGATGTTGCCTTCACGCAGCTGAATGCAGCGGGGAGAAAATGATCTTTCTTCTCCTCAGCAGCATTTGGTATTCAGTCATAGAGGCAGGAGCAGCGCTGGTTCAGTCACCACTCTGGGCTGCTGTAACCGCACCCATGGCACTGACTGATGGCCGGCTGCAATGTAGAGCCAGTGTCTGTTAGGGCTGGGTTCCCCAACTCCAGTCCTCAAGGCCCACAAACAGATCATGTTTTCAGGATTTCTTTTGTATTGCACAGGTGATGCAATTATCACCTGAGCAATACTAAGGAAATCCTGAAAACATGATCTGTTGGTGGGCCTTGAGGACTGGAATTGGGGAACCCTGAGTTAGGGTATTGTGAGATAGTTGTATGGTACAGAGGCAAGTTCACCGGGAGAATTTCAACTGCGGTGAACTCAACTCTGCAACGTGCGACTTACTCATGGTGCTAGCGGGTATCGCAGCCTCAGTCATGTCACCTCTAGTCATTGATGCTGCTCTTGCAGCCGCTCAGTCACTAGTCGTTCTCAGCCTGGATGGTTGCATCTCGGCACCGACCAGGTAGAAAACTATTTATCTAGAAAAAAATGGATTACAGTGTGGGACAGAATGACACAGGTATGGTATATTGTTGTTTTATTATTTTAGTTTCATTACAGGAGAATGAGGGCTTCAGTGGAATTGGGCAAGGTCGTAAGTATGGGTTAATTGAGATTATTAAAGGAGTCATGACATTTTTTCAATTAAAGGATGTTATTCTTGGTGTGTGTGTTTTTTATACAATATAACAATGGGGTTAGTAATGTGGGCCTCTTATTGACGCCATTATTAACTTTGGGGCTTTGCCAAGCTCTTCCCACTGGCCTTATAGTGGTGGCAAGTGGGGTTCATATTTGTGGGGTTGATGTCACCTTTGTATTGTTAGGTGACTTCAACACCACAAATATGAACCCCACTTGCCACCGCTACAGGGCAAGTGGGAAGAACTTGGCAAAGTGCCAGAATTGGTGCATCTAATCGATATGCATTTTTGTGGAAATTTGTTGGCTGCTATTTTTAGGCTGGAGCGTCAATATCCATGGTTCCTTACTAGCCGAGAATACCAGCTGTCAGCTTTAGCAATGCTGGTTGTCAAAAATAGGGAGTACCCCATGCCTTTTTTTTTTTTTTTTTTGAAATATGTATTTAAATAATTAAACCGCATGGGGACCCCTCTATTCTTGATCACCAACTTGGCTAACGCTGACAGCTGAGGGTTGCAGCCCCGAGCTGTGAGTATTGCCTGGTTGGTTATCAAAAATAGGTGGGAACCCATGCAGGTTTTTTTTTAAATTATTTAGAGAGCAGGAGCGGCTGAAGAATATTCCCATCATCCGCTCCTGCTCTCACTGTTATTAGCTTCAGCAGGTGTCTGATGATGGGAGCAGTTGTCCCATCAGCTGACACCAGTGACCAGATTAAAACTTTATACCTCCAATCACAGCTGAGTGCTCACCCTGTCTTTTCACAGTGTTGGAACCGTGGCTCTGACCGGCGGGGATGATTTCACCGCTGATCAGAAGTGGTGTTTGCCATGATGTCATGCAAATGACAGCATGTTAAACACTGTATGGGGTTCGGGTCCACTCTGCTGTTTTTTTTAACCCCTTACTGCCATCCGACGTACTATCCCGTCCATGGTACCTGGGCCCGTATGACCATGGACGGGATAGTACGTCCCAGCGATCGGACGCGCTCCCGGGGGGAGCACAGCCGATCGCGGCCGGGTGTCAGCTGATTATCACAGCTGACACCCGGCACTATGTGTCAGGAGCGGTCACGGACCGCTCCCGGCACATTAACCCCTGGCACACCGCGATCAAACATGATCGCGGTGTACCGGGGGCACAGGGGGGATCGCGCAGGGAGGGGGCTCCCTGCGCACTCCCCTGAGACCCTCAGAGCAGCGCGATGTGTCGCGCTGTTCCGAGGGTCCGTCCTCCCTCCAGGTCCCCGGATCCAAGATGGTGCCGGGGTCCTGCAGGGAGGCGGCTTCCTCAGTGCCTGCTGAGAGCAGGCACTGAAAAGCCTGCAGCGA
This sequence comes from Oophaga sylvatica, assembly GCA_033576555.1. NCBI lineage: Eukaryota > Metazoa > Chordata > Amphibia > Anura > Dendrobatidae > Oophaga > Oophaga sylvatica. The sequence goes on from JARQOD010000005.1 coordinate 25,724,154, forward strand.
TGCCAGAGCGATCGCTGGTGTGAAAGAGTGCTGTGCACACTGTCACACCAGCGATCTGACCCTATACAGTGATGTCCCACCCTGGGACAAAGTAAAAAAGATTAAAAAAAAATAAAAATTGTTTAAAAAAATCATTAAAAATAAAAAAATATTCCCCAATAAATTCATTTTTTCCTGTAAATAAAAAAAACAAAACAATAAAAGTACACATTTGGTATCGCCGCGTCCGTAACAACCCCCCCTATAAAACTATCCCACTAGTTAACCCCTTTAGTGAACCTCTTAAAAAAATAAATAAAAAAACAAAGCAAAAAATCAATGCTTTATGATCATACCACCGAACAAAAAGTGGAATAACACGCGATCAAAAAGACGGATATAAATAAACATGGTACCGCTGAAAACGTCATCTTGTCCCGCAAAAAACGAGCCACCATACAGCATCATCAATGAAAAACTAAAAGTTATAGCTCGCAGAATAAAGCTATGCAAAAATAATAATTTTTTATATAAATTTGTTTTATTCTATAAAAGCGCCAAAACATAAAAAATTATATAAATGAGGTATTGCCATAATCGTACTGACCCGAAGAATAAAACCGCATTATCAATTTTACCACACGCGGAACGGTATAAACGCCTCCCCCAAAAGAAATTCATGAATTGCTGATTTTTGTTCATTCTAACCTCCCAAAAATCGAAATAAAAAGCGATCAAAAAACATCACATGCTCAAAAATGGTACCAATAAAAACGTCACCTCGTCCCGCAAAAAATAAGACCTGACATGACTCTGTGCGCCAAAATATGCAAAAATTATAGCTCTCAAAATGTGATGATGCAAAAACTATTTTTTTGCAATAAAAAGCGTCTTTTAGCGTGACAGCTGCCAATCATAAAAACCCACTATAAATAGTAAATCAAACCCCCCTTTATCACCCTCTTAGTTAGGGAAAAATAATAAAATTAAAAAAAATGTATTTATTTCCATTTTCCCATTAGGGTTAGGGTTGCGGCTAAAGTTAGGGTTAGGGTTGGCGCTAAAGTTAGGGTTAGGGTTAGGTTTGGGATTAGGGTTATGGGTGTGTTAGGGTTAGGTTTGTGGTTAGGGTTGGGACTAGGGTTAGGGGTGTGTTGGGGTTAGGGTTGGAGTTAGAATTGGGGGGTTTCCGCTGTTTAGGCACATCAGGGGCTCTCCAAATGTGACATGGCGTCTGATCTCAATTCCAGCCAATTCTGCATTGAAATAGTCAAACGGTGCGCCTTCACTTCTGAGCTCTGCCATGCGCCCAAACAGTAGTTTACCCCCACATATGGGGTATCAGTGTACTTAGGACAAATTGCACAATAACTCTTGGGGTCCAATTTCTTCTGTTACCCTTGGGAAAATAAAAAACTGGGAGTAAAAATATCATTTTTTAAAAAAAAAGTGATTTTTTTTTTTTTGTTGTTTTTACGACTGTACGTTATAAACTTCTGTGAAGTACTTAGGGGTTCAAAGTGCTCAACACACATCTAGATAAGTTCCTTGTGGGGTCTATTTTCCAAAATGGGGTCACTTGTGGGGGGTTTCCACTGTTTAGGTGCACCAGGGGCTCTCCAAATGCGACATGATGCCCCCAGACCATTCCATCAAAGTCTGCAATCCAAAACGTCACTACTTCCCTTCCAAGCCCCAACGTGTGCCCATACAGTAGTTTTCTCCCACATATTGGGTATCAGCGTACTCAGGACAAATTGGACAACAACTTTTGGGGTCCAATTTCTCCTGTTACCCTTGTGAAAATAAAATATTGGGGACGAAAAAATCATTTTTGTAAAAAAAAAAAAAAATAAAAAAAAAATATATTTTACAGCTGTACGTTATAAACTTCTGTGAAGCACTTCGGGGTTCAAAGTGCTCACCACACATCTAGATAAGTTCCTTGAGGGGTCTAGTTTCCAAAATGGTGTCATTTGTTGGGGTTTCCACTGTTTAGGCAGATCAGGAGCTCTCCAAACACGACATGGCATTCAGCCAATTTTGTGTTGAAAAAGTCGAACGGCGCTCCTTTCCATCCAAACTCTGTCATGCACCTAAACAGTGGATTACCCCCACAAATGGGGTATCAGCGTACTCAGGACAAATTGCACAATAACTTTTGGAGTCTTGTTACCCTTGGGAAAATAAAAATTGGGGTGAAAAGATCATTTTTGTGGAAAAAATATGATTTTTTAATTTTACGGCTCTACGTTATAAACTTGTGTGAAGCACTTTGGGGTTCAAATTGCTCACCAAAGATCTAGATAAGTTCCTTAGGGGGTCTAGTTTCCCAAATGGGGTCACTTGTGGGGGTTTCCACTGTTTGGGCACATCAAGGGCTCTCCAAATGCAACATGGCGTCCAATCTCAATTCCAGCCAATTTTGTTTGGAAAAAGTCAATGGTGCTCCTTCCATTCCGAGCTCTGCTGTGCGCCCAAACAGTGGTTCCCCCCCACATATGGGGTATCAGCGTACTCAGGACAAATTGGACATCAACTTTTGTGGTCCAATTTCTCCTGTTACTCTTGGGAAAATAAAAAATTAGTGACTAAAATATAATTTTTGTGGGAAAAAAAATAGGATTTTTTATTTTCATGCTCGGGCATTATAAACTTGTGTGAAGCACTTGGGGGGGTTCAAAATGCTCACCAAAGATCTAGATAAGCTCCTTAGGGGTCTAGTTTCCAAAATGGGGTTACTTGTGGGGGTTTCCACTGTTTAGGCACATCTGGGGCACTGCAAATGGAACATGACCCCTATCAACGTCTGCATTCCAAAACGTTACTACTTCCTTTCCAAGCCCTGTCGTGCGCCCAAACAGTTCCCCCCCCCCACATATGGGGTATCAGCGTATTCTGGACCCCAAAAGTTGTTGTCCAATTTGTACTATTTCCTTGGGAAAAATCAAAAATTTGGGACTAAAAAATAATTTTTGTGGAAATTGTTTTTTTTATTTTTCAGACCCAGGCATTATAAACTTTTGTGAAACACTTGGGGGTTGAAAGCGCTCACAACAGATCTAGATAAGTTCCTTAGGGGGTCTAGTTTCCAAAATGGTGTCACTTGTGGGGGGTTTCCACTGTTTCGGCACATCAGGGGCTCTCCAAACACGACATGGCGTCCAATCTCAATTCCAGCCAATTTTAGTTTGAAAAAGTCAAACGGCGCTCCTTCCCTTACGAGCTCTGCCGTGTGCCCAAACAGTGGTTTTCCTCCACATATTGGCTATTGGCGTACTCAGGAGAAATTGCACAACAACTTTATCTGTCCATTTGCTTCTTTTACCCTTGTGAAAATGAAAAAAAAAAGTTTGTAATTTTTGTGGCTAAAAAGTTAAATATTCATTTTTTCCTTCCACGTTGCTTCAGCTCCTGTGAAGCACCTGAAGGGTTAATAAACTTCTTGAATGTGGTTTTGAGTACCTTGAGGGGTGCAGTTTTTAGAATGGTGTCACTTTTGGGTATTTTCTGCTATATAGACCCCTCAAGGTGACTTCAAATATGAGGTGGTCCCTAAAAAAAATGGCTTTGTAAATTTTGTTGTAAAAATGAGAAATCACTGGTCAACTTTTAACCCTTATAATTTCCTAAGGAAAAAAAAATTTGGTTCCAAAATTGTGCTGATGTAAAGTAGACATGTGGGAAATGTTATTTCTTAACTATTTTGTGTGACATATTTCTCTGTTTTAAGGGAATAAAAATTCAAAGTTTGAAAATTGCCAAATTTTCAAAATTTTTGCCATATTTGCGTTTTTTCAAACCTAAACGCAAGTTATATGGAAGAAATTTTACCACTGACGTGAAGTACAATATGTCACGAGAAAACAATCTCAGAATCGTGAAGATCTGTTGAAGCGTCCCAGAGTTATAAACCTCATAAAGAGACAGTGGTCAGAATTGTAAAAATTGGCCCGGTCATTAACGTGCAAACCACCCTTGGGGGTTAAGGGGTTAATTATGTGCAGCTCAGGAGCGGCTGATGAATTCTCCCATCCACCACTCCTGCTCTCATTTATTAGCGGCCGAAGGAGTCGGATGATGGGAGTTGTAGTCCCATCAGCTGACACCAATGACCGGAGGTAAACTTTATACCTCCGATCACAGCTGAGCATTCACGCTGTCTTCTAACTGCATGGGAACCATGGCTCTCTGCCCAGTGGATATGTTTCACCGCCTAGGAGAAGCGCTATGCCGGTGTTACCCACGCTGTTGCACAGCGTGGGAAACACTGGCTTTTGTGCTGTTTGGCTATATTTGGTGATTAAATTGGTGAATATTGCGAATTCAGAGATCGTGAGCCGAACCGAACATTGTAATATTCGCTCATCTCTAATTATAACTCCTTTATTTAACTCACAAAATGGCTGGAGATTAGTTTAAAAGGTTATCTGTCATGTTTGACTGAACTGCACAAGTGAAGAAAAAATGTGGAGCAATAAACAAAGAAAAAAATGTGTAGTAAGAACCACTCAAATGTGGAAAAGTTAATTAACCACAAGTTTCAGAACCGCTTAATGAATATTGAATATTTAACCAAATTTGAAATTTTTTTTTTTTTTTTTTTATCTTAACCCTGCTGTTCTGTTCGGTCAAAAATACTTGACGTTTGATAACTTGAATTCTATATACTGTAATCATTTATTAGTATATACTGTATTTCACTGTTGCTTTGCTTCACTCTGTATGTAACACTGCTGTCAGAGTGACTGTCTCGGTATACAACGGGGATGGAATAGGGGTGAGGAAGGCCCTACCAATAGGGAATGAGGGATGGTCACCACCTGAGCTCAAACCTGAGCCTGTCCCTGCACTCCCATAAAGCCCTATGCAGGTCCTTCCCCCTGCCGCCATCAGGATGCCTCGTCCCTAGTTGTCACCTATAACTGCCCTGTCTAGTGCAATGGATGGCTAGGAGCACTTGCCTCATCTAATGAAGCACCACTGCACCCAGAGAGCTCCTTACTCCAGCTTTGTCACTGCAGATTGCTCTAACACTGACAGTCAGTTGATGCATCAGGTGACCTTTTAAAGGATGGTAGGAGAGGTCACCACCCACATCAGCTGACCAAGCAGCAATGCAGTTACACCAGCTTTCCAGTGGGGATTAACTGACATTTAACCCCCGCTGGTCTGAAAGGAAACCAGATCTTCCACAAATCAAAAAATGGATCTTGATAGTACCCCCCTTTCAATGAGGGGTCTCTGGACCCTCAACACTGGACCTCACCAGAAAATTACATAGTTAGGATGCTTCGACCCACCACAGTTCACCTCAGTAGTAACCTGACCTTCAGGTTTATGGCAAACGCAGCCCGATAGGGGTGACAACAATGTAGGCTCCGAATGCGCCACCAATCTACAGAGCGCCGACCTGTGCAATAAGTTGTGTACATGCATTACTGGGAATAACTCCAGCTGGAAAGTTCCTGGGCTGAGAATGGCCGACACCCAATAGAGCCTGATCTCCCTAGAACTCCATGTCCCAGTAGCACAATTCCTCCTGATGTTTTTGATGGACATCCATACATAAGCATTCAGGTCCAGACCTGTCAAAATGTGTATTTCCACATATATGTTTGCCATGAGATTTTAAACTTTTTGAGGCACTGACAACAGAGGAGTCCACCTGTGTCACCACACATACCACCACTATGCAGAGAGGGAGCCACCACCCTCCCCTGAGCCCTCCTCTCATGAGGCCTCTGACATTCAGGGTTAACTTGTGGTGAGGGTTAAGTCTTGCCCCTACTCACTGGCAGCACCCCTGACTCTGTTGATACATTGCCCATCTCAACGTGTCGGGTGCTTCAAGTGGAAGGCTATAAAGTAACCAAAAAGTAATCATCACTGAAATCTACTGGACATAGTATGGAGGGAAAGACCGCTGAGAATGAAGATTTAATTCTTACTAACTCTGTAAATAATCCAGTGAAGATATTTCTGGTGTCCATTACAGTAAATTTGAGAGTGTGTATAGAATAAGGGGGAGGCGGCAGATCACTATTGATGCAATTCTACCCAACATGGAAAGTTTGTTTTTTTTCATAATTGCATTTTTTTTCTCATTTTATCTACCAGGGACAATAACTTTATCATAATAAAATCCTCACCCCAGGGTGACACATGGGTGCCCAGATATTTTACAGACCATTCCTCAGCCACAACTTGTCTCTGTCACATGTATGTATCAGGATACAGGCGGGTTTAGCCCAATTGACTGTCAGATACAGGTCAGGCCCCATATTCTTTATTTCTCCTACAGGCCCTCACTACAGCACCATTAGTCTCCTGAAGTAACATATCGGCTTATAATCCTGTCTTTTAATTTTCACTTCTATATTTATGACCCTGATATAGTTATCTTGTCTAATCAGAGTTGCTAAAGGTTCCAACAATATGGTAAAGAATGGGGAAAGGGGACATCCCTGGAGAGCACCTGATTGTATATTAAAGTACTGTGGAAAAATGTTAGGCATGTGTGGAGAAAAACCTATAAAGTAAAAATAATGCAAAAGGAAAGTGTAAATAGTTTTTTAATTGATAAAATATAAAATGATTAAACAAAACATGAATCTAAATTACATCAATATTTAGTGACCGCCATTTGTCTTCATCAGTTCATCTAGGGATTTGTCACTTTCACACAGTTTTTAAAGGAGTATGGTAGGGACTAGGGAGGTTTCTCCAAACAGCTTGGAGAACAAACGCTTTTCTGATTATGTTGCTTGTGCAAATCTTTGCTTGTCCATGCCCAGGTACAGTCATGGCCAAAAGTTTTGAGAATGACACAAATATTATATTTTCACATGATCTGCTGCCCTCTGTTTTTTATGTGTTTGACAGATGTTTTTATCACAGACAGAAATATAATAATTGCAAACTTATGAGTAACAAAAGCTTATATTGACAGTTAGAATGAGTTAATGCAGCAAGTCAATATTTGCAGTGTTGACCCTTCTTCTTCAGGACCTCTGCAATTCTCCCTGGCATGCTCTCAATCAATTTCTGGACCAAATCCTGACTGATAGCAGTCCATTCTTGCACAATCAATGCTTTCATTTTGTCAGAATTTTTAGGTTTTTGTTTGTCCACCCGTCTCTTGATGATTGACCACAAGTTCTCAATGGGATTAAGATCTGGGGAGTTTCCAGGCCATGGACCCAAAATCTATGTTTTGTTCCCTGAGCCATTTAGTTCTCACCTTTGCTTTATGGCAAGGTGCTCCATCTTGCTGGAAAAGGCATTGTTGATCGCCAAACTGCTCTTGGAGGGTTGGGAGAAGTTGCTCTTGGAGGACATTCTGGTACCATTCTTAATTCATGGCTGTGTTTTTAGGCAAGACTGTGAGAGAGCCGATTCCCTTGGCTGAGAAGCAACCCCACACATGAATGGTTTCAGGAGCTTAAACAGTTTGGGATGAGACAAGACTGGTGGGAGCGCTCACCTTGTCTTCTGAATGAGGCGTTTTCCTGATGTCCCAACAACGAAAAGGAATTCATCAGAGAAAATAACTTTACCCCAGTCCTCAGCAGTCCACTGCTGTACCTTTGGCAGAATATCAGTCTGTCCATGTGTTTTTTTTTGGAGAGAGTGGCTTCTTTGCTTTCCCTCCTTGAGACCCGCCCTTTCTCCCAAAAGTCTCTGCTCACAGTGCGTGCAGATGCACTCACACCTGCCTGCTGCCCATTCCTGAGCAAGCTCTGCATGTGGTTGCCGATCCCGCAGCTGAAACACTTTTAAGAAACGATCTGGCGCTTGCTGGTCTTTCTTGGGCGCCCTGGAGCCTTTTTGGCAAACAATGGAACCCCTCTCCTTGAAGTTCTTGATGATTTCGATAGATTGTTGACTGAGGTGCAATCTTTCTAGCTGCGATACTCTTCCCTGTTAGGCCCTTTTTGTGCATTGCAATGATGACTGCAGTGTTTCTTTAGAGATAACCATGGTTAACAGAAGAGAAACAATGATGCCAAGCACCCGCCCTCCTTTTAAAGTGTCCAGTGGTGTCTTCTTACTTAATCATGAAGATTGATCTCCAGCCATGTCCCCATCAACCCCCCCACACCTGTGTTAATGGAGCAATCACTGAAAAGAGGTTAGCTGGTCCTTTTTTAAAGGGAGGGCTGCAATGATGTTGAAATGTGTTTTGGGGGATAAAGTTCATTTCTAGCCAAATAATTTACTTTGCAAGTAATTGCTGTTAAGCTGATCACTCTTTATAAAATTCTGGAGTATATGCAAATTGCCATTAAAAAGGGGAAGCAGTAGACTTTTTAAAATTTAATATTTGTGTCATTCTCAAAACTTTTGGCCATGACTGTAGGTGAAGGGACAGCTGCTGTTTCTGTTATATATTTTA